>OX387235.1:9169237-9554237 GCA_947561695.1 Tyria jacobaeae | reverse complement strand
TAACCTAACCTAACCTAACCTAACCTAACCTAACCTAACCTAACCTAACCTAACCTAACCTAACCTAACCTAACCTAACCTAACCTAACCTAACCTAACCTAACCTAACCTAACCTAACCTAACCTAACCTAACCTAACCTAACCTAACCTAACCTAACCTAACCTAACCTAACCTAACCTAACCTAACCTAACCTAACCTAACCTAACCTAACCTAACCTAACCTAACCTAACCTAACCTAACCTAACCTAACCTAACCTAACCTAACCTAACCTAACCTAACCTAACCTAACCTAACCTAACCTAACCTAACCTAACCTAACCTAACCTAACCTAACCTAACCTAACCTAACCTAACCTAACCTAACCTAACCTAACCTAACCTAACCTAACCTAACCTAACCTAACCTAACCTAACCTAACCTAACCTAACCTAACCTAACCTAACCTAACCTAACCTAACCTAACCTAACCTAACCTAACCTAACCTAACCTAACCTAACCTAACCTAACCTAACCTAACCTAACCTAACCTAACCTAACCTAACCTAACCTAACCTAACCTAACCTAACCTAACCTAACCTAACCTAACCTAACCTAACCTAACCTAACCTAACCTAACCTAACCTAACCTAACCTAACCTAACCTAACCTAACCTAACCTAACCTAACCTAACCTAACCTAACCTAACCTAACCTAACCTAACCTAACCTAACCTAACCTAACCTAACCTAACCTAACCTAACCTAACCTAACCTAACCTAACCTAACCTAACCTAACCTAACCTAACCTAACCTAACCTAACCTAACCTAACCTAACCTAACCTAACCTAACCTAACCTAACCTAACCTAACCTAACCTAACCTAACCTAACCTAACCTAACCTAACCTAACCTAACCTAACCTAACCTAACCTAACCTAACCTAACCTAACCTAACCTAACCTAACCTAACCTAACCTAACCTAACCTAACCTAACCTAACCTAACCTAACCTAACCTAACCTAACCTAACCTAACCTAACCTAACCTAACCTAACCTAACCTAACCTAACCTAACCTAACCTAACCTAACCTAACCTAACCTAACCTAACCTAACCTAACCTAACCTAACCTAACCTAACCTAACCTAACCTAACCTAACCTAACCTAACCTAACCTAACCTAACCTAACCTAACCTAACCTAACCTAACCTAACCTAACCTAACCTAACCTAACCTAACCTAACCTAACCTAACCTAACCTAACCTAACCTAACCTAACCTAACCTAACCTAACCTAACCTAACCTAACCTAACCTAACCTAACCTAACCTAACCTAACCTAACCTAACCTAACCTAACCTAACCTAACCTAACCTAACCTAACCTAACCTAACCTAACCTAACCTAACCTAACCTAACCTAACCTAACCTAACCTAACCTAACCTAACCTAACCTAACCTAACCTAACCTAACCTAACCTAACCTAACCTAACCTAACCTAACCTAACCTAACCTAACCTAACCTAACCTAACCTAACCTAACCTAACCTAACCTAACCTAACCTAACCTAACCTAACCTAACCTAACCTAACCTAACCTAACCTAACCTAACCTAACCTAACCTAACCTAACCTAACCTAACCTAACCTAACCTAACCTAACCTAACCTAACCTAACCTAACCTAACCTAACCTAACCTAACCTAACCTAACCTAACCTAACCTAACCTAACCTAACCTAACCTAACCTAACCTAACCTAACCTAACCTAACCTAACCTAACCTAACCTAACCTAACCTAACCTAACCTAACCTAACCTAACCTAACCTAACCTAACCTAACCTAACCTAACCTAACCTAACCTAACCTAACCTAACCTAACCTAACCTAACCTAACCTAACCTAACCTAACCTAA
This sequence comes from Tyria jacobaeae, assembly GCA_947561695.1. NCBI lineage: Eukaryota > Metazoa > Arthropoda > Insecta > Lepidoptera > Erebidae > Tyria > Tyria jacobaeae. The sequence goes on along the minus strand of OX387235.1, from coordinate 9,552,329 downwards.
CCTAACCTAACCTAACCTAACCTAACCTAACCTAACCTAACCTAACCTAACCTAACCTAACCTAACCTAACCTAACCTAACCTAACCTAACCTAACCTAACCTAACCTAACCTAACCTAACCTAACCTAACCTAACCTAACCTAACCTAACCTAACCTAACCTAACCTAACCTAACCTAACCTAACCTAACCTAACCTAACCTAACCTAACCTAACCTAACCTAACCTAACCTAACCTAACCTAACCTAACCTAACCTAACCTAACCTAACCTAACCTAACCTAACCTAACCTAACCTAACCTAACCTAACCTAACCTAACCTAACCTAACCTAACCTAACCTAACCTAACCTAACCTAACCTAACCTAACCTAACCTAACCTAACCTAACCTAACCTAACCTAACCTAACCTAACCTAACCTAACCTAACCTAACCTAACCTAACCTAACCTAACCTAACCTAACCTAACCTAACCTAACCTAACCTAACCTAACCTAACCTAACCTAACCTAACCTAACCTAACCTAACCTAACCTAACCTAACCTAACCTAACCTAACCTAACCTAACCTAACCTAACCTAACCTAACCTAACCTAACCTAACCTAACCTAACCTAACCTAACCTAACCTAACCTAACCTAACCTAACCTAACCTAACCTAACCTAACCTAACCTAACCTAACCTAACCTAACCTAACCTAACCTAACCTAACCTAACCTAACCTAACCTAACCTAACCTAACCTAACCTAACCTAACCTAACCTAACCTAACCTAACCTAACCTAACCTAACCTAACCTAACCTAACCTAACCTAACCTAACCTAACCTAACCTAACCTAACCTAACCTAACCTAACCTAACCTAACCTAACCTAACCTAACCTAACCTAACCTAACCTAACCTAACCTAACCTAACCTAACCTAACCTAACCTAACCTAACCTAACCTAACCTAACCTAACCTAACCTAACCTAACCTAACCTAACCTAACCTAACCTAACCTAACCTAACCTAACCTAACCTAACCTAACCTAACCTAACCTAACCTAACCTAACCTAACCTAACCTAACCTAACCTAACCTAACCTAACCTAACCTAACCTAACCTAACCTAACCTAACCTAACCTAACCTAACCTAACCTAACCTAACCTAACCTAACCTAACCTAACCTAACCTAACCTAACCTAACCTAACCTAACCTAACCTAACCTAACCTAACCTAACCTAACCTAACCTAACCTAACCTAACCTAACCTAACCTAACCTAACCTAACCTAACCTAACCTAACCTAACCTAACCTAACCTAACCTAACCTAACCTAACCTAACCTAACCTAACCTAACCTAACCTAACCTAACCTAACCTAACCTAACCTAACCTAACCTAACCTAACCTAACCTAACCTAACCTAACCTAACCTAACCTAACCTAACCTAACCTAACCTAACCTAACCTAACCTAACCTAACCTAACCTAACCTAACCTAACCTAACCTAACCTAACCTAACCTAACCTAACCTAACCTAACCTAACCTAACCTAACCTAACCTAACCTAACCTAACCTAACCTAACCTAACCTAACCTAACCTAACCTAACCTAACCTAACCTAACCTAACCTAACCTAACCTAACCTAACCTAACCTAACCTAACCTAACCTAACCTAACCTAACCTAACCTAACCTAACCTAACCTAACCTAACCTAACCTAACCTAACCTAACCTAACCTAACCTAACCTAACCTAACCTAACCTAACCTAACCTAACCTAACCTAACCTAACCTAACCTAACCTAACCTAACCTAACCTAACCTAACCTAACCTAACCTAACCTAACCTAACCTAACCTAACCTAACCTAACCTAACCTAACCTAACCTAACCTAACCTAACCTAACCTAACCTAACCTAACCTAACCTAACCTAACCTAACCTAACCTAACCTAACCTAACCTAACCTAACCTAACCTAACCTAACCTAACCTAACCTAACCTAACCTAACCTAACCTAACCTAACCTAACCTAACCTAACCTAACCTAACCTAACCTAACCTAACCTAACCTAACCTAACCTAACCTAACCTAACCTAACCTAACCTAACCTAACCTAACCTAACCTAACCTAACCTAACCTAACCTAACCTAACCTAACCTAACCTAACCTAACCTAACCTAACCTAACCTAACCTAACCTAACCTAACCTAACCTAACCTAACCTAACCTAACCTAACCTAACCTAACCTAACCTAACCTAACCTAACCTAACCTAACCTAACCTAACCTAACCTAACCTAACCTAACCTAACCTAACCTAACCTAACCTAACCTAACCTAACCTAACCTAACCTAACCTAACCTAACCTAACCTAACCTAACCTAACCTAACCTAACCTAACCTAACCTAACCTAACCTAACCTAACCTAACCTAACCTAACCTAACCTAACCTAACCTAACCTAACCTAACCTAACCTAACCTAACCTAACCTAACCTAACCTAACCTAACCTAACCTAACCTAACCTAACCTAACCTAACCTAACCTAACCTAACCTAACCTAACCTAACCTAACCTAACCTAACCTAACCTAACCTAACCTAACCTAACCTAACCTAACCTAACCTAACCTAACCTAACCTAACCTAACCTAACCTAACCTAACCTAACCTAACCTAACCTAACCTAACCTAACCTAACCTAACCTAACCTAACCTAACCTAACCTAACCTAACCTAACCTAACCTAACCTAACCTAACCTAACCTAACCTAACCTAACCTAACCTAACCTAACCTAACCTAACCTAACCTAACCTAACCTAACCTAACCTAACCTAACCTAACCTAACCTAACCTAACCTAACCTAACCTAACCTAACCTAACCTAACCTAACCTAACCTAACCTAACCTAACCTAACCTAACCTAACCTAACCTAACCTAACCTAACCTAACCTAACCTAACCTAACCTAACCTAACCTAACCTAACCTAACCTAACCTAACCTAACCTAACCTAACCTAACCTAACCTAACCTAACCTAACCTAACCTAACCTAACCTAACCTAACCTAACCTAACCTAACCTAACCTAACCTAACCTAACCTAACCTAACCTAACCTAACCTAACCTAACCTAACCTAACCTAACCTAACCTAACCTAACCTAACCTAACCTAACCTAACCTAACCTAACCTAACCTAACCTAACCTAACCTAACCTAACCTAACCTAACCTAACCTAACCTAACCTAACCTAACCTAACCTAACCTAACCTAACCTAACCTAACCTAACCTAACCTAACCTAACCTAACCTAACCTAACCTAACCTAACCTAACCTAACCTAACCTAACCTAACCTAACCTAACCTAACCTAACCTAACCTAACCTAACCTAACCTAACCTAACCTAACCTAACCTAACCTAACCTAACCTAACCTAACCTAACCTAACCTAACCTAACCTAACCTAACCTAACCTAACCTAACCTAACCTAACCTAACCTAACCTAACCTAACCTAACCTAACCTAACCTAACCTAACCTAACCTAACCTAACCTAACCTAACCTAACCTAACCTAACCTAACCTAACCTAACCTAACCTAACCTAACCTAACCTAACCTAACCTAACCTAACCTAACCTAACCTAACCTAACCTAACCTAACCTAACCTAACCTAACCTAACCTAACTATTTCCGAAAGTTTTGTGAGCTGCAAACTAAAGAAAACGTCTGGTCCCTGACCAATCGCCTCCTAAAAGAAACTACACCCAGAAGACCCCCCACTACATTAAAAGTGGGAGACAGCTACACAACAAATGCAGAGGAAACTGCAAATGCTTTGCTCAAGCATTTTTACCCTGATGATTCCCCAGACCAAACACCAGAACAACAACAGCTGCGCACGCATTTCAACAATTTTTCTATTAACACCCCGGACGATCTCCCCTTCACGGAGGAGGAGGTGCTTGAGCAACTCAACTCCATAAATCCCAAAAAAGCTCCCGGTCTAGACAATCTTACATCCGACATTTGCCTACAGTTTACAAAAATCTATCCCCGGCTCATGACAGATATTTTTAACAGGTGCCTTTCACTCCAATACTTTCCCGGAGCATGGAAGGAGGCCTACGTAAAGATCATTCCCAAACCTGGGAAAGACGACCACACGGATTTTAAATCTTTCCGCCCCATAGGCCTGCTGCCGGTCTTCGGGAAGCTATTAGAGAAACTATTTATTAAAAGAGTTGTCCACAAAGCAGAAGCGGAAAATAAATTAAACAAAAACCAATTTGGCTTTCGTCAACAAATGAACACTACACTAGCCTTACACACCGCACTAAAATACATCCGCCTAGCAAAAGAAAGCAAAAAATTAGTTATCGCAGTCTCATTAGACATAAAGGCGGCGTTCGACAATGCTTGGTGGCCTGCCCTCTTTCAACGTCTGGCCAAACTTGATACACCCAAAAACATCTACGGGCTTATCAAAGACTATGTAAAGGACCGAACAGTCACGCTGGATCACGCCGGAGTGCGCGCGCGCAAAGTACTTACGAAGGGGTGCATACAGGGGTCTGCATGTGGCCCCGTTTTGTGGAACATGATCCTGGACGACCTCCTAGACATGCAGCTGCCAGCGGGCTGCCACATGCAGGCCTTTGCGGACGACGTTCTCTTGATAGTCACCGCTGACAAACAAGAAGAACTGCAAACAATATCAAACAACATCCTAGCAGGTATCAGTAACTGGGGAACTAAAGTTAAGCTTAATTTCGGACCAGCGAAAACACAAGTCATAGCTTTCACGCCGAAGGCCAAGTCTGTGCAGCTCAATATGGACGGCACAGACTTGACATTCGTCCAGGAAATTAAATTATTAGGCATCATAATAGATGAAAAACTCTTATTTAAACGACATCTGAAATACGTGATAGGTAAGGCCACGCGCATTTATAACAAATTGTGCGTTTACACTAGGCCAACCTGGGGTACACACCCAGAAAATACACGCACGATCTACCTTCACGTCATAGAGCCCATCATCACCTACGCCGCGGGAATATGGGGTCAAGTGGCAATGAAAAAGGGTGCACGCAAAGAGCTGGCCAGCCTGCAGCGAGGCTTCGCGTTAAAGGAAATCCGCGCCTTCAGGACAGTGTCCACCAACGCTGCACTGGCACTGGCGCAATTCATGCCGCTTGACCTCAGAATCCTCGAGGTGCATCAAGTAGAGCAAACTCGCATCACCAACACTACTCACTTTTTGCCGGAGGATGTTAGGCTGGAGCGACCTACACCTGTCCGCGAACTACTACACCCAGCCCTAAGAGTGTCAAAATCTGACCTAGACCACCAAGAAGCTGACGAAACACACCAAATTTACACTGACGGCAGCAAACAAGATAGCGGCGCTGTGGGAGCTGCCTTCGTGTGCTTTGACTCAGGTGGCTTAGAACAACCGACCATAACCAAAAAATTCAAATTACACGATTCTTGCACGGTCTTCCAGGCTGAGCTCTTTGCCATCCTGGAGGCCTGCAAATGGGCGACTCACAAATATCAAAACACTGTCATCTACACAGATTCCCAAGCATCACTACTAGCAATAGCAGACAGAAGTAACACACATCCACTCGTCACACAGATACACAAAATTATACACACACACCGCGTCACAAAACAGATAACATTAAAATGGGTCAAGGCACACAGGGGCAATGTTGGAAACGAGGCTGCCGATGCTGAGGCAAAACTGGCTACCCTGCTTCACAGGGCGCCGGACTACAGCTCGTTCCCAATGTCCTACGTAAAATATAAGCTCCGCATGCGTAGCCTGGACCTGTGGCAGGCGCGCTATACCTCCAGCGAACAGGGACAGCACACCAAAAGCATTTTCCCTAATCTAGCCGACATCGCACACTTCCGGAAACATACAGACATACACTTCCACACAACACAGATACTCACCAACCACGGCTTCCACAAGACATACTTACACCGGTTCCACATTACACCAGATGACTGCTGTCCCTGCAACACCAACACACCCCAGACAGTGACGCACTTGCTGACAGACTGTCCGAGGTTTGCTGCGCGGCGAATGCGGCACGAATCACTATGTATATACTATGATATTGAGCCGTATAGTGTGGCAGAATTGCTCAAGAGGGAGGACGCGCTGGCAAGCTATACGGAATTCGCGAGCCATATTTACTCAAAACTAAAAGCCTACAATGGCACGTGAACTATGTATAAAGTATATTTATATTTGTTGTTGTAACATACATATCTATTTAGATCAAGTTTTAATAATGCGACATCCTCGGTTGCGGCAGTAAACGTATCAAATCGCGTAAACTGACGCAAATAAACCATAATGCGAAACAAAACCCGACTTTCTGAAAAACCAAAATTCAATAAAAAAAAAAAAAAAAAACCTAACCTAACCTAACCTAACCTAACCTAACCTAACCTAACCTAACCTAACCTAACCTAACCTAACCTAACCTAACCTTTCCCGGAGGGGGTGCTGGTCGGGTAACCTCCACGTTGGCTTTCCCGTTCCTTCCCCCCTTGGACTACGGTCCTGGGGAGCAGAAGCGGGGAGGCTGGTGCGCCCTGGACAGCGGTCAGTATACTCTGACTCTGAGGAGCTCTGTATGCTGGCCGTTGACTAATAACCCGACAGTCCTTTTCAGGGCTACCTGACTCCATTGCACGAGGGGGTCGTGGGATCCGCACAGCCCTTTTCAGGGCTCGCCGTCGCTCCCGTGATCCCTCTGCTTTCAGAGGGGACAGGGGAGAGACGGTGTTAGGGATCGAGGGACGGGTCGGCCCACTGCTCGCGCGGGGGCTGACGGGCACTTGTGCCACCGTGGGAGGTGGGAGAGGCTTAGCCACCCTCTCGCGTTCCGTAACCAACAGGGGCTCAACAATGACCTGACTAGTGGCTCCAGGAGGGTATGCTGGGAACCTGTTGGCCGGAGGGCTTGCCTTAACTGGCCGGCCCACGTCAAGGAAAAGACTTTAAAACCCGACAGCCAAGTCGCTTAAAACCTATGGATACCGGGGAACCTCCATAGTATGTGCCCCGCTTCCTGGAATGAGCGTCACCCGGGAAGTGTAATTTGTTCGTCTCGTATTCGTGGGAAGAGTATGGATATAAAATTAAAACAATACAAAAACAAAGAGGAGGAGATGGAGACGGAGACCGCAAAGTCCTCTGTCTCTCTCACTGAGACGGTGCCAGTGTTGGTGCCAGTGGTGGAGATGGAAAGGATGGACCCGGCGGTGGTGCTTGAGCGGTCATCTGCTGACAGCACACCTGGAGCTACACGCTCGTCTTCCCCAGCAGTGGGAAGACTCTGGCGCAAGCGAACCAACTCCGTCACGGAGTTGGACTCGCAAAGTGACGGTGGCTCCGTGGATGGGGGCCCAAAAAGAGGCCGTGGCCGTCCCCCGAAAACGGGGGAATATGTCGGTCTAGCGAAGGCGAAGGCTGAGCTCAACGCGGCCAAGCAGCGTGAGCTCGAGCTCCAAGCCGAAGAGGAGCTCGCGGATGAGCTGCGACTGCTGCGGCGAAGGGCTCTCTACATTAGAGAGACCCCTGGCCCGCAGCCTCAGCCCAGTCTGCAGCCCCAAGCGGGACCGGCATCCTCGGCCACCGAGTCCCTCAATGTGGAGGAGATTTCGGGCTCCATAGAGGCGGCGGTGAAGGTGGTTGAAACCATCGCCCAAAAGAGCTCGAACCTCAAGGGCCAATACGTGCGGGACCTCAGAGCCGCGTGCAACTCCATCATGGAGAACACGCGCGTTCTCATGTCCCGCACGGAATCGGAGGAGGTGGCCAAGCTACAGGCCGAGCTGGCTGCTGTACGGGCTGAAATGCGGGCCTTGAAGCGGCAGGCGGAGGCTGCGCCGCCCCCGATGAGCCGTGACGAGATCGGCTTTCTCGTCGACGCGCGAATCGCGGGGATCGCGGACCGCCTGCTGCCGGAAAGCCGCATCCGTCCGCCTCTGCAGGCCGACAAGAGGGATGCGGCACGGTCTGCCAGCGGGCCTGAGCCCGAGCCTGAGGCGTTTCCCTCAAGGCCTCTCCCCCCTCCCCTCTCTTCTCCAATGCCAGTCGGGCAGGTGGAGGAAGGGCCGTGCCTTACCGGGCCGCCGGAAGGGAAGGGGGAGAAGAAGAAGAAGAGGAAGAAGGCGGGGAAGAAGACGGCCGCGGCGAAGGAGGCGGAGGCTGCCCGACTATCGCGGCAGTCGCCCCCGTCGACTTCGACTTCGACGACGTTGGCTCCCGCCCCGCTCCCGCAAAGCGGATCGTGGAGCGAGGTGGCTGCTAGGCCAAAGGCGCCTAAACCGCCCCCTGTCGGGTCGGCTGCCCCAGCCGCTATCACTCCGGTAGCGCCAGCCACCAAGCGGAGGAAACGGAGGCCCCGCAAATTGCGCACCCCGCAAACGGCAGCGGTCACCATCACGCTGCAGCCGAGCGCCGCGGAGCAGGGCATCACATACGCGCAGGTGATGTCCAAAGCCGAGAGGTCGATAGACCTCAAGGGCTTGGGCATCGACGGCCTCCGACTCCGCAACGCCGTAACTGGAGGTCGGATACTGGAGGTGGCTGGCGCCGACAGAGCCCAAAAGGCCGACCAGCTCGCTGCCAAGCTCAGGGAGGTGCTGGAAGAGGTCCGCGTCGCTAGGCCGGAGAGATGCGTGGAGATGCGCATCTCTGGGCTGGGCGACTCGGCCTCGAAAGAGTCGGTGGCGGAGTCGCTGGCGGCGGAGGGGGGCTGTGCTGCCGACCACATTAAGGTGGGCAACATACAGCGCCCACCTGGCCGACAGGCCACTGCCTGGCTGCGGTGCCCGGTTGAGGTGGCCAAGAAGCTGACGGATGGCCGCCGAATCGTCGTCGGGTGGTCAGTGGTCAGACTGACCACCCTGGAATCGAGGCCGGCGCGGTGCTTCCGCTGCCTCGAGCCGGGGGCCAAGTGCTCTGCGGCCACTGACCGCAGTGCGCTTTGTTTCCGTTGCGGGCAGGCCGGCCACAAGTCGGCCACCTGCTCCGCGGCGCCCGATTGCCCCGTCTGTTCGGCGGAGGGTGCGGCGTCCGGCCACCGGCTTGGGTCGGCGGAATGCAAGGCGGCCTCCCGAAGCAGGGGGTCAAAAAGGAGAGCAGCAGGTGGGGCGAAACCCACGCCCTCGCCCACCCTGCTGCAGAATGAGGAGGAGATGGACACCGCCCAAACATAATGGCCCAAACCATCTCCGTACTGCAGGCCAACGTCAACCACTGCGCCGCGGCTCAGGACCTTCTGGCCCAATCCATGGCGCAGTGGCAGACGACATTGGCAGTAGTCGCCGAGCCGTATTGCATTCGCAACAGTCCTGACTGGGCCGGCGACCACAGCGGCTTGGTGGCTATCGTCGCTCGGCGATCGGCTCCCTTCGACAGAGTGCGGAAGGGCCGAGGGTGCGTACTCGTCGCGCTGGGTGGCGCTGCGGTGATTGGGGTGTACTGTCCCCCCAGCAGAAGCCTCGCCGAGTTCGAGCAGTTGCTCACGGAGGTCGGGGCTCTGCTGGCAGAAGTACACCCCACCCCGGCTGTGGTGGCCGGGGATTTCAACGCTCACTCACGGGCGTGGGGATCCCCGGCGACCGATGCCCGGGGGGAGATGGTGGAGGAGTGGGCGGTGTCCCAAGGCTTGGTGCTGCTGAACCGAGGGACGGTCCATACGTTTGTGCGGGACCGGGCCGGGTCGATAGTCGATCTTTCATTCGCGAGTTTTGGCCTGGCCCGTCGCATACACAACTGGCGGGTCGTCGAGGGGGTGGAGACTTCGTCTGACCACCGGTATATCCGGTTCGACATCGTCCCTGCCCCTGCGGCGCCTCGTGTGGCACTGGATCGCCCCGTTTCAGGGGAAGGCCCGCGGTGGCGGCTCGGAACGCTGGACCGGGAGCTGGCCCGAGAGGCGGCTATCGTCGAGCGATGGGCTGCTGTCGACAGCGGTCCGGACGTGGACGCAAGATGCGAGCGGCTCACTGGAGCGCTGACTCGCGTCTGCGACGCGGCGATGCAGAGGGCGAGACCTATCCCGCCTCGGAGACGGGTGTACTGGTGGCGTCCTCACCTAGCCAGGTTACGTGCCGCGAGTTACGCGGCCCAGAGGCGGTACACCCGCAGCCGAAGGCGGGCTGTTAGAGATCTCGCCCGCGAAGAAGAGTTGCACGCCGCGTACCTGGCCGCTCGTCGGGCCCTCGGCTCGGCGATCATAGCCGCCAAGGATGAGGCCTGGAGGGAGTGGCTCGAGAGCCTCGACCGAGATCCGTGGGGGCGCCCGTACAAGACTGTGAGTCAGAAACTCCGGCCTTGGGCACCTCCCCTCACCAGAACTCTCGAGCCGAGTCTTCTGGACCGAGTGGTCAGTTCCCTCTTCCCTGCGAGGGAAGAGTGGGTCCCGCCGCGGATGGCAGCATCAAGCCAGATGCCGTCAGACGAAGGGGCAATACTTCCCGTGTCCGATGCCGAGTTAGGGGCCGCGATACTGGCACTGCGGTCCAGGAATCGCGCCCCGGGTCCGGACGGAGTCCCTGGGAAGGTTATTGCCACAGTCATGCCGGCATTAGAGGAGGAGACGCTGTCCCTCATGTCGGAGTGCCTGGCGTCGGGGAGAGTCCCTCGGCGATGGAAAATCGGCAAGCTCGTGCTGCTCAAAAAGCACGGGCGCCCAGCCGAATCGCCGTCGGCCTACCGCCCCATCGTGTTGCTCGACGAGATGTGCAAGCTTTTTGAGCGGGTGCTCGCTGCGCGTCTCGTCCGCCACTTGGAGGGGGCGGGGCCCAATCTGAGCGACGGCCAGTTCGGCTTCCGTCGTGGGAGGTCGACCCTCGACGCGATATCCCGACTGCGGGTCAGCGTCGATGAAGCGGTCTCCGGGGATGAGGTGCTGTTGGCTGTATCGTTGGATATATCCAACGCCTTCAACACCCTCCCCTGGGAAACCATTGCGGAGGCGCTGAGGTACCACAATGTCCCGTGTTACCTCAGGCGCGTCCTTGCGGACTACTTCGTGGACCGGGTCATCATTTATCCGGCCCAAGGCGGGGTAGTGCGCAGGGGCATGTCTTGTGGCGTTCCGCAGGGGTCGGTCCTCGGGCCGCTCCTGTGGAACATAGGATATGATTGGGTCCTGCGTGGTGCTAATCTTCGGGGGGTTGGTGTAATCTGTTACGCCGACGATACCCTAGTCACCGCGCGGGCCCCCACATTTCGGGACGCCGCCGTCCTTGCCACGGCAGGTGTCGCCCACGTAGTGCGTCGAGTCGGGGCGCTCGGCCTAAAAGTTGCCCTCGAAAAGTCCGAGGCCCTTTTCTTCCACGGGCCACGGCAGACGCCGCCTAGAGATAGGACGATTATGGTGGGCGGCATCCCCATCGCTGTCGGGACCAGCCTGAAATACCTCGGGCTCGTTCTCGACAGTCGGTGGCGGTTCGAGGAGCATTTCCGGCAGCTGGCACCGAAGTTGCTTGCATTCGCCGGAATGCTCTCGCGGTTGCTGCCCAACAGCGGAGGCCCAGGGTCTGCCTGCCGCCGCCTCTATGACGGAGTGGTGCGCTCCAAGGCGCTCTATGGAGCGCCTATATGGGCGGAGGCCCTGTGCCCGGCGAATATGGCGCTACTGCGACGTCCGCAGCGCGCCATCGCGCAGAGAGCTGCACGAGCGTATCACACCGTCTCTTACGAGGCGGCGTGTCTGATTGCGGGTAGTATCCCCTGGGATCTCGAGGCCGGCGTACTCAAGAGGGTGTACGACGAGGGCGCCCTGATGCGGCGTGATCTCGGCGGTCGGCCGCCTCCGGAGGAGATCGATCGCTGGAGACAAACAGCTCGCGATGATCTCTTCCGGAGATGGGCCGAAAGACTGCGGGCAACCCGCGGCGGCTCGCTGCTTGTGGGGGCCGTCCGGCCCGTATTGCGTCAGTGGGTGGAGAGGGGTCATGGGGCCCCAACATACCACCTCACCCAACTTCTCACGGGCCATGGCTGTTTTGCCAAGTACCTGTGGGAGGTGGTGGGGGTGGAGTCAGAGCCCCGGTGCCGAAACTGCACCAGCGGCGACCCTGACACGGCCCACCACACCTTGGCCGTGTGTGAGGCGTGGGACGGCCAAAGGACGGCCCTCATGAGCACCATCGGTGCGGACCTTTCGCTGTCGACCGTAGTTCCAGCTATGGCCGGCAGCGAAGAGTGTTGGGCTGCCGTCGCTTCGTTCGCTGACGAGGTGATGGCGGCCAAGAGAGAGGCTCTGCGGGAGCGGGAGCGAGCTGGGCTCACCCTCCCGCCCCGCAGACCCCCGGCGAGGGGGCGCCGGCGAGCACAATTCGCCCGCGTCCCCGAATGAGAGTGGCCACGGGCGGTGGGTCGGGGGACCTGCTGCCCCATGCTAATGTGGCGGAATGCGCTCCTCTGTGTTTCTGGGGTGCATTCATGAGGAGAGCCCGACAAACAAAGGGCGTCCCTAGCCGAGTCGCGGTGAGCAAACTATCCCGTGGCTCGGATTAGGTGAAGGAGGAACACCGTGGTGGTTTAGTGGGTAGTCTGGCCTCTCTTTGAGGTCAGGAGTCCCACACGAAGCGAACCCCCTGCCCCCGCGGGGGTGAGCGAAGTGCCTAAACGCATTCCACCACGTAAAAAAAAAAAAAAAAAAAAAAAAAAAAACCTTTCCCGGAGCATGGAAGGAGGCCTACGTAAAGATCATTCCCAAACCTGGGAAAGACGACCACACGGATCTTAAATCTTTCCGCCCCATAGGCCTGCTGCCGGTCTTCGGGAAGCTATTAGAGAAACTATTTATTAAAAGAGTTGTCCACAAAGCAGAAACGGAAAATAAATTAAACAAAAACCAATTTGGCTTTCGTCAACAAATGAACACTACACTAGCCTTACACACCGCACTAAAATACATCCGCCTAGCAAAAGAAAGCAAAAAATTAGCTATCGCAGTCTCATTAGACATAAAGGCGGCGTTCGACAATGCTTGGTGGCCTGCCCTCTTTCAACGTCTGGCCAAACTTGATATACCCAAAAACATCTACGGGCTTATCAAAGACTACGTAAAGGACCGAACAGTCACGCTGGATCACGCCGGAGTGCGCGCGCGCAAAGTACTTACGAAGGGGTGTATACAGGGGTCTGCATGTGGCCCCGTTTTGTGGAACATGATCCTGGACGACCTCCTAGACATGCAGCTGCCAGCGGGCTGCCACATGCAGGCCTTTGCGGACGACGTTCTCTTGATAGTTACCGCTGACAAACAAGAAGAACTGCAAACAATATCAAACAACATCCTAGCAGGTATCAGTAACTGGGGAACTAAAGTTAAGCTTAATTTCGGACCAGCCAAAACACAAGTCATAGCTTTCACGCCGAAGGCCAAGTCTGTGCAGCTCAATATGGACGGCACAAACTTGACATTCGTCCAGGAAATTAAATTATTAGGCATCATAATAGATGAAAAACTCTTATTTAAACGACATCTGAAATACGTGATAGGTAAGGCCACGCGCATTTATAACAAATTGTGCGTTTACACTAGGCCAACCTGGGGTACACACCCAGAAAATACACGCACGATCTACCTTCACGTCATAGAGCCCATCATCACCTACGCCGCGGGAATATGGGGTCAAGTGGCAATGAAAAAGGGTGCACGCAAAGAGCTGGCCAGCCTGCAGCGAGGCTTCGCGTTAAAGGCCATCCGCGCCTTCAGGACAGTGTCCACCAACGCTGCACTGGCACTGGCGCAATTCATGCCGCTTGACCTCAGAATCCTCGAGGTGCATCAAGTAGAGCAAACTCGCCTCACCAACACTACTCACTTTTTGCCGGAGGATGTTAGGCTGGAGCGACCTACACCTGTCCGCGAACTACTACACCCAGCCCTAAGAGTGTCAAAATCTGACCTACACCACCAAGAAGCTGACGAAACACACCAAATTTACACTGACGGCAGCAAACAAGAAAGCGGCGCTGTGGGAGCTGCCTTCGTGTGCTTTGACTCAGGTGGCTCAGAACAACCGACCATAACCAAAAAATTCAAATTACACGATTCTTGCACGGTCTTCCAGGCTGAGCTCTATGCCATACTGGAGGCCTGCAAATGGGCGACTCACAAATATCAAAACACTGTCATTTACACAGATTCCCAAGCATCACTACTAGCAATAGCAGACAGAAGTAACACACATCCACTCGTCACACAGATACACAAAATTATACACACACACCGTGTTACAAAACAGATAACTTTAAAATGGGTCAAAGCACACAGGGGCAATGTTGGAAACGAGGCTGCCGATGCTGAGGCAAAACTGGCTACCCTGCTAAAACCCGACAGCCAAGTCGCTTAAAACCTATGGATACCGGGGAACCTCCATAGTATGTGCCCCGCTTCCTGGAATGAGCGTCACCCGGGAAGTGTAATTTGTTCGTCTCGTATTCGTGGGAAGTGTATGGATATAAAATTAAAACAATACAAAAACAAAGAGGAGGAGATGGAGACGGAGACCGCAAAGTCCTCTGTCTCTCTCACTGAGACGGTGCCAGTGTTGGTGCCAGTGGTGGAGATGGAAAGGATGGACCCGGCGGTGGTGCTTGAGCGGTCATCTGCTGACAGCACACCTGGAGCTACACGCTCGTCTTCCCCAGCAGTGGGAAGACTCTGGCGCAAGCGAACCAACTCCGTCACGGAGTTGGACTCGCAAAGTGACGGTGGCTCCGTGGATGGGGGCCCAAAAAGAGGCCGTGGCCGTCCCCCGAAAACGGGGGAATATGTCGGTCTAGCGAAGGCGAAGGCTGAGCTCAACGCGGCCAAGCAGCGTGAGCTCGAGCTCCAAGCCGAAGAGGAGCTCGCGGATGAGCTGCGACTGCTGCGGCGAAGGGCTCTCTACATTAGAGAGACCCCTGGCCCGCAGCCTCAGCCCAGTCTGCAGCCCCAAGCGGGACCGGCATCCTCGGCCACCGAGTCCCTCAATGTGGAGGAGATTTCGGGCTCCATAGAGGCGGCGGTGAAGGTGGTTGAAACCATCGCCCAAAAGAGCTCGAACCTCAAGGGCCAATACGTGCGGGACCTCAGAGCCGCGTGCAACTCCATCATGGAGAACACGCGCGTTCTCATGTCCCGCACGGAATCGGAGGAGGTGGCCAAGCTACAGGCCGAGCTGGCTGCTGTACGGGCTGAAATGCGGGCCTTGAAGCGGCAGGCGGAGGCTGCGCCGCCCCCGATGAGCCGTGACGAGATCGGCTTTCTCGTCGACGCGCGAATCGCGGGGATCGCGGACCGCCTGCTGCCGGAAACCCGCATCCGTCCGCCTCTGCAGGCCGACAAGAGGGATGCGGCGCGGTCTGCCGGCGGGCCTGAGCCCGAGCCTGAGGCGTCTCCCTCAAGGCCTCTCCCCCCTCCCCTCTCTTCTCCAATGCTAGTCGGGCAGGTGGAGGAAGGGCCGTGCCTTACCGGGCCGCCGGAAGGGAAGGGGGAGAAGAAGAAGAAGAGGAAGAAGGCGGGGAAGAAGACGGCCGCGGCGAAGGAGGCGGAGGCTGCCCGACTATCGCGGCAGTCGCCCCCGTCGACTTCGACGTCGACGACGTTGGCTCCCGCCCCGCTCCCGCAAAGCGGATCGTGGAGCGAGGTGGCGGCTAGGCCAAAGGCGCCTAAACCGCCCCCTGACCGAAAGAGTCGGTGGCGGAGTCGCTGGCGGCGGAGGGGGGCTGTGCTGCCGACCACATTAAGGTGGGCAACATACAGCGCCCACCTGGCCGACAGGCCACTGCCTGGCTGCGGTGCCCGGTTGGGGTGGCCAAGAAGCTGACGGATGGCCGCCGAATCGTCGTCGGGTGGTCAGTGGTCAGACTGACCACCCTGGAATCGAGGCCGGCGCGGTGCTTCCGCTGCCTCGAGCCGGGACACGTCGGGGCCAAGTGCTCTGCGGCCACTGACCGCAGTGCGCTTTGTTTCCGTTGCGGGCAGGCCGGCCACAAGTCGGCCACCTGCTCCGCGGCGCCCGATTGCCCCGTCTGTTCGGCGGAGGGCTGACTGGGCCGGCGACCACAGCGGCTTGGTGGCTATCGTCGCTCGGCGATCGGCTCCCTTCGACAGAGTGCGGAAGGGCCGAGGGTGCGTACTCGTCGCGCTGGGTGGCGCTGCGGTGATTGGGGTGTACTGTCCCCCCAGCAGAAGCCTCGCCGAGTTCGAGCAGTTGCTCACGGAGGTCGGGGCTCTGCTGGCAGAAGTACACCCCACCCCGGCTGTGGTGGCCGGGGATTTCAACGCTCACTCACGGGCGTGGGGATCCCCGGCGACCGATGCCCGGGGGGAGATGGTGGAGGAGTGGGCGGTGTCCCAAGGCTTGGTGCTGCTGAACCGAGGGACGGTCCATACGTTTGTGCGGGACCGGGCCGGGTCGATAGTCGATCTTTCATTCGCGAGTTTTGGC
The DNA here is from genome assembly GCA_947561695.1 of Tyria jacobaeae. Lineage (NCBI taxonomy): Eukaryota > Metazoa > Arthropoda > Insecta > Lepidoptera > Erebidae > Tyria > Tyria jacobaeae. Next base: position 9,535,822 of record OX387235.1, on the reverse strand, counting down.
CTGGCCCGTCGCATACACAACTGGCGGGTCGTCGAGGGGGTGGAGACTTCGTCTGACCACCGGTATATCCGGTTCGACATCGTCCCTGCCCCTGCGGCGCCTCGTGTGGCACTGGATCGCCCCGTTTCAGGGGAAGGCCCGCGGTGGCGGCTCGGAACGCTGGACCGGGAGCTGGCCCGAGAGGCGGCTATCGTCGAGCGATGGGCTGCTGTCGACAGCGGTCCGGACGTGGACGCAAGATGCGAGCGGCTCACTGGAGCGCTGACTCGCGTCTGCGACGCGGCGATGCAGAGGGCGAGACCTATCCCGCCTCGGAGACGGGTGTACTGGTGGCGTCCTCACCTAGCCAGGTTACGTGCCGCGAGTTACGCGGCCCAGAGGCGGTACACCCGCAGCCGAAGGCGGGCCGTTAGAGATCTCGCCCGCGAAGAAGAGTTGCACGCCGCGTACCTGGCCGCTCGTCGGGCCCTCGGCTCGGCGATCATAGCCGCCAAGGATGAGGCCTGGAGGGAGTGGCTCGAGAGCCTCGACCGAGATCCGTGGGGGCGCCCGTACAAGACTGTGAGTCAGAAACTCCGGCCTTGGGCACCTCCCCTCACCAGAACTCTCGAGCCGAGTCTTCTGGACCGAGTGGTCAGTTCCCTCTTCCCTGCGAGGGAAGAGTGGGTCCCGCCGCGGATGGCAGCATCAAGCCAGATGCCGTCAGACGAAGGGGCAATACCTCCCGTGTCCGATGCCGAGTTAGGGGCCGCGATACTGGCACTGCGGTCCAGGAATCGCGCCCCGGGTCCGGACGGAGTCCCTGGGAAGGTTATTGCCACAGTCATGCCGGCATTAGAGGAGGAGACGCTGTCCCTCATGTCGGAGTGCCTGGCGTCGGGGAGAGTCCCTCGGCGATGGAAAATCGGCAAGCTCGTGCTGCTCAAAAAGCACGGGCGCCCAGCCGAATCGCCGTCGGCCTACCGCCCCATCGTGTTGCTCGACGAGATGTGCAAGCTTTTTGAGCGGGTGCTCGCTGCGCGTCTCGTCCGCCACTTGGAGGGGGCGGGGCCCAATCTGAGCGACGGCCAGTTCGGCTTCCGTCGTGGGAGGTCGACCCTCGACGCGATATCCCGACTGCGGGTCAGCGTCGATGAAGCGGTCTCCGGGGATGAGGTGCTGTTGGCTGTATCGTTGGATATATCCAACGCCTTCAACACCCTCCCCTGGGAAACCATTGCGGAGGCGCTGAGGTACCACAATGTCCCGTGTTACCTCAGGCGCGTCCTTGCGGACTACTTCGTGGACCGGGTCATCATTTATCCGGCCCAAGGCGGGGTAGTGCGCAGGGGCATGTCTTGTGGCGTTCCGCAGGGGTCGGTCCTCGGGCCGCTCCTGTGGAACATAGGATATGATTGGGTCCTGCGTGGTGCTAATCTTCGGGGGGTTGGTGTAATCTGTTACGCCGACGATACCCTAGTCACCGCGCGGGCCCCCACATTTCGGGACGCCGCCGTCCTTGCCACGGCAGGTGTCGCCCACGTAGTGCGTCGAGTCGGGGCGCTCGGCCTAAAAGTTGCCCTCGAAAAGTCCGAGGCCCTTTTCTTCCACGGGCCACGGCAGACGCCGCCTAGAGATAGGACGATTATGGTGGGCGGCATCCCCATCGCTGTCGGGACCAGCCTGAAATACCTCGGGCTCGTTCTCGACAGTCGGTGGCGGTTCGAGGAGCATTTCCGGCAGCTGGCACCGAAGTTGCTTGCATTCGCCGGAATGCTCTCGCGGTTGCTGCCCAACAGCGGAGGCCCAGGGTCTGCCTGCCGCCGCCTCTATGACGGAGTGGTGCGCTCCAAGGCGCTCTATGGAGCGCCTATATGGGCGGAGGCCCTGTGCCCGGCGAATATGGCGCTACTGCGACGTCCGCAGCGCGCCATCGCGCAGAGAGCTGCACGAGCGTATCACACCGTCTCTTACGAGGCGGCGTGTCTGATTGCGGGTAGTATCCCCTGGGATCTCGAGGCCGGCGTACTCAAGAGGGTGTACGACGAGGGCGCCCTGATGCGGCGTGATCTCGGCGGTCGGCCGCCTCCGGAGGAGATCGATCGCTGGAGACAAACAGCTCGCGATGATCTCTTCCGGAGATGGGCCGAAAGACTGCGGGCAACCCGCGGCGGCTCGCTGCTTGTGGGGGCCGTCCGGCCCGTATTGCGTCAGTGGGTGGAGAGGAGTCATGGGGCCCCAACATACCACCTCACCCAACTTCTCACGGGCCATGGCTGTTTTGCCAAGTACCTGTGGGAGGTGGTGGGGGTGGAGTCAGAGCCCCGGTGCCGAAACTGCACCAGCGGCGACCCTGACACGGCCCACCACACCTTGGCCGTGTGTGAGGCGTGGGACGGCCAAAGGACGGCCCTCATGAGCACCATCGGTGCGGACCTTTCGCTGTCGACCGTAGTTCCAGCTATGGCCGGCAGCGAGGAGTGTTGGGCTGCCGTCGCTTCGTTCGCTGACGAGGTGATGGCGGCCAAGAGAGAGGCTCTGCGGGAGCGGGAGCGAGCTGGGCTCACCCTCCCGCCCCGCAGACCCCCGGCGAGGGGGCGCCGGCGAGCACAATTCGCCCGCGTCCCCGAATGAGAGTGGCCACGGGCGGTGGGTCGGGGGACCTGCCGCCCCATGCTAATGTGGCGGAATGCGCCCCTCTGTGTTCCTGGGGTGCATTCATGAGGAGGACAGGCCCCATCATCTGGGCACGATGGCCCGGATGGTGGGGCCTCGACAGAGACGAGCCCGACAAACAAAGGGCGTCCCTAGCCGAGTCGCGGTGAGCAAACTATCCCGTGGCTCGGATTAGGTGAAGGAGGAACACCGTGGTGGTTTAGTGGGTAGTCTGGCCTCTTTTTGAGGTCAGGAGTCCCACACGAAGCGAACCCCCTGCCCCCGCGGGGGGCTAGCGAAGTGCCTAAACGCATTCCACCACGTAAAAAAAAAAAAAAAAAAAAAAACCTAACCTAACCTAACCTGGGGCGCTGGTCGGGTAACCTCCACGTTGGCTTTCCCGTTTCTTCCCCCCTTGGACTACGGTCCTGGGGAGCAGAAGCGTGGAGGCTGGTGCGTCCTGGACAGCGGTCAGTATACTCTGACTCTGAGGGGATCGAGCTCTGTATGCTGGCCGTTGACTAATAACCCGACAGCCCTTATCAGGGCTAGCTGACTCCATTGCACGAGGGGGTCGTGGGATCCGCACAGCCCTTTTCAGGGCTCGCCGTCGCTCCCGTGATCCCTCTGCTTTCAGAGGGGACAGGGGAGAGACGGTGTTAGGGATCGAGGGACGGGTCGGCCCACTGCTCGCGCGGGGGCTGACGGGCACTTGTGCCACCGTGGGAGGTGGGAGAGGCTTAGCCACCCTCTCGCGTTCCGTAACCAACAGGGGCTCAACAATGACCTGACTAGTGGCTCCAGGAGGGTATGCTGGGAACCTGTTGGCCGGAGGGCTTGCCTTAACTGGCCGGCCCACGTCAAGGAAAAGACTTTAAAACCCGACAGCAATGTCGTTAAAAGCGGACCTCTCGCTGTAGGCTGTGGTTCCGGCTATGGCCGGCGGCGATGAGTGTCGGGCTGCCGTCGCCTCGTTGCTGATGGCGGCCACGAGGAGAGGCTCTGCTGGGGCGGGAGTGGGCTGGGCTCGCTCTTCCGCCCCGCGGGCCACCGGCGGGGGGACGCCGGCGGGCGCAGTTCGCACGCGTTCCTGGGTGGGAACGCCGGCGGGCGCAGTTCGCACGCGTCCCTGAATGAGAGTGGCCACGGGCGGTGGGTCGGGGGACCTGCTGCCCCATGCTAATGTGGCGGAATGCGCCCCTCTGTGTTTCTGGGGTGCATTCATGAGGAGAGCCCGACAAACAAAGGGCGTCCCTAGCCGAGTCGCGGTGAGCAAACTATCCCGTGGCTCGGATTAGGTGAAGGAGGAACACCGTGGTGGTTTAGTGGGTAGTCTAGCCTCTCCGAGGTCAGGAGTCCCACACGAAGCGAACCCCCTGCCCCCGTGGAGGGTGAGCGAAGTGCCTAAATGCATTCCACCACGTAAAAAAAAAAAAAAAAAAAAAAAAACCTAACCTAACCTAACCTAACCTAACCTAACCCCAGTCGCAATTCACCTCTCGGGACGAACGCCACGATTCCACGTGTGCTCCGAACGAAAAAATTCGAAAAAGTGGTAAATTGTTACGCGATCCTAACGGTGAAAGTGTCAAAAGATAGGTAAAAGTGAGTGCTATCTGTGACAAGTTTTTAAATCAGTGACACTACAGTGCCTGAAGAAATATAACTGAAAAACTACTTACTTTGGAGGTTAAGAGCACGTGGTCAGAGCTTGGGTCGAGCAGTGGAGCTCCCCGAGTGATTGTCCACTCCTGGATTTTTGCAGTCCGGTGCGTCTTCGCGTCCCCCATCTTTCAGCATCATCAGCCACCTGAAATAAACATCGGCTACAGAGTTATTTTGAAAAAACTGAAAACCACGTGGTGCTGAAAATCGAAACGGAGCGTCCCAGCAAGCTGAAAATCGGCACGGACTTCAACCTCTTTGGACACAGCTGGATTCTGCAAAAAGAAAAATTTTTCAACGTAAGGTTAAATTTGTATTAACTTTTAAAATTTAGAAATTTGACCCTTAATAACTTTAAAACCACTACATAAATTAAAATTCTGCAACTGCACGTCGTTGCGCGCTAGCTTGGAGAAGACACCTGCAAGTTTTTAGATTTTTCGAGCCTGTAATTTTGAAACTAAAATTAAAAAACCGAAAATTTTGAAAATTATAAAAAATTTCATTTAAATAAATAAAAAGTTAAAAGTTTTAATTTACAGTCTTAAAGTACTAGAATTTAGATCAATTTAGAAATTTTTCCAGAATTTTTGGTTTATTTTCGACGGAGATATTGAATTTTTCTTGTTTTTTAGCAATAAATACATAATAAATAGATATAATTAGTTTTTTAAGATTAAATTATGTTTTTCCAACTTGTTTAAGTCTATTTTAACCCAAATTAGACTGGGATAGCTGTAAAAACAAGAGTTTTGTACTTTTTCGGCCATTTTGTTTTTTGAAAATAAAATTTTAAATTGCCATATCTCAGGAGATAATTAAGATAGGACTTTCGGGTTTGCGCGGAAAGCTGCGTCTTGTAGTTGTGTTGCCTAGGAGCCTGGTTTCAGGATTTTTCAGGAGCAAAAGTTTTTTCGACCTGAAAGTGTCTGGGGGAGTTGCGCGGCATCAGGCCAAGTGGCTTATTTGAAACCCGGTCTTTCTGCGACCGCTGGTTGCTGTGTTATCGGTGTTTGAACTTAGGATTTGACAGTTTTGAACTGTCAGGGACGAGGTTTGGGCGCCCGTATCTCGGGGCTGGCTCGTCGTAGAAGGACGCGGTTTTCTCTCGGGAGCTTGGGGGGATCTTTTTAAGCCCGCGCTCCAGGTTTCAGGTGTTTTCAGGCCTCAGACTTTTTTAGTGCTGAAAGCCTTTCAGGTCGAAAGAACAGGTAGGGGCGATTCTGAAAAGCCCAAGAACGAGGTATCTACGACTTCGGGAAACGGTACTGCAGCCTGCTGGACTTTCACTTTGACAGTTCTCAACTGTCAGAACGGGACTTTGACTGCCTGTAGCTCTGGAACCGGAGGTCGTAGAGAGCCGCGGTTTGTTTGTGGGTAACCGGCCTGACTAGACCTAGGTTGTCCGTAGGTTTTCAGGCAATTTCAGCGCCTGAAAATTTTTCAGGCTGAAACCCGAATATTCGGCAGCGTCTCACCAAGACCAAGACGCCAATACCAAACACGGTTGAATTCGTGCCCTTAGTTCTCGAGATATCCCGGATTATATAGGTCGCGGCGGCCATCTTGAAATTTTTCCGCTTTTTTCGAGCAGTCGTATCTCGGAGACCCTTGCAGATAGATAGACCGAGTTTGGGGTCGCTGAGGAGGGCTTGCGGAGACCTATTTAACCCCGTAGTCAGACCGACTCTACCTAGAGCCAAAAAGTTTTTTGACTGTAAAAAATTTGTATTCCGAAATTTTTGCGACTTTTTAGATTTAGTGTGTTCCTCGGCCCTTTATACAGGTCGTAGGATACAACTAGTTAAGGTTTAGACATAGTTACTGACTCTTATTAGAGCGACTCTGATTTTCAGAAGATTTAATTTTATTTTATTCTTCAAGTAGTGTAGATACCATATAGGACCAGAACTCAGAAGAGTTCAAGTATCTGACCCTATACTTACTTGTGTATATTGGAAGACAGTGTTTTTGTGTCCTTCTACGCGTAGTAGTAGGTATTCGTTTACATTTTTTATTTTATTTACTTACTGACGATCACCTCCACTGGAGAACCATCTCACAATGTTTGCTGCAGTACGGACGCCACAAAAAGACACCTCTCCTTCGCAAAAGGGAGATAAATCGCCTAGTGGCGATGATAGACAGAAGACGGAGAAGGCAGGCCCTTCGACACACCAAACAGCACCAGCACAGGTGCGTCGTAGCGTCGGTGAGATTGAGGCTAAGATTCGCCTCCCCGGCTCTACCCCCCCAAAAGCCAAACCATCACTAAGGCAGGGAGCAACTAAGTATTTAAATAGGGTTACTGAGGCAAAGGCCCAAGTAATGAAAGCTAAAGCAGCAATGAACCTCAGTAAAAACCTAAAAACAGAAATCAAGAGGGACATCACGGAGGCTATCGATCGTCTGTTCAGTCTGCTAAAGGAATCGGAAGGAACACCCAAACCCCCTATAGATTGTGAACCAAAAATCCAGATAGAGGACAAGGAGCATAAGCGCTGCATGGATATAGAAGAAAAAATCTTAAAAAGGATGGAGGAGCAAGAAAAACTGCTTCTGCAAAATAAAGAGGAGATCCTAAAGATAAGTGTCATGGTTCAGGAGAGCCAGAAAATCGTGTCCTATGCAGAAGCGGTTGCCGGGCCAGTTAAACGCCCTGTCCACGAGGAGGTGGCAATGCACTCCATTGCAATAACATCAAAAGTAGAAACAGAAACCGGCGACCAAGTCTTAGATAGGGTAAGGAAAGTGGTGAACGCGAAGGAGGAAGGTGTTAAAGTGGACAGAGTAAGGAAGGCGAGAGATCAGAAAATTATTTTGGGCTGTCAATCAAGACAAGAAATTGAAAAGGTAAAGGAGAGACTAAAGAAGTCCGGGGGACACCTGGTAGTAGAGGAAATCGCCAATAAGGACCCACTGATTGTCCTTAAGTTCGTCATGGACTACCTTACCGATGAACAAGTGCTGGGCGCCCTAAAAACGCAAAATAAAAACTTACTAAAGGACGAACCAGAGCAAAATATAGCGGCCATAAAAATTAAATACAGAAGGCGCACAAGAAATAAACATGTGTCTCATATAGTGCTAACGGTACCACCTAGCGTATGGCGCCGCCTGACAGAAGCGGGCACCGCACACATTGATTTGCAGCGGGTTAGAGTGGAGGACCACTCACCGCTGATTCAGTGTACGCGGTGCCTAGGCTACGGCCACAGTAGGCGGTTTTGCAAAGACACTACAGATATGTGTAGCCACTGTGGAGGACCTCACCTAAGAGCGGTATGTGAAGACTGGATAGCAAATGTGCCAGCGAAATGTCGGAACTGCATTAAGGCTAGACATGAAAATAACGAACACAATGCGTTCAGTCCTGCATGTCCTACACGTTTAAAGTGGGATGAGTTAGCACGCTCATCTATAGCATACTGCTAGGGGCAGCCAGAAGCATTACAAGCTAGTACAGGCAAACTTACAACGCAAAAGGCTAGCCACCGATGAACTTATCATTGAAGCAGGTAAACGCAAGATTTCAGTAGCGCTTATACAAGAGCCATACGTCGGCTCGAAGAAGGCGATGAAGAGCGGTAGGGGCGTGAGGGTCTTCCAGAACACTAACAGAGGGGACGAGACTGTCAAAGCAGCCATCGCTGTCTTTGACAAGGATCTCAACGTCAAACAATACCCAAAACTCACCACCAACAACATCGTGGTGGTGGGACTTCAAACCAGTGCCTGGGAGATCACTCTCGTCTCCTATTACTTTGAGCCTGACCGGCCCATAGAACCTTACCTTGATCATCTGAGGGCAATCGTAGCAAGTATAGGCACCAAAAACTTAATTATCGGTGGCGACGCCAACGCAAAAAGCCTGTGGTGGGGGAGTCCTACTACAGATGACCGGGGAGAGGTGATGACGGGAGCATTAGGTGAACTCGACCTCCATATCTTGAATACAGGAACAGCTCCAACCTTCGACACCATCAGGGGAGGCCAGCGTTACAGAAGCTACATTGATGTTACAGCCTGCTCCATAAACATCTTGCACAGGGTGGAACGGTGGAGAGTTGACGGAAGCCTTACCGGCTCGGATCACTGCGGCGTGACGTTCGACCTGAAACTCGAAAAAGCTAAAGGAATTAGAACAGAAAGAACAACCAGGGTTTATAACACTAAAAAAGCAGACTGGTCTGAATTCCACAAGGAACTCAGCCAGCAAAAGTTAGACAAAAACATAGTTAAAAATGAAATAGACAAAATACAAAATAAAAATGATATAGATAAAATGATAGACCTAATAATAAAATTAATTACAGACATTTGCAATAAAACAATACCAAAAAAGAAACAAAAAGAAGAACTTACCGTGCCGTGGTGGTCCGTGAGACTGGATACGTTAAAAAAGGAGGTCGCCACCAGGAAGAGACGAATAAGATGTGCATGTCCGGTCCGCAGGCAGCCCGTCGTCGAAGAGTACCTGGAAAAGAAAAAAGAATATGAGATGGAGGCGTCGAGAGCCCAAACCGAAGGATGGAAGAAGTTTTGTATGAAACAGGATAGGGAGGGGGTCTGGGAGGGGATTTATAGGGTAATAAACAGAACAACTGAAAGGGAAGAAGATCTGCCTTTGGAGAGAAATGGAGTGGTATTGGATCCGCAGGAGTCAGCCATGTTACTAGCGGAAACCTTCTATCCTAAAGATGAAGCTGACAATGACAGCGAATACCACATCCTTGCCAGAGCGAAAGCAGACAGTATTAACTTGGAAGAATCAGAAGAACAATGTGATCCCCCTTTCACTTTGTTGGAACTTAAAACATCACACGAGTCCTTCAACCCCAAAAAGGCACCAGGAGCGGATGGCTTCACCGCTGATATATGCAGCCACTTTATAAGCAACGACCCCGATTTCTTCTTGGCTCTCCTGAACAAATGTCTAGAGCTCCACCACTTCCCCACGAGATGGAAAGAAGCCACCGTAGTGGCTTTGAGAAAGCCGGGAAAAGACAACTACGTAACATCTAAAGCCTATAGACCTATTGGGCTCCTTCCGGTTATGGGGAAAGTCTATGAAAAGATGCTGGTGGCGCGTCTCAAATACCATTTGATCCCCAGGATGAGTACTCGCCAATACGGCTTCATGCCACAAAGGAGCACCGAGGACGCCCTCTATACCCTCATGGGGCGCATTCGTTACGGACTTGATAAAAAGAGGCTCGTCACGATTGTGTCCCTGGATATAGAGGGGGCCTTCGATAGCGCCTGGTGGCCAGCTATAAGGATCCGGTTGGCTGAGGAAAAATGTCCGCTGAATTTAAGACGTGCCATGGACAGCTATTTACAGGACAGGAGAGTCAGGATGAGATATGCCGGTGCAGAACATCAAAGGGCTACAGAGAAAGGCTGCATCCAGGGCTCGATTGGAGGGCCAATACTCTGGAACCTCCTCCTAGATCCCATCCTTAAGGACATGGAAAACAGGGGGATATATTGTCAGGCTTTCGCCGACGATGTCGTTCTGGTGTTCGATGGAAGAACGGCACGTGAAGTTGAGTCCCAAGCAAACGCTGCACTCGCGGGTGTTCTGGCGTGGGGAGTTAACAATAAATTAAAATTCGCACCCCACAAGACTAGCGCCATGCTAATAACACGAAGGCTAAAATTTGACATCCCACGCCTGAACGTGGGCGGGATTGACATTGCCATGGTCAGGGAGATGAAGTTGTTGGGCGTCACTATCGACGAGAAGCTCACTTTCAACAAACACGTGACGAATGTCTGTGGCAAAGCGGTGGCCGTCTATAAGCAGTTGTGTAGAGCGGCAAAAGCAACGTGGGGGTTAAACCCAGAAGTTATCAGGGTCATCTACACAGCAGCAATAGAACCAGTGATTCTGTACTCCGCCAGCGTGTGGGCTCCGGCCGCTAAGAAGATAGGGATAATGAAGCAGCTGGGGACGCTGCAGAGAGGAGTGGCGCAGAAGCTGTGCCGAGCTTACCGAACTGTCTCCCTGAACTCTGCGCTTGTTCTAGCGGGGATCCTTCCTCTGGACTTCCGAGTCCGTGAGGCGGCCTCACTTTATGAGGCCAAGAAGGGAGTACCGCAGCGAGTTCTTGGGGACAGGGAGGTGGAGCGAATGCACTCAGCTCTGCAACTGCCACATCCCGCAGAGCGGGCTGACCTGGGGTTCGGGAACCTGGTAGACCAAGACCAACTATCAATACTGACAAATTTTGAAACTACCATCTTTACAGATGGTAGTAAAATTGCGGGCAAGGTTGGGGCAGCACTTTCAATATGGAACGATACAAAGGAAACTAAGAACATCAAGTTGACGCTACCAGCGTACTGCACGGTCTACCAGGCCGAGCTCCTGGCTATATGCGTCGCGACGAGAGAGATTGGAAAAATAAAATCAACAACCATTGGTATCCTCAGCGATTCCATGGCGGCGCTGATGACGGTTAGAAACCATAGTTGCCTCCACCCCCTGGCAGTGGAAGCCAGAGAGAACTTGAGAACCCAGTCTCTCCAGGGCAAAGTTGTCACCTTGCTCTGGGTCAAAGCCCACGCAGGGGTGGAGGGTAATGAGCGCGCGGACTGTCTGGCCAAGGAAGCCGCAGAAAGATCCAAGAAGAAACCGGATTATGACCTGTGCCCGGTGTCCTTTATAAAGCGATACCTGCGCATGCAGACGCTAGAAGACTGGAACTTAAGATATAGCACAGGCGGAACCGCAGGCATAACTAAGTTATTTTTCCCGAACGCCGTGGCGGCGTACAGAATTACCAGGAAGATCAACATCTCATACGTCCTAACACAGGTAATGACGGGGCACGGTGGGTTCTCCGAATACTTGGAACGTTTCAAGTGTAAGGGGAGCCCATCGTGCGCCTGCGACCCAGGTGAGAGAGAAACCGTGCCACACATTTTATGTGACTGCCCTATTTTCGCGCTAGAGCGACACAACCACGAAAGTAAAATAGACATGGAAATTAAAATAGAAAATCTTAGTAAAATCATTAAAAGCGAACATAGGGATGCATTTCTTAACTACTGCATTAAAATGGCCGAAAAAGTAATAAAGCGAAACAAAACTAGTGTGTAAGAAATTATACTTGCACAATATCATAGAGCATATTAGTGTTAAGCATAAATAAAATAGTGTAAGTAAACAACATGTATGTAGCCATAGGAACCATCTAATGTATTAGAAATTAAGGATTATGTATACACAACACAATAGAATAAGAATAAGAAGATGTAACAAATCTAAGAATAGAAATAGAAAGTAAGAAACTGTGTATTAACATTACAATAGATTAAGAATTCGTAATAGACCTAAGAATAAAAATAGCATTAATAATAAAAGCAATGTAACTAAAATGTAAAAAACAAAATAAAACTTACAATAAAAATGTACGATATAAGAAAATAAGTAGATATAAGAAAACTGTAAAAATAGAAAACCATGGCTGAGCTTACCTTATTTCCCCGTAGTATTAAGAGTATATATTAGAAACTACAAATAAATGAAACACAAATGGATAGAATATAGAATAGATAGACTAGGGAACGGGAGTCCCACCCGTATGGAATGATAGAATGAATGCCAGAAAGATACGGGATGCGGCATGGAAGTGCGAGAGGCACAAAAGTGAGAACTGGAATGCAAGAAATAACTAGATTAAAACAGGCTCCGATAATGTTGGAGGTAGAGAAAAAAAAAAAAAAAAAAAAAAAAAAAAAAAAAAAAAAAAAAAAAAAACCTAACCTAACCTAACCTAACCTAACCTAACCTAACCTAACCTAACCTAACCTCGGGCGGGGCGCTGGTCGGGTAACCTCCACGTTGGCTTTCCCGTTTCTTCCCCCCTTGGACTACGGTCCTGGGGAGCAGAAGCGGGGAGGCTGGTGCGCCCTGGACAGCGGTCAGTATACTCTGACTCTGAGGAGCTCTGTATGCTGGCCGTTGACTAATAACCCGACAGTCCTTTTCAGGGCTACCTGACTCCATTGCACGAGGGGGTCGTGGGATCCGCACAGCCCTTTTCAGGGCTCGCCGTCGCTCCCGTGATCCCTCTGCTTTCAGAGGGGACAGGGGAGAGACGGTGTTAGGGATCGAGGGACGGGTCGGCCCACTGCTCGGCGGGGGCTGACGGGCACTTGTGCCACCGTGGGAGGTGGGAGAGGCTTAGCCACCCTCTCGCGTTCCGTAACCAACAGGGGCTCAACAATGACCTGACTAGTGGCTCCAGGAGGGTATGCTGGGAACCTGTTGGCCGGAGGGCTTGCCTTAACTGGCCGGCCCACGTCAAGGAAAAGACTTTAAAACCCGACAGCCAAGTCGCTTAAAACCTATGGATACCGGGGAACCTCCATAGTATGTGCCCCGCTTCCTGGAATGAGCGTCACCCGGGAAGTGTAATTTGTTCGTCTCGTATTCGTGGGAAGTGTATGGATATAAAATTAAAACAATACAAAAACAAAGAGGAGGAGATGGAGACGGAGACCGCAAAGTCCTCTGTCTCTCTCACTGAGACGGTGCCAGTGTTGGTGCCAGTGGTGGAGATGGAAAGGATGGACCCGGCGGTGGTGCTTGAGCGGTCATCTGCTGACAGCACACCTGGAGCTACACGCTCGTCTTCCCCAGCAGTGGGAAGACTCTGGCGCAAGCGAACCAACTCCGTCACGGAGTTGGACTCGCAAAGTGACGGTGGCTCCGTGGATGGGGGCCCAAAAAGAGGCCGTGGCCGTCCCCCGAAAACGGGGGAATATGTCGGTCTAGCGAAGGCGAAGGCTGAGCTCAACGCGGCCAAGCAGCGTGAGCTCGAGCTCCAAGCCGAAGAGGAGCTCGCGGATGAGCTGCGACTGCTGCGGCGAAGGGCTCTCTACATTAGAGAGACCCCTGGCCCGCAGCCTCAGCCCAGTCTGCAGCCCCAAGCGGGACCGGCATCCTCGGCCACCGAGTCCCTCAATGTGGAGGAGATTTCGGGCTCCATAGAGGCGGCGGTGAAGGTGGTTGAAACCATCGCCCAAAAGAGCTCGAACCTCAAGGGCCAATACGTGCGGGACCTCAGAGCCGCGTGCAACTCCATCATGGAGAACACGCGCGTTCTCATGTCCCGCACGGAATCGGAGGAGGTGGCCAAGCTACAGGCCGAGCTGGCTGCTGTACGGGCTGAAATGCGGGCCTTGAAGCGGCAGGCGGAGGCTGCGCCGCCCCCGATGAGCCGTGACGAGATCGGCTTTCTCGTCGACGCGCGAATCGCGGGGATCGCGGACCGCCTGCTGCCGGAAACCCGCATCCGTCCGCCTCTGCAGGCCGACAAGAGGGATGCGGCGCGGTCTGCCGGCGGGCCTGAGCCCGAGCCTGAGGCGTCTCCCTCAAGGCCTCTCCCCCCTCCCCTCTCTTCTCCAATGCTAGTCGGGCAGGTGGAGGAAGGGCCGTGCCTTACCGGGCCGCCGGAAGGGAAGGGGGAGAAGAAGAAGAAGAGGAAGAAGGCGGGGAAGAAGACGGCCGCGGCGAAGGAGGCGGAGGCTGCCCGACTATCGCGGCAGTCGCCCCCGTCGACTTCGACGTCGACGACGTTGGCTCCCGCCCCGCTCCCGCAAAGCGGATCGTGGAGCGAGGTGGCGGCCAAAGGCGCCTAAACCGCCCCCTGTCGGGTCGGCTGCCCCAGCTGCTTACACTCCGGTAGCGCCAGCCACCAAGCGGAGGAAACGGAGGCCCCGCAAATTGCGCACCCCGCAAACGGCAGCGGTCACTATCACGCTGCAGCCGGGCGCCGCGGAGCAGGGCATCACATACGCGCAGGTGATGTCCAAAGCCGAGAGGTCGATAGACCTCAAGGGCTTGGGCATCGACGGCCTCCGACTCCGCAACGCCGTAACCGGAGGTCGGATCCTGGAGGTGGCTGGAGCCGACAGAGCCCAAAAGGCCGACCAGCTCGCTGCCAAACTCAGGGAGGTGCTGGAAGAGGTCCGCGTCGCTAGGCCGGAGAGATGCGTGGAGATACGCATCTCTGGGCTGGGCGACTCGGCCTCGAAAGAGTCGGTGGCGGAGTCGCTGGCGGCGGAGGGGGGCTGTGCTGCCGACCACATTAAGGTGGGCAACATACAGCGCCCACCTGGCCGACAGGCCACTGCCTGGCTGCGGTGCCCGGTTGGGGTGGCCAAGAAGCTGACGGATGGCCGCCGAATCGTCGTCGGGTGGTCAGTGGTCAGACTGACCACCCTGGAATCGAGGCCGACGCGGTGCTTCCGCTGCCTCGAGCCGGGACACGTCGGGGCCAAGTGCTCTGCGGCCACTGACCGCAGTGCGCTTTGTTTCCGTTGCGGGCAGGCCGGCCACAAGTCGGCCACCTGCTCCGCGGCGCCCGATTGCCCCGTCTGTTCGGCGGAGGGTGCGGCGTCCGGCCACCGGCTTGGGTCGGCGGAATGCAAGGCGGCCTCCCGAAGCAGGGGGGCAAAAAGGAGAGCAGCAGGTGGGGCGAAACCCACGCCCTCGCCCACCCTGCTGCAGAATGAGGAGGAGATGGACACCGCCCAAACATAATGGCCCAAACCATCTCCGTACTGCAGGCCAACGTCAACCACTGCGCCGCGGCTCAGGACCTTCTGGCCCAATCCATGGCGCAGTGGCAGACGACAATGGCAGTAGTCGCCGAGCCGTATTGCATTCGCAACAGCCCTGACTGGGCCGGCGACCACAGCGGCTTGGTGGCTATCGTCGCTCGGCGATCGGCTCCCTTCGACAGAGTGCGGAAGGGCCGAGGGTGCGTACTCGTCGCGCTGGGTGGCGCTGCGGTGATTGGGGTGTACTGTCCCCCCAGCAGAAGCCTCGCCGAGTTCGAGCAGTTGCTCACGGAGGTCGGGGCTCTGCTGGCAGAAGTACACCCCACCCCGGCTGTGGTGGCCGGGGATTTCAACGCTCACTCACGGGCGTGGGGATCCCCGGCGACCGATGCCCGGGGGGAGATGGTGGAGGAGTGGGCGGTGTCCCAAGGCTTGGTGCTGCTGAACCGAGGGACGGTCCATACGTTTGTGCGGGACCGGGCCGGGTCGATAGTCGATCTTTCATTCGCGAGTTTTGGCCTGGCCCGTCGCATACACAACTGGCGGGTCGTCGAGGGGGTGGAGACTTCGTCTGACCACCGGTATATCCGGTTCGACATCGTCCCTGCCCCTGCGGCGCCTCGTGTGGCACTGGATCGCCCCGTTTCAGGGGAAGGCCCGCGGTGGCGGCTCGGAACGCTGGACCGGGAGCTGGCCCGAGAGGCGGCTATCGTCGAGCGATGGGCTGCTGTCGACAGCGGTCCGGACGTGGACGCAAGATGCGAGCGGCTCACTGGAGCGCTGACTCGCGTCTGCGACGCGGCGATGCAGAGGGCGAGACCTATCCCGCCTCGGAGACGGGTGTACTGGTGGCGTCCTCACCTAGCCAGGTTACGTGCCGCGAGTTACGCGGCCCAGAGGCGGTACACCCGCAGCCGAAGGCGGGCTGTTAGAGATCTCGCCCGCGAAGAAGAGTTGCACGCCGCGTACCTGGCCGCTCGTCGGGCCCTCGGCTCGGCGATCATAGCCGCCAAGGATGAGGCCTGGAGGGAGTGGCTCGAGAGCCTCGACCGAGATCCGTGGGGGCGCCCGTACAAGACTGTGAGTCAGAAACTCCGGCCTTGGGCACCTCCCCTCACCAGAACTCTCGAGCCGAGACTTCTGGACCGAGTGGTCAGTTCCCTCTTCCCTGCGAGGGAAGAGTGGGTCCCGCCGCGGATGGCAGCATCAAGCCAGATGCCGGCAGACGAAGGGACAATACCTCCCGTGTCCGATGCCGAGTTAGGGGCCGCGATACTGGCACTCCGGTCCAGGAATCGCGCCCCGGGTCCGGACGGAGTCCCTGGGAAGGTAATTGCCACAGTCATGCCGGCATTAGAGGAGGAGACGCTGTCCCTCATGTCGGAGTGCCTGGCGTCGGGGAGAGTCCCTCGGCGATGGAAAATCGGCAAGCTCGTGCTGCTCAAAAAGCACGGGCGCCCAGCCGAATCGCCGTCGGCCTACCGCCCCATCGTGTTGCTCGACGAGATGTGCAAGCTTTTTGAGCGGGTGCTCGCTGCGCGTCTCGTCCGCCACTTGGAGGGGGCGGGGCCCAATCTGAGCGACGGCCAGTTCGGCTTCCGTCGTGGGAGGTCGACCCTCGACGCGATATCCCGACTGCGGGTCAGCGTCGATGAAGCGGTCTCCGGGGATGAGGTGCTGTTGGCTGTATCGTTGGATATATCCAACGCCTTCAACAACCTCCCCTGGGAAACCATTGCGGAGGCGCTGAGGTACCACAATGTCCCGTGTTACCTCAGGCGCGTCCTTGCGGACTACTTCGTGGACCGGGTAATCATTTATCGGGTAGTGCGCAGGGGCATGTCTTGTGGCGTTCCGCAGGGGTCGGTCCTCGGGCCGCTCCTGTGGAACATAGGTTATGATTGGGTCCTGCGTGGTGCTAATCTTCGGGGGGTTGGTGTAATCTGTTACGCCGACGATACCCTAGTCACCGCGCGGGCCCCCACATTTCGGGACGCCGCCGTCCTTGCCACGGCAGGTGTCGCCCACGTAGTGCGTCGAATCGGGGCGCTCGGCCTAAAAGTTGCCCTCGAAAAGTCCGAGGCCCTTTTCTTCCACGGGCCACGGCAGACGCCGCCTAGAGATAGGACGATTATGGTGGGCGGCATCCCCATCGCTGTCGGGACCAGCCTGAAATACCTCGGGCTCGTTCTCGACAGTCGGTGGCGGTTCGAGGAGCATTTCCGGCAGCTGGCACCGAAGTTGCTTGCATTCGCCGGAATGCTCTCGCGGTTGCTGCCCAACAGCGGAGGCCCAGGGTCTGCCTGCCGCCGCCTCTATGACGGAGTGGTGCGCTCCAAGGCGCTCTATGGAGCGCCTATATGGGCGGAGGCCCTGTGCCCGGCGAATATGGCGCTACTGCGACGTCCGCAGCGCGCCATCGCGCAGAGAGCTGCACGAGCGTATCACACCGTCTCTTACGAGGCGGCGTGTCTGATTGCGGGTAGTATCCCCTGGGATCTCGAGGCCGGCGTACTCAAGAGGGTGTACGACGAGGGCGCCCTGATGCGGCGTGATCTCGGCGGTCGGCCGCCTCCGGAGGAGATCGATCGCTGGAGACAAACAGCTCGCGATGATCTCTTCCGGAGATGGGCCGAAAGACTGCGGGCAACCCGCAGCGGCTCGCTGCTTGTGGGGGCCGTCCAGCCCGTATTGCGTCAGTGGGTGGAGAGGGGTCATGGGGCCCCAACATACCACCTCACCCAACTTCTCACGGGCCATGGCTGTTTTGCCAAGTACCTGTGGGAGGTGGTGGGGGTGGAGTCAGAGCCCCGGTGCCGAAACTGCACCAGCGGCGACCCTGACACGGCCCACCACACCTTGGCCGTGTGTGAAGCGTGGGACGGCCAAAGGACGGCCCTCATGAGCACCATCGGTGCGGACCTTTCGCTGTCGACCGTAGTTCCAGCTATGGCCGGCAGCGAAGAGTGTTGGGCTGCCGTCGCTTCGTTCGCTGACGAGGTGATGGCGGCCAAGAGAGAGGCTCTGCGGGAGCGGGAGCGAGCTGGGCTCACCCTCCCGAACCGCAGACCCCCGGCGAGGGGGCGCCGGCGAGCACAATTCGCCCGCGTCCCCGAATGAGAGTGGCCACGGGCGGTGGGTCGGGGGACCTGCCGCCCCATGCTAATGTGGCGGAATGCGCCCCTCTGTGTTCCTGGGTGCATTCATGAGGAGGACAGGCCCCATCATCTGGGCACGATGGCCCGGATGGTGGGGCCTCGACAGAGACGAGCCCGACAAACAAAGGGCGTCCCTAGCCGAGTCGCGGTGAGCAAACTATCCCGTGGCTCGGATTAGGTGAAGGAGGAACACCGTGGTGGTTTAGTGGGTAGTCTGGCCTCTTCTTGAGGTCAGGAGTCCCACACGAAGCGAACCCCCTGCCCCCGCGGAGGGTGAGCGAAGTGCCTAAATGCATTCCACCACGTAAAAAAAAAAAAAAAAAAACCTAACCTAACCTTTTTTTTTTTTTTTTTTTTTTTTCCTCGTGTGGAAACCCCCTCGGGCCGTCATTCCACCGGGGTTTTCGGTGGAATGGTGTGTCGGAATCGAACCGACTAAAACCACACGGTGTGCCATGCTGCGCTTAAAATAGGAGGAATCCGGGAACAGCTTCATTAAGACATCCGGACCCCTCCTAGCACCTGCCCGCACTATGCGGGCACCACCTACGGGTAACCTATCAATAGGGCAACGTCCAGACACACGCAGACGTCACCCCCTCGCGGCTGGCCAATCGGCGGATGGAGGGGAAAACCCGTCCCGACCACCCGCGGCCACACTCAGGGCGGCATGAGGCGCTGGTAGGCACGCCTCCACCGCCCGGTTCGCCGGCGGCGAATTAGGTCCGAGTGGAGGTCATCCTCTCGGGCCCGCTCCGCCGCCTCCTTCTGCGAGATGACCTCCTCGCAGAAGGTTGCGACCGCGGTAAAACTTCTGTCGCTACCGACCATGGAGCGTATGATGGCCGGTAGCGAGAGATCCTCTCCGATGACTGCAGTGAGGGCCCGACGCTGCGGCGCCCAGGCGGGACAATCTGCAAGTGTGTGCTGTGCAGAGTCCTCACTGCAGTCGCAGTGATGGCAGGCGGGACTCAATTCCCTCCTAGCAACCGAATGCAGGTACTTCCCGAAGCAGCCGTGCCCGGAAAGCACCTGCGTCAGTCGGAAGGAAAGGGTCCCGTGCTGCCTCCCTGCCCACTCGATAATGACCGGCTGGAGTGCCTCCACGGTGGTAAAACCAGCACGTGGAGCCTCCAGCCGGGACGACCAACGAGCCATCGTGGCCCGGCGGGCGGCCTCACGCCACTCGCGTACCTCATCGGGCGGGGGTCGACTGCCACTACTCGCCCGGAACTCAGCCGTCCGCCGATAAACTTCGGCGAGCACTTCCGAACCTAACCTAACCTAACCTAACCTAACCTAACCTAACCTAACCTAACCTAACCGGTCCCGTGTCGATTGCGTCCGCGAGAACATCGTTTTTGAGTCGCTCCGCGTTGAAAAAATCGAACGACTGGTAAAAGTTTTGAAAAGTGCATAGTGCGTTATATAGAAACGTGCGAAATCCTAAGTGCTACACGATAGTGAAAACCGCGCTAAAATCGGATTAAAACTGTGGATTTTTCCAGTACAAAAACTGTATTTGAAGGTTAAGTTTTGTTTCAAATAGTGTAAAATTGTTAATATCTCCGAATCAAGATCGACGACCCATATTTTTTCTGCTGTGAGAGGGTGTGTCTCGGGGAGACCCATCTTCTGAGACCCCTTTCAGATTTTTACAGTGACGCCCGGAAAAGCTATAAGCTTTTTCCGGAAACCACGTGGACACGAGGTCCCAGATCCAGGTCAGCTGCAAAGAAATCGAGTGAGAAACAGTGCTCAAGACACCATAATTAGTGTAAAACCGTTTGGACCATGGGAAAAAGCTAAGTGGTTAAAAAGTTATTTATGTTTGTATAGTGACCATTTCTGGCAACCCTAGCTCTAAAACCCGATCTATAACCCCTACTTTTTATATGCTTAAATGAAACAGTGACTAAAGAAGAACGGGTTTGTTGTTTTTCCCAATTAAATTGAACAAATATTATTAAAAAAAGGACTATCAAACTTTTTAAAACTTCAATTTCAAAATATGTGAAATAAGGGTTGGAAAAACAACCCCTACGTAAAAAGTGACCAATGTATATAAACGTTTACAAGGAGCTCTTTAATTTAAAATTAGTTTAAAAGGGAATCGGTTCAGAAACAAAGGAGTTATAAGACTTTTAAAATCCTAGGTATTAGTTAGTGCTTATGAATAGACTAAGACTATAATTAGATTTAAATACACAAGCAACCAAGCTTTTGTAAAAAAATTTCGAGGCCCTGTAGGCTAGGACTCTAGAGCACGTATTGGCATATTAATAATAATTTTAGATATTAATTTTGTGACTTAGATTTAAGTTTTAAAGAAACCTAAGTGAGACCTAGGTAAAAATTTGGATTTTAATTTTTGTAAATTTTAGGGGGCTATAACTTTGGATGTAGTAAACCCATTCTGGCTCTGATACCACAGAAACTATTTTTTGGGGAGTACGAATCGGGTGGGTTCAGAAAAAAGTTTTTATTTTAATTTTTGAGGGGGGTCAATTTTGTTTTCGAATTACGATTCGACATTTCATGTTAAAACTTAGGACTTTGATATCTCGGGTGTTACTGCTCTGATCAGGACAATCGAGGTGTCAAAAAACTAGCCCACGACGAGATCTACGCATCGCCATCATTGGAAAGGCTCTAGGTAGAGTAGTTACTTATTTAAATTTTCGCAGCCAAGAAACTTTTATATTTTTTATTTTATTTAATCTTAAGTTCAACGACGTGCTCTAACCTAATGACAATCATTGTAGAGTTCAAATGTAGAGTAGAAAAATATTTCTATTTTTATTTTTATGTTGTTTTATTTTATTTGATATTAAATTGACTTACCTGACATCCCGGTGAGCATCCACGCCGGATCCGTGACAGAAAGGTGGAGCACGATCTGGAAAGTAAAACACAAGGTTAACACAAATCATACATACTTTACACTCACGCACATACGCATTCAAGCACACACATTCACACGTACACTTGCACATACACGCACATGCGTATACACATACATATACATAAACTTTCATACACTCACACACAACAAACCAAGTGTTAAATATTGTCTACACACTTCTACCTGTTTGACCCGTGCGAGTGAATCGAGTCTATTGACCGATACACCTAGTTTTAGTATTTACACAGGAGACTCTCTCTCATTTTATTATATATAATATAGTTTATTTTATTTCATACTTGACACAGACCCCCATTTACAGGGTCTAGCAACCATTTTACAAACTGACAACTTTCCCCGATCCACCTACAACAACCTACATTACACACCGCAATCATACACACTCACACATCAACATGTACCGCACACCCACGACCTCTGGCGCTGCCAAAAAGCCCACAACCCCCAGCCCTGTCGCCACAACCGCAGCAGCGCAGGACGCTGCCAGGACCTTCATTAAAAGACCAGAAGCCAAAAGGAGATCACTTGATAACGTGGACATCTACAAAAAGCAGAAACAGAATTACGCTGTACTATCGAGTGATCAGCTCCTCCAGGAAATAATGAAGACCTTCGAGGATATACCCTCGAAAGTGCATGAGTACCCTCAGATGAGGAGAGACATCAAACACTTCCTGGAGGTGCAATCAGACAAGGGCATACGGGCAATCTTCGAGCTCAGTAGGCGTATTCAAAGTCTCGAAGCAGAGGTCCCGAAATCAAGAACACCTACAAAAACCTCGTCATCCGATGGGCAGGATGACATCCTCAGGAAACTGGGAGAGGTGGAAGCGACTCTGACCGAGCGCATGAACGAAATGGAGAAAAGTCTAAGAACGGACATAGGGGGACTCCATGATGGTAACGACGACCGGGGCTCCGACATAATCGACAAGATCACCGACAGGATCGACGAGACCAGGGTTGCCATAGACCAGACAACCGAGAAGGTCGAGAGTCGAACACACGCTCTCCTTAAAGATCTAGTCGGTGGTATTGCCGATGATGTCGTCGCAGCTAAACTGGAACTCACAGAGGTCGCAAAAGGACTGGCATGCGAAATGAATTTAGCCCCAGCCCCAGTCACAAAGTCATACGCCAGCGTCGCAGCAGCCAAACCAGTCCACCGCCCTGCACTTCACTCGATGGCGGTCACCCTAGAGGGTAGCCAGGAGACTGCTGACGAGGTCCCCGCCAAAGCCTAAAAATTAACAAGGTTCGTAAGGCCAAGAACCAGACGATTATATTGGGGTGCGACACCGAAGAGGAAATGAGGAAAGTCCAGGAGATTATAGAGAGTCGGGGGGGAAGGACTGAGAGTAGCGCCTATGAAGAACAAGAACCCTCTCGTTGTCATGAAAGATGTCTTTGTAGACATCGAAGACGATGACATAATTAAGGCGCTACACGCTCAGAACAGGGACATTTTCGTGGGCCTACCTGAGGACAAAAAGAGGCCGTGGCCGTCCCCCGAAAACGGGGGAATATGTCGGTCTAGCGAAGGCGAAGGCTGAGCTCAACGCGGCCAAGCAGCGTGAGCTCGAGCTCCAAGCCGAAGAGGAGCTCGCGGATGAGCTGCGACTGCTGCGGCGAAGGGCTCTCTACATTAGAGAGACCCCTGGCCCGCAGCCTCAGCCCAGTCTGCAGCCCCAAGCGGGACCGGCATCCTCGGCCACCGAGTCCCTCAATGTGGAGGAGATTTCGGGCTCCATAGAGGCGGCGGTGAAGGTGGTTGAAACCATCGCCCAAAAGAGCTCGAACCTCAAGGGCCAATACGTGCGGGACCTCAGAGCCGCGTGCAACTCCATCATGGAGAACACGCGCGTTCTCATGTCCCGCACGGAATCGGAGGAGGTGGCCAAGCTACAGGCCGAGCTGGCTGCTGTACGGGCTGAAATGCGGGCCTTGAAGCGGCAGGCGGAGGCTGCGCCGCCCCCGATGAGCCGTGACGAGATCGGCTTTCTCGTCGACGCGCGAATCGCGGGGATCGCGGACCGCCTGCTGCCGGAAACCCGCATCCGTCCGCCTCTGCAGGCCGACAAGAGGGATGCGGCACGGTCTGCCAGCGGGCCTGAGCCCGAGCCTGAGGCGTCTCCCTCAAGGCCTCTCCCCCCTCCCCTCTCTTCACCAATGCCAGTCGGGCAGGTGGAGGAAGGGCCGTGCCTTACCGGGCCGCCGGAAGGGAAGGGGGAGAAGAAGAAGAAGAGGAAGAAGGCGGGGAAGAAGACGGCCGCGGCGAAGGAGGCGGAGGCTGCCCGACTATCGCGGCAGTCGCCCCCGTCGACTTCGACTTCGACGACGTTGGCTCCCGCCCCGCTCCCGCAAAGCGGATCGTGGAGCGAGGTGGCGGCTAGGCCAAAGGCGCCTAAACCGCCCCCTGTCGGGTCGGCTGCCCCAGCCGCTAACGGCTCGGCCCACTGCTCGCGCGGGGGCTGACGGGCACTTGTGCCACCGTGGGAGGTGGGAGAGGCTTAGCCACCCTCTCGCGTTCCGTAACCAACAGGGGCTCAACAATGACCTGACTAGTGGCTCCAGGAGGGTATGCTGGGAACCTGTTGGCCGGAGGGCTTGCCTTAACTGGCCGGCCCACGTCAAGGAAAAGACTTTAAAACCCGACAGCAATGTCGTTAAAAGCGGACCTCTCGCTGTAGGCTGTGGTTCCGGCTATGGCCGGCGGCGATGAGTGTCGGGCTGCCGTCGCCTCGTTGCTGATGGCGGCCACGAGGAGAGGCTCTGCTGGGGCGGGAGTGGGCTGGGCTCGCTCTTCCGCCCCGCGGGCCACTGGCGGGGGGACGCCGGCGGGCGCAGTTCGCACGCGTTCCTGGGTGGGAACGCCGGCGGGCGCAGTTCGCACGCGTCCCTGAATGAGAGTGGCCACGGGCGGTGGGTCGGGGGACCTGCTGCCCCATGCTAATGTGGCGGAATGCGCTCCTCTGTGTTTCTGGGGTGCATTCATGAGGAGAGCCCGACAAACAAAGGGCGTCCCTAGCTGAGTCGCGGTGAGCAAACTATCCCGTGGCTCGGATTAGGTGAAGGAGGAACACCGTGGTGGTTTAGTGGGTAGTCTAGCCTCTCCGAGGTCAGGAGTCCCACACGAAGCGAACCCCCTGCCCCCGCGGAGGGTGAGCGAAGTGCCTAAATGCATTCCACCACGTAAAAAAAAAAAAAAAAAAACCTAACCTAACCGAGTTCCGTGTTCCCTGCGTCCGCGAGAACATCGTTTTTGAGTCGCTCCGCGTTGAAAAATCGAACGATTGGTAAAAGTTTTCAAAAGTGCATAGTGCGTTACATAGAAACGTGTGAAATCCTAAGTGCTACACGATAGTGAAAACCGCGTGGAAATTGGAGACGAATTGTGGTTTTTCCTAGAACAAAAACTGTTTTTATAGGTAAAAGTGATAAAATTATTAGTGGTTATCCTGAATATCTCCGAAAGTAGATCGACGACCCACATTTTTTCTACTCTGAAAGGGTGTGTCTCGGGAGTGCCCACTTTTTGAGACCCCTTTTGGATTTTTGTGGCTGAAGGAAAACAAACAGGACCCAAAAAACTGTTGAGCACGTGGTGGCCATTTCAGTCATTTCAGCATTCTCGCTGAAACTGAAGGCCCCCCTGTACGGCAACATAATACAAGACCCTAAAGCCGTTTTCAAATTGAAATTCGGAGAAAAACTGTAGCAGCTACAAGTCTCCAAAGCACAGTGAACCGCACAAAAATTCCCGTGTGTTTTCACCGGGAATTTGCTGAAAAACTAAAGTGACAACCTAATATTTTAAGGACATTAAACTGTAAGTACTTTAATACTGTAATTGACAAACCTAATTTTAAAATTTTAAGACCAGTGGTTCCCGAGCGCCAGACTTTTATTTGTGACCAGTGCGCGATACTAGGTATCACCCCAAGTTGGTCGATGACAAGGGTAAACAAACCCCTATTGACACGACCCGGACGACTTGGGATCTGTGCCTAGGATCAAATACAGTCATCTTTAGTTCCGGAAGAACCACCCCCGAGCAATATTTTTGGCTCCAGGGGCCATTTGCAGAAAGTTGTCAGCATCCCCTATTTTTGGCTGCTTCCTGAGGGTGAGCAACGTGCGACGCGACGTCAGCGCTGGTGCCAGCGGACAGAGACAGAGACAAAATTTTTAGAAGTAAGTTAGAGTTAATATTGTATTTTTAAGGAATTTAATGCTAGGATAGGGTCTAATTCGCCATTACCAACTAAGTTTGCCAACCCCCTAGCGGCTAAACGGGTTGAGATATCGCGAAACTAACGAAATTTTAGATCACTCGAGGTGAAGCTCTCTTAAGGGCAATCTTCAAGTAGGAACCCTCAAAAACTACCCCCGGGAATATTTTTTCATAAAATATAAAAAAATTACAGTTTCCCGTTTCCCGGGAATCTCGTTTGGGCCACTGACCGTAAATTTGGACTGTCCTGTATACCCCTACATCTTAAACGAGCGCGATATCTCAATGCTAAGGGCGAAACCAACCTCTTAGTTCTGGATAACAATTATCTACATTATTCCCGGGACCCTAGCTTGGTGATACGCGGGACAAAAATTTTAAGTTAAACGGGAACGGCTGGGCCGGTCTCTCACCTACATTTTAAAATCTATCCCGGGCTTGTAGGACTTATAGTTTGTGATTAAATAAGATTCCCAAAAAAGTTTCTGAAATCTCCCAGTCACAAAAAGCAAGATTGTAAAGATAAGGGAATTTTATAAAATCACAAATAACTGGGAAATGGTAAGTCCTAGCTCAAAAATAACGTTTTTTCGCCCCCCCCCCCCCCTCCCTAACCCTCCCTCTCATCCTGCGTCAACAAACCCAACCAACCCGCTCCTATATAAAAAATTTCAACCCCCTACCCCTATTTATTGTGAGTTAACCAGTCTAGTGGGACCTACGGTTCCACCATAAACCGAATTATTCTAAGTGTTTGTAAATCTGGAAAACTTTTTAAAATACAATAACACGGGAACCAGAGCCCCGATTCAGAAGCGGTTTTCTGCTAAGGACCTGGAATTCTAAGGACTTTCAGGACACATAAGATAGAGTCTCTAGTTAGAGACGAAAAATTTTTTTTTGTTCTAGAATATAGGTAGGAGTGTAAATATAGGTTAAGTACTTAGAAAGTAAGTAGGTAGGGGTAGGTAGACACCACTCCCACTCTATATAGAGTCACATTTTAATTTTATACATTTGTATGTGTGAGTGTGCCAGGATCATTTTGGGAGTGTATAGAGTATCCTTAAGCGAGGCTCACAGTGACTCTACATCTCTACAAAATTTTTTGATGAAAATTGTAAAAATTTCGACTCATCAACTTAGTTAAAGGGACGGGCTCTAAGCTAACAAGGAAAATTTTTTTATAGCTCAAAGGTAGAGTAGAAAAATATTTTTATTTTTTACTTTATTTTATTTGTTTTATTTGTTTCATTTTTGTGTTGTTTTAATTCAACTGATAAAAATAATTAAACTGACTTGCCTGACACTCCGGTGAGCATCCACGCCGAAACCGTGACAGAAAAGTAGAGCGCGACCTGAAAAAGTTAACACAAATCACACATACATACACATACACACACGCACACACACTTACAAGTACACTCGCACTCACACGCACATACGTATACACATACTTACACATAAACTTACATACGCGCATTATTAATTATTTTGTTTACACACTTTCTCATTGTCTGACCTGTGCAAGTGAATCGAGTCTATTGACCGATACACCTAGTTTTAGTAGTTACCATTTAATTTCTTTATTGACCTAGTAGTATACCTTTTTACATTTTACATTTTTCACTTATTATTACTCTTCTATACACTTTTTATTATATACCTCTTTATACCTCGGGGAACTTTACAACACCCCGTTGACGATCGGACTAACTTGTTTGACACTCGCGCGACGAAAATGATGGGAATAAGGACCCCCGTAAAGAAGCTGGAGAACCGGCCTAGCAGAAGCCCTCTGAATAGCGAAGAAGCAGGATCTTCTTCCTCCTCCACCGCAACCAGCGTCAGGAGGAGTGTGGGTGAGTGGGAGGCGGGGAAGATTGACCCCAACCCCTGCACATCGAAAACGCACCCGCATTCACCAAAGCGGCAGATAGCAGAGATGGCACCTGCGGCGTCCCAGAAGCCTAAACAGAGAACGGTACCTCCTCAGGAAGCAAAGGCACCTGCAACCCGTAGACCATCAACGGAGGCAGCTGGAACGTCGCCGGGACATAAGCAAGTGGTAGTTAAGGCGGGCAGTAGAACGTCCCAAGCAAGGATCTGGCTTCAGAAAGCAAAGAGCTGCGTGAATGAGTCACGAAATCTGAAAAATGACCTAAAACTGGGGATCATCAATGCGGTGGACCACCTGTACCAATTGGTGAAAGAAGCGGAAGCTGCGAAGATAGGAACGGCAGCAACCGAAGCACAGGTGCACGCTGACAAAAGACCTCAGGACGTAGTGAACACACCACTGGAGACGGAGTCCCTAAAACATGCGTTGGAGGAGCATAGTCGCATCCTGAAAGAAAACACGTCGAAAATAGAGAGCTTGAAGGAGGTGCTACAGACCAACCAGGAGCAAGTGGAAAAGCTTTCATATGCTGGTGCAGCGGCAAGCCGTCCCTTCGCTAACGCTTCAAAACAGCAGCAACAAACAGCATTGCACTCTATAGTGGTCACTTCCACTAAAGAAACAGAAACCGGCGATGAGGTCATAGACCATATAAGGAAAGTAGTGAATGCGAAGGAGGGGTGGATCACGGTAGACAGGATCCGGAAAGCAAAGGACAGGAAGGTTGTCTTGGGATGTCGTACCGAGGAGGCTAGGGAAAGGATCAAGCAAAGACTGGCAAGTGCGGGAAATATTCTAAAGGTAGGGGATGTTAAAAATAAGGACCCTCTCGTTGTATTAAAGGATGTGCTTAAAAGCAACACTGACGAAGACATCCTAAAAGCCCTAAAGAACCAGAACAGGGACATGTTTGTAGGCCTGAACAAAGAAGAAGACCGAGTTGAGGTGATTTATAAAAGAAAGCCAGAAATCCCCACTTACATCACGTAGTCCTCAGGGTCACCCCGAAGATATGGGCCAGAATGCAGGAAAGGCAAGCTGTTCATATAGACCTACAGAGGATTAAGGTTGAAGACCAATCTCCTCTAGTCCAGTGTTCCCTATGTTTGGGGTACGGACATGGAAGACGGCTCTGCAAGAAGAAGATAGAGAAATGCAGCCACTGCGGGGGCCCTCATATGAGGACGCAATGCGCCGACTGGCTGGCTGGAACAGCCCCACAGTGTTGTAAAATAGTATAAATTTCAAACAAAAAAGAATTAGAATTAGCAATAGTTAAATATAATAAAATTATACAAAATGCATGCGATGCAGCAATTCCTAAAATAAAGAATAGCAGTAAACTTACCATCCCGTGGTGGTCCGAAGAGCTCGCAGAGAAGAAAAAGAAGGTCGCCAGGTTGAAAAACCGCATCCGCAATGCCGCCCGGGTCCGGAGAGCCAGAGTCGTAGACGAGTACCTGAAAACAAAAGAATATTATGAGTGCCAAGCTAAGAATGCCCAGATTGCCAGCTGGAAGGAGTTTTGCAAGAAGCAGGATCGTGAAGGATTGTGGGATGGGATCTACAGGATCATCAGAAGGACTAAGAGGAGACAAGAAGACTTGACCCTTATGAGAGACGGTATATTCCTAAACCCAAAAGAATCGGCAGCCCTACTGGCCGACACATTTTATCCGAGGGATACCATTCAAGAGGACAACGCTGGTCACAGGCTTATCAGGGAAACGGCTAGTCGGGTAAATGAGTAGCAGCATGGTGAACATCATGATCCACCATTTACGCCGCTAGAGTTGAAGATAGCCGTGGAAGGTTTCAATCCAAAGAAGGCATCCGGAGCCGACGGCTTAACGGCGGACATCTGCAGTCGATCTATCTGCCAGGACCTGGACGCTTTCCTTGCCCTATACAACAAGTGCCTAGAATTGGCACACTTCCTGGACATCTGGAAGGAGGCAACGGTGGTAGTCCTCCGAAAACCGGGCAAGGACAACTACTTGAACCAAGTCTTATAGACAGATGGGTCTTCTGCCGGTCTTGGGGAAGGTCCTGGAGAGGATGCTAGTAGCAAGGATCAAATGGCAGCTCGTGCCGAGGTTTAGTACTCGCCAGTTTGGCTTTATGCCCCAGAAGAGCACCGAGGACGCCCTCTATACGCTGATAACGCACGTACAGGATAAGTTGCGGCTGAAGAAGCTAATTGTCCTGGTGTCATTGGATATAGAGGGTGCCTTCGACAGCGCATGGTGGCCAGCTATCAAAGTTAGACTGGCTGAGGAAAGGTGCCCGGTGAACACTAGGAGGCTGCTAGATAGCTATCTCGACTGTAGGAAAGTCAAGGTTAGGTATGCCGGGGAGGAATGCACACGAGATACAAACAAGGGCTGTGTCCAAGGGTCAATCGGTGGCCCTATCCTGTGGAACCTTTTGCTGGACCCACTACTGCAAGACCTAGGGAGGACGTACTTTGTGCAGGCATTCGCGGACGACATCGTGTTGGTCGTAGACGGTGATACAGCAACCGAGGTGTCCAGAGTCGCCAACACAGCCCTCGCCCATGTGCAAAATTGGGGTGTCAGGAACAAACTGAAATTTGCCCCGCACAAGACCTGCGCTATGGTAATTACTAACAAGCTCAAGTACGACACCCCAGTTTTGCATATGGATGGGGTAAACATCAGCATGGTCAGGAGTATTAAGCTACTTGGACTGACGAATGACGATAAGCTGACTTTCAATGAACACATGACCAACACGAGTAAAAAAGTTGCGGACATTTACCAACAGTTGTCTCGCGCTGCAAAAGTCAATTGGGGCCTAAACACTGACGTCATTTACACAATTTATACCGCGGTGATAGAACCTATCGTGACGTACGCGGCGTGTGCCTGGGCTCCCGCGGCTCAAAAGGTAGGTATGCGGAAAAGGTTAGCCACTGTCCAAAGAGGATTCGCGCAAAAGCTCTGCAGGTCTTACCGCACTGTCTCTCTCAATGCGGCACTGGTACTGTCCGGGATACTTCCTCTTGACTTGCGTATACAAGAAGCAGCCGCCATGTATATAGCGAGGAGAGGGTCGTCTAGGTTTGTGCCGGGAGACCGTGAGATAAAGGACTTACGAAGGGGTGTATACAGGGGTCTGCATGTGGCCCCGTTTTGTGGAACATGATCCTGGACGACCTCCTAGACATGCAGCTGCCAGCGGGCTGCCACATGCAGGCCTTTGCGGACAACGTTCTCTTGATAGTCACCGCTGACAAACAAGAAGAACTGCAAACAATATCAAACACCATCCTTGCAGGTATCAGTAACTGGGGAACTAAAGTTAAGCTTAATTTCGGACCAGCGAAAACACAAGTCATAGCTTTCACGCCGAAGGCCAGGTCTGTGCAGCTCAATATGGACGGCACAAACTTGACATTCGTCCAGGAAATTAAATTATTAGGCATCTTAATAGATGAAAAACTCTTATTTAACAACATCTGAAATACGTGATAGGTAAGGCCACGCGCATTTATAACTAATTGTGCGTTTACACTAGGCCAACCTAGGGTACACACCCAGAAAATACACGCACGATCTACCTTCACGTCATAGAGCCCATCATCACCTACGCCGCGGGAATATGGGGTCAAGTGGCAATGAAAAAGGGTGCACGCAAAGAGCTGGCCAATCTGCAGCGAGGCTTCGCGTTAAAGGCCATCCGCGCCTTCAGGACAGTGTCCACCAACGCTGCACTGGCACTGGCGCAATTCATGCCGCTTGACCTCAGAATCCTCGAGGTGCATCAAGTAGAGCAAACTCGCCTCACCAACACTACTCACTTTTTGCCGGAGGATGTTAGGCTGGAGCGACCTACACCTGTCCGCGAACTACTACACCCAGCCCTAAGAGTGTCAAAATCTGACCTAGACCACCAAGAAGCTGACGAAACACACCAAATTTACACTGCCGGCAGCAAACAAGAAAGCGGCGCTGTGGGAGCTGCCTTCGTGTGCTTTGACTCAGGTGGCTTGGAACAACCGACCATAAACAAAAAATTCAATCAGGGCAGCAATCAGGGCACCAACCACTGGACCAGCAGGCACGTCATAAAATCAAACTGATAACATTGTATTTGAATATTGCAGTTACTTAACGTTTATTATGTTTTATTATGTTCATAAGATTTAAAATAATGAATTATTATTTGTTGTTCCTCTAGAAATCAAAATATTACTATTTATATACAGCCACATTAATATCTTGATTTATAAGCGACAACGGCTTAGTTTTAGATATCTAAATAAATAGTTAGTTTTTTGTCCTGGGCCACAAACTAATAATCATTTTAGTTAAAAGAATAATTGTAAATTAAATAGCCAATACAAAATTCATGCCTTGATTTAAAAAAAGTTTTTGATTTATTCATTGTATTTTGTTAAGGTAATAAAGTATTGTAATTATCTGATCTGATCTGAAACTAAAACGAAAGTATGAAACCGACTATAATTTTAAATGTTATTAACTTAAAATGTCAAAATGTTTCACTAGTGTAACAGCTCAGTAATTGAAGTAGTAAAATAAGTATAGTACGATCAATGTGGATGTATCTCATTCCTGATCGTCTAATTTGTACTTTCCTCATAATTCATCATATAACTCAATAATTCTGGCTACATATATGTATCTTCAAAAGATACCTTCCTTGTGTTCCGGTTCGTTTGGGTTTAACTCATAGCAAATAAAATAAAATTGTGTTTTGTGTGTAGCGATTTTGTATTCTTAACAATATACATATTGTATATACCTTACCTGTGAGCGAACACTTACTATATGGTCGTTTTTGAGTCTGAACATTCAACATTAACGTCATAACTTCATATCAGTAGCATTTTCAAAGTAATTAGATAGGTATACATTAATATCTAGAAATTATGTAAATAAACATACATTATTAATGTTTTATAGTTTGAACATAAAATCGTTATAACGCTTTTGTTAACCAATACAGTAGAACCCGCTTAATACGATTTCTCGCATAACATGCCCTTTTTACGCCAGTCTCTGGAACTTGAGACAAGTTTTCATACATTTCTTAACGCTTATTACGATTCGTCATCCTAATACTAAAACGCTAACAACACGTAGCTATTACCTCTTGTGGCGTCGGGTAGCGCCCACCCTAAAGGTGTTAAGCTAAAGAATAGCAAGCTTGTTTACTTACCTCCAAATGCGACAAGCAAATTACAACCGATGGATCAGGGAATTATAAAGGTCCTTAAACAAGGATACAGGACAAGACTAATACATCGCTATCTTTAGAAGACCCTGATAGCAAACGACCCTTGACAGTGCATGATGCGATTCTAAACATTGCAGCGGTATGGGAAGCAATTAAGCCTGAAAACATTCAAAATTGAACGGGGTTAAAGTCGTGTTGGAAGAAGAAGAATCCGTGATGCTGCAGGGTTTTCCTAGATATTCTACTATTGATGACAATGTGGCACCGACAATGAGTACCCTCCGATTTTGTCAACCGCCCAGGCATTATCAGTTGTTAATGATTTAAGACGCTATGTAGCTCTTTTGAATCAAAGCGAAGAGGCGCTGCATAATTTAATAATGTTAGAAATCTTGTAGGTAATTGCTAATACATCAAAATGTCAAACCGAAGTAAGTTATTAGTTTAAATGGCGTAATTATAATTACACTATTTAATGTAATTTATAAATGTATCATTTATTACCTACATATACGAATTTAGAACGTTTTATTTTCCCTATCCCGCATAATACGCTTTCTCGCTTAAGACGCGTTTTTGGTTGGGTGCCTGTGAAATCGTCTTAAACGGGTTTTACTGTACAATATGTACATATATATACTGCAGGAGTCACAGGAGTCGCAGGAGGCTTTATAAACAATCAATCGACGAGCACAAAGAACACCCGGAATCGAGACAACTATTTAGGGATCACACAAATATTTTTGGGAATTGTACCCACGACCTCCAGTTCAGCAGTCAGGGCCAATAACCACTAGACCATCAGGCCCAATATTTTTTGTTTATTTCTGTTATTATTTATGGATTATTGGAAGATAGAACTAAAAAGTGTTATTAGTATCTCAACGTCTTACCGTCCGGCCACTAAGACGATTCGAATGAAACCTCACAAGTTTATAGCCAAGTAATATAGTCTGTAGGCCGTGACGAAAAAACAATATACTTACACAGGCAGTCGGGTAAAACCAAAAGAAAAACTTTTAGAGAGAAATGAAACACTTCACTGTTAAGATCAATCTCACATTTATAAATGTATTTGAAACATAATATATCAAGAAATTACTTAGTACAGCTACATATTGATATGTATCTACATAGATGAGAGTTGACACGTATCATATGCGGAGTGAGAACCCTCTTTGAGGAACTGGTGAGGTATCTATTGAAGTGTATAATAACTATTAGAATATAAAATAATAATTGTTTATTTATTTATTCAAGTACTCATTGCACTTACAGTTGCCTGCCCAACACGTACAGCGAGCCATTATAACATTGTTACAAAAAACCTAAGAATAGCATACTCTATTTAATAAATATTCCAATTTTAGAAAAAGCGCGCGAGACGACGCCGCGAGCGCAGTCGCGTGTACTGGTTCGGTGCTGACAACAAACAGCGAGCCAAAGTATTTGCAATGTCAATTTTATTATTTAAAAGTAAATAATAATGTACTAATATAGCACACTTACGTCGCAATGAAAAGCTGTTTAGGCCTACCATACCTGACACAAGGATAGAAGGATACAAGTATAGAAACCAAACATATTTTACATAAAAATCGTGTAAATCTTCCCTGAACACATTCTACCATAGTACTATACTTCATGTTGGTCCCAGATTACTGAATTATATTCCAAAATACTGCGCACATACGCAGAGTACAGCTCTAGAACAGTGCCCCTGTTCTGAAATCGTCTATATTGTCTTATCACAAAGCCTAGTGAGTTAAACACGAGTCTAATGTCTAAGTCACGTATCTGAGTGAGTCTTTCTAATGGGCTACCAGATACTCCATAATACGCGTGAATGTTATTGTTTTGTATTAAGATGCAATTAAATTGTAAGCAGCAGCGCAGTACTATTAATATCCCGCTGAAGCATTTCACAGTCATCTGTTCGTCTCTCTGTGTGTGTGTGTGTGTGTGTGTGTATGTGTGTGTGTGTGTGTGTGTGTGTGTGTGTGTGTGTGTGTGTGTGCGTGTGCGTGTGTGTGTGTGTGTGTGTGTGTGTGTTCGCTCGTCTGATGGTAAGTGACAACTGCCTTCCATGGACACCTGTGATTCAAGAATCGTAAGTGCTCTGCCTAAATTTGAGTGATGAGGGATGGGGGGATGCGGGGAGGGGGATGTGGTGATGAGAAAGAGAAGAAGGGGCATGAGGGAAGAGATAAGATGGAGTTGGGCTCCCGGAAACCTCACTAATTTTGGGGAAATGCAACGCAAGTGTTGCTTCACAACCGGTTTTCTGCGAGCCCGTGGTATCGCAGCGGTCGAGCCTTCCCATTCTCTCCTAAGCATGGCTCTACCACTGTTAAAAAAATAAAATAAAACTCATTTTATGTGAAATTAAATCTATTTAAAGTTATGGACTAGTTAGGCTCTGCCTACACCGGACCCGCTTGTGCTTGAGGAAGTTGCTGTTGTAATTGAAGGTCTCGTGGCAATGTTCACAACGGAATGGCTTCTCCCCGGAGCGGGTGTGGGTTCGGCGATGCTTCACCAGGTCGCTGTTGTTGATGAACCGTTTACCGCAGGATTCGCACTCGTGGGGACGCTCTCCGGTATGTATCTGAACATGTTTCTTCAAGTTGCCGTTGTAATTGAAACGCTTCTTACAAATTTTACACTGATACGGTTTCTCACCGCTATGCTGTTTGATGTGAACGGATAGGTTCGATTTCTCTTTAAACGCCTTCTTACATATATTGCACTCAAACGGTCTCTCTAAGCTGTGCATTCGAATATGTTTTAACAAATAACTTTTAGTTATGAACCGCTTCTCACAAACTTCACACTGATATGGCTTCTCGCCGGTGTGCGAGCGAATGTGATAGGTGAGTTGATATTTTTTATCGAAAATTTTCTTGCACACATTACACTGATATGGTTCGTGCTCAGTGTGTTTCCGCACGTGAAATATTAGACGACCCTTTAGTTTAAACCGCTTGTCACACACATCACACTTGTAGGGTTTTTTATCTGTGTTCGCACAAATATGTGAGTTTAAATTAGTCCGTTGGTAGAAGCTCTTCTTGCACGCTCGGCACTGATAGTAAAACGGTTTATCATCGGCAATGATGTGTTCCAGTAATTTTACTAAATGTTCCTTTTTGTTATATTTCTGTTCTACTTTCAACTCTAAATGTACCCCATTTAGTTGGCTTGAAGTAGTTGCTGAAGGCTGTTCCTCCCGTGTGAATACACCTGTGAAAGACATAGACACAGATCAGCTTAATTAATACTGAAAGGAGCATAAAAAGCGATTAAGGGATCAGACTGGTACCTGATCTATTAGATAATGCAAATATAACGTAACTTATTTGTATTTGCCAAAACTAATAATAAAAAGACGTGAGTATTTGTATGTATGAAAAGAGTATTAGCTGTAATCGGTGTGCGAACATATATAGTGCGATGCAGGAGTCAATAGTTACCACATAGTTCGACTTGTCATCACTAGATGGTGTTGTATAGTACAGTAGTAGTTCAGTAGTATGTGACTTATTTTAACGGCATAATGTGTATACATATTATAATTTTTATTTCGTGAACCTTTGAGGTTTCTGGTACTAACATGTAATGATTCACATGTGTCCCAGCTCATTCCAAGCATGCTTGATCAGTTGGTCATGCTGGCCCCTGTATATGTTCACCTCTTGAAGGTAGTAATACACACTACGACGAGGAAAAGAGGCATTTTCTATAAGCACCAGTTCTGTGGGACTGTCTGGGGAAAATCAGTATCGTCCTATAAGCACCAATTCTGTGCGACTGTCTGGGGAAAATCAGTATCGTCCTATAAGTACGTATCAACCCCGGAAAATTCTTTCTTGCCCTGTTTGTTTAGGTCAAATTTAATCATTGAAATTTCACTCCTTGTTTACGGGTTGATCTGATATTTTGTACACACCTTTAGTTCTGATGA
Source organism: Tyria jacobaeae (assembly GCA_947561695.1). Lineage (NCBI taxonomy): Eukaryota > Metazoa > Arthropoda > Insecta > Lepidoptera > Erebidae > Tyria > Tyria jacobaeae. Next base: position 9,499,540 of record OX387235.1, on the reverse strand, counting down.
CTATACAATTTAATATATTCGGATGAAAGCGTGAGTTACTTCTCAAAATCATTTTTCAACCACACAGATCTGAATGATTCCACTAATTAGAATGTGTAACTGAATTACTAATACATCATGTAACGCTTATATAATGGACCACAAAGCACGTTTTAGTACTAGTGTTTGACTTTGAACGGTGCCATTTGAATAGATCAGAATACCTAATGTTTACATGACCATATTATTGAAGTAGCATTGAATAAAAAATAAATAAAAAGGTCAAAAAACATTAACCCGAAAAGCACACGTCATTTTTAACGCAACACTGATTGTTCATTCATGAAAAATGACTAGAGTTTTGACAGTTAGCTCCACATGTCTCCAGTCTCATTTCACATTCATGGGATACTTCAAATCTGCCCCATTTGGGACGGGACATATTCTTGAACAAAAGGAGACGAATGTACATTTTGGGAAACAAATTAAATATTCATGGTCTCACATGCCCTCTTCAGTACACAAATATAAATACATAGAGAAAGTGTACAGAGACGTTATGCTTTTCTATCAATGCATTATTATATTATATTAGTAAATGGGCATTTATTGGAGGATGCTCAAGAATCTCGGAAGGATTAAAAAAGGTCTGAATCATGCCAAGAAGTGTTCTAGATCAGCAACAAACGAAGACGTATTGCAGGGCCTTTTGTTCACTTCAGGTCCTTATATGTCAAGCATTAGAAAACCAGCATTCACTATTTCCAAAGATCTTTTTCACGAGGCTAAGGACCTGTTAAATATTTACTTCTACTTAAAACTATTATTATATTTAAGTTCAGACATAATAAAAAACTTTAATCATTATTTACTTACTAATTACCTCCATATTTTCAAAATAGCAATAGCAATAATGTATGGAAAAGTAGTGTTAATCAAATGTGTATGTTTACATCACTTCCCAGCCTATATTGCGGCCCCTGTCTGCGAAATTCGCATAAAATTATTTATTATTTATCCATTACGGGAGAGGTCTAGCACTCTCCCATCCCGCAGAAGACGCACCAGGCGCCGGAGAGAGCTTAACGATCTCCGGCCTCCATGAGCGCTTATCTGGGGCCGATGGACGGGGTTATCTGTCGCCCTAGCAGAAGCAGGCCCGAGACGGTGGCGCGAAGTGCCCCGCGCGCGCCTCTTTAAGTATGGGTAATACCATAGAGGGGTCGCCTTACGACCAAGTCTGCCGGGGTCACAGGGATTTCCTTTCTAGGGTATACCTGAGACCTCGGCTACATGATACGATGACGGTACACTGTGTAGTTTTAATCGGTTCGAGTCCGACGACCCGTGGGGGTTCCACACAAAAAAGTGTAGTAGAAAATAAGTGTAGTAGAAAAAAAGGTGTAGTAGAAAAATTAAAGAGATTTAGTAAAAAAAATAAACAGATTTTGGAGACACAACTCGTGTTAAATGGCGGATTACATTAATTTTTTAACATCCCCTTCAATATGGGTATCAAAAGAGAGGCACTTTGACTATAACAAATACCAAATCCAAGATGGCCGCCGGCACATAATGTCAGCTTCCATATTTTTTTCAATATGGGTAATCGGTATTACCCATATTGAAAAAAAATATGCCTAAGGTGTATGCCTAGAAAGGAAGTCCCTGTGCACCCCGGCGTACAACCACACAGTGTCCCGTCAACGGGTCTTATGGCCGGCACACTGTGGTTTTAGTCGGTTCGAGTCCGACATACCACCTTAGATCGATGAAGACAGTGGTGTGTTGATTGGTACCTAGGACCTACCGATTTTTTTTTTTTAAGATCTGGCCGCTTTTTGGGCAAGGCGACCGCAATATGGTGTGTGGGGCGTAGCGTCACTTAGGTGATAGCATCTATAATGCGGCTGCCTTGCCAGCGGTTGACTGTTGATAGAAAACTTGTACCAGTCTGAGCTTTTTAATAAAGAGTTGGTGTTATTTTTTTTTTAATAAATGCATTTCCGAGTAATCTGGTGTATGCTGAAATGGTTCCTCAATGCTTTTGTCTATCGAGTCCGGCATGTTGATGTGACCCGCCTTCATTACTCCCGGGTGTACAATACTAACTCGTGCGATGGTTCAGCTCGTTCTTCACAATGTCCAGCGGTACATCATCCTCGGACTCCTCCCCGAGCGCTGGGAGGCTAGTCTCTTGTGGTGGACACTCCTGTTTATCTGTAAGACAAAAACTTGTTTGCGATCTTATCTTAGTGGAGTTTTTATTGAAGGTGATTCTTACTTAGTCCTTATGAAATATATTGCTCCTGTGTTTTGTTGTTCATGCTCCCATTAACAACAAAACACAGGATATATTAATATTAGGATATATTAATATAAATAATAGATTTTCTTTTTATATCATGTATAGGAGGACATACGAACAGACAGGTCACCTGATGGTAAGTGACAACCGCCGTCCATGGACATCAGCAATGAGGGATAAGGGGATGCAGGTAGGGGAAAAAAGAGACCGGAGATTAGGAGACGGGAAAGAAAGGGGAGATGAGGCAAGAGGAAAGAGGGAGTTGGGCCTCCGGAAACGGTTACTTCTCAACCGGTTTTCTGTGAGGCCGTGGTATCGCACCGGTCGAGCCGGCCCATTCGTGCCAAAGCATGACTCTACCACTATAGCATGGCTCTCCCACTGTTGACAAAAGTGGGCGCTTGAGACGCCTCTGTTTACCCTTTTGGGGACATAAGCGCGAATGTATGTGTCTAAGTATGTATATGTTTATAACATGTACCATCAACATCCTCTTTCTTGACAACAACATCGATGAACACATCCGGAGGCTCCGTTTTAACATCCGGGCTCCAGGTGTCGTGGGGCAGAGCCCCCATGCTCATGTGCACCACGGCCGTTACTCTCAGCCTGCTGGTTGACAGAGCATCGTGACGCTTTACCGATTGTAACTGAAAACAAGTAAATATATATATATGTATTTTTACCCGACTGTGCACACGACGTGTCTATATGTATATAGCCAGGGCAAGACTACTTGATGAATTATGACATGTGAGGTATCATTTCGACACGTCTTTCATGGACGGCGGTTGTCATCTACCATCAGGTGGCCCCGTCTGTTCGTCTGTCCCGCTATTTTATAAAATAAAAATGTTACCGAAAGACTAACTGCAGGCGTACACCTCATAAAATGTTGTGTCTTGTGTCTTGTGTCTTGGGACGCAAAAGTTATAAGCAGTTTATTTTTTAGGTTATGTACAAGTATACCATTGTAGATTGCTACATATAGAATATATAGATACGTCAACATTGTTTTGGTGATAAAGTAAATGTTCTAGAATGTACATCTAGAACTCAAGAGCCGCAAGTGCGCTGGGAATAAAGAGAGAGGGATGAAGAAATGCGACAGAAGATGGGGGGGGTAAGGGTAGGGGAAAAACGAGTGGGGGAATCAGGCCTATAGAACTCTCACTAGTTCCAGGAAAATGTAAAGCAAGCGTTGCTTTACAAGGGGTTTTCTGTGAAGGCCGTGGTGTCGCACCGGTAGAGCCGACCCATTTGCTTAGGCATGACTCTATCACAACAAGACTAAGGTAGATACCTGTTGTAATGCTCCAATTTATGTGTTTCGACATGTATTGACTTGTAGGTTTCACTACCCCAGTCAAAATACCGCTAACCCTCACTCATTGGTGTGTTTAATGCTGATATGATAATCTTAATATCTGATGGAATACAAGGCGAAATAAACATATTGTTTTCTTTCCGTCATAATGTTTAAAAGCATTGGCTATCTGCTGTAGGCTCGTTATTTCGGTGCGTTTATTTTTTCTCAATTTAAAAAATACAGTTGGAGAAAAGTTCCTTTTAGCCTGATTTATGGTTTTCCAAGAGATTTTCGACTCATATCTTGAGGTTTAGATACTATATATGTTCTGAGAGCGTTGCGTTAATCTAATTATATGTTTATATTTCTGTGTATGTTCTTTATACTCAACCTTATTAACATTATTGGGGTGTAGCCTATAGTTCTGCAGTTCTATCGCTTTATAACTCCAGATATCCAGTTCATCTCATATACATATATATATTTTTACCATTTTGTGCTTTACTTATTTCACTTGTATGATGTGCATTGCTCAATATCAAAAATGCGAATACACTGAATGCGCTAACGAATAACGCTATAAGAGAATATCACCGACATTTCCTCGACAGGAGAATTCCACATGGTTATCTGAATCTGGCACTATTTAACGGCGACAAATCGGCAAACCTCAGGGGTTTACGTGACCTGAATAATTTCTGAAACCAAACTTTTACACGATTTACAAAAATCGGGTTGCGAAAACGTGTTCATAATTGCATTGGTAGGGGTGAGTGAGATATATATATATGTATATATATATACATAGAATAAAGCAGAATTCACTTGTTTCACTTTTTATCCAAAATGAATTGATAACTTTGAAATATTAAAGTTTTCGTTGTTTGCAATACTTGTACGAGATGGCAGTATTACTCCATGTTTTGTTTTAAAACAAAAATCCCTAGACTTCTTTGCAGTTCATAATAGAAATACTAGATTATCAATAAATAAAAAATAATAGGAAGGAACCCACAAGGAACCTCGTTCCAAAAAGTAAATACCGGACTTCAGTGCTCCTAAGAATCGACACTAATAAAGTAAAGCCGAAGATATTGCCTGTTTGTTTAAACGCTCTAATCTCAGGAACTTCAGGTTAATTATGTTTGCTACTAATCACTCGTTTATTGAAAAAGGCTAATAAAACATCACGCTGCAACTCTTTGGAGCAGAGCAGTAAACATAAACGAAAATAGTGAAAAAAATTTATTCTTCAACCCTTAATTTTCCACACTTGAAGTGATATTTTATTATATTCAAATTTAATTTATTCACGCAACGCACTTGTGACCCTTGAGTTGTGTGTGTGTATGGACGGCAGCGATAATCACTTTTCATCAGGTGACCTGTTTGCTAGTTTGCCCCTATCCCATAGAGATAGTGGCACTCACCTCGTCACTGTTCAGCATCTGTGTTAACAGCTCCTCGCTGCGGAGACAGCTCTTCTTCAACTGGTAGCAGTTCTGGAGCCTTGCGCAGCAGATGTAACAGGCTTGTGTCGGTCTGCTGTCCTCCCTCTCCAGCTGCAGTACATAATACATACTATATAGATGTATCTTACTTGCAAACAGATTTTACAGTAGTATGTAGTCACTCTATATCTAATTTCTAAGTCTACAGCAAACACCAAGAACACCTGGCAGTCTCAAATAAACTGATCAATAATAAAAAATGTGAAGTTACATACACATACATACATACACTCAACCTGTATCCCCAAAGTAGAAGGCAGAGGTGCAATTAAGGATCACATTTTACCTTTTATAATGTAGTAATTAATACTTAATAGGGGCAAGCATATTGCCGTCAACAGGGCACTTTTGGAAATTTAATGTGATAATTTGTAATATATACACAGGCCAAAGTCACAGTCCCTTGACTTTTAAACTTCAACATTTACCTTGAAATAGAATTGATTCTAGTCACCCTTTCCAAAATGTAGTTTTGTATGGAGAAGAATGGGCAAGAAACTCCACTATTACTATTTTAAAATGTTTTGTTTAAATACAATCCTTATATATAATTATGTGTGAAAATGATGCACCCAAAACAAAATTACTTTACTGAAACAGGTAAAAAGTATTAAAGCAAAGCAACCACAGATAAATTAACTTTATGATAGATACATGGTGCTCACACATTAACAAACATAGTAAAAGTAAGTATATGATTTACACTGAATATTCACAAGTAATAAGTCAGTGTGTAAGTACAGGACAGGTAAGGAAAAGCATACTACTTATACAGATTGGGAAGTAACTGGAACTGGGCAGGTGGAGGGAACTCCAGGCCCTTTAACTACTGTTCTAATTCTTTAACTAATATCAAGTTAAACATATTGTATATTGAGTTGTTTATTAGATATACATTTGATCATTGTATCAGTTAACAAAACTGTATCAATTGATGATATGTGACAAACGCCACCATAGTCACAAGTGCTCTGCCCGCTTTTCATGATAATGAGGGGGACGAGAAGAGGAGAAATTGAGCCTCCAGTACCATCTTACACAGCTATACAATGCAAGCACTGTTTGTCTACTGGTCTTCTGTGAAGCTATAGTATTACTCCAGTCAATTCAACCATTTATGTCTAAGCATGGTTCTTCAACGGTAAAATTTAAATGTTCTTTGAAGACCCTTTCAGAAAAATTAATAACTTAGGATATCTGATGATACATGGTTGTCTGATCCCAAACTAAGCAAAGCTTGCACTATATTTTACTAAATACGTACACATTATAGATAAATTACATGCAGGTGTACCTCAGGGCTCCGTCCTATCGCCCACGCTGTTCCTTCTGCATATCAATGATATGCTGGCTCTTGGCAACATACATTGTTATGCAGACGACAGCAGAGTACACGGGCGATACTTTGGACATCCTGCTGCCAAGCTAGCAGACGTTGAGGGAAAACGACAGGAGCTTGTTGCTGAGCTCGACCGGGTCCTGAGCCGCATCTCTCAATGGGGTTGTGAGAATCTGGTCGAGTTCAGCGCCAAGAAAACACAGGCGTGCGCGTTTTCAAACAAAAAGTCTCCATTCCTTCCCCTTCCTACTCTTCAGAACACTCAACTGCCACTACAGGATAGGCTTAGTATACTGGGTATGGACATCTGTCGGGATCTCAATCCGCGTGATTACATCGAGAGCGGTCACTAAGGCGGCCTCGCGGAAGCTCGGTGTGTTGAACAAGGTGAGACGGTTCTTCTCGCCCGAGCATCTGTGTCTTTTATATAACACCCAGGTTCGCTCCTGCGTGGAGTACTGCTCTCATCTTTGGGATAGCTATGCGCAGTATCTGCTTGACGCTCTCGATCGGTTGCAGCGACGCGCAGTCCGTATTATAGACTGTCCTGAGGTCACCCAGTCTCTTGAGCCTCTGCAGTTGCGAAGAGATGTCGCCTCTATGGCAGTTCTCTATCGCCTATATCACGGGGAGTGTTCTGACGAGCTCTTCCAATTGGTCCCACCTTCTCCCTTCCTCTACAGGACTACACGTGCTGGCCTGAGGAGTCACCGTTTGCGAGTCGAAGATATGCGATCCCGAACGAAACGGTTTGGCTCTTCTTTCCTGTGCCGATCAGTGAAAGCCTGGAATTCCCTACCAGCGCACGTGTTTCCTTCCCAATTTGATCCCGGGTCTTTTAAGCGGGGCGTGAAAAAGCATCTCACCAGGCCGCCATAGTGTGGGTCACCATGCTGCATTGACTAGACATGCAATGAGGATGGTGACCACCACTCTTGGACTCCATTTATTGCTTACCATCAGGCAAAGTGGAGTCATTATGGTAGGCTTACGAATAAAAAAAAAAAAAAAAAAAAAAAAAAGATAATCGCAAGAAATCGCGACGAGTGGCAATCTCTGGAGGAGGCCTTCACCCGAAGAGGGGTCCAGATGGCATGTGTATTAGACTAACAATATCCATACCTATTCCTATCCATAGGAATGTATTGCCAATGGAATAATAAAGGCTTTATTTATACTTATTTCATGCAGACACAAGAAATGATCATTATATTAACAAGTCCTAACATTGACCTGTTAATATAAATAAGCCTTTACTTGAACAAAGGCTCATAACTACAAAAGATATTTTTGATTCAATTCGAGTTAACTTAGCCTCACTCACTACAACTGCTACATACACTAAATTACAACTGTCCTATGTGATACTTACAATCTTACATTGAATACAAAACTACTTAAAATTCGACTTTAAAACCAATGTTCTATCAGTTTCTTCAGATTGTGTAAAGAGTGTGGCCGAACTTCTTCATGTTACTAAAGACAAGGCCAAATATCAAGATCTGACAGCTAATCTTGTAAAAATCTCAATACCTACTCAATTGTGCAACATTATGCATACAAAATTTAAAATATTATACAAGCAATCATTTAACTCTTAACTATTTTGACTGTAAGTAGCATGACATAACAGTCTATTTTGGGGGCATTCAGAGCGATTTGGATAACTTGATCAGGTTGAATTGACATTGGTTGTGGGAAGCAAATTGCACCATAAGTCTGGTGACTAGTTTACTCAAATTAAGTTCAAAAATACATGACAAGGATAATAATGGAAAATAGATACCAGATAGGTAGAAGGTATACTCAATTTCCAACTATGAAACAAAGTGGCAAAGAAGGAAATACATTTATTTTAATATGGTCTCTGGGTTGTTCAGTAGAATATATAACGAGTGTGTATAGTGTCTAATAATGTGGCGAAAAGAAATATTTCAATACCTACCGGCATCATGTTAAGACTCTCGTACACTCCTTGAAGATGGGTGTTGGCGATCGGATGCATTCGGACATCCTCCGCGAGACAAACCCGGCACATCGCTAGTTTTGACATTTCTTAGCTTTTATTTGCACATTTTTAGATATACTATAAGATATTAAAGCTTAAAAAAGGCAGTAATATGTATAACTTTATAAGGAATAAAATAGTACTTGCTTTCACTGTGTGAGGCACATTTCACTAGACACGCGATATCCAATTATTTACAAGACATAACACATTCAATAACTTAATACGGATTTAATTTAAAACCAATATATTTAAAATGTTTTATTTTTTAACATTCTTCGAATTCCTTGCCACTTGACAATTCCATTCAATGTTACCAGAATCAAAGACAAAACTTCCTAGTTTTAGTAGTAGTACTATATAGGTACTGATTTACAATAATCTCATGACAAATAGGGAAATCATAATTCGTTGTGTGCAATACCAAAAAAATATCTATTTTTTGACGAGATTGAATGATCTTGAGATTGATTCTTATTTCATATGCAAGTAATTATTTAGGATATATCACTAAGTAATGAATTATAATTCATATTTGACCTACTCTGTACTGTGTAACAATTCCTGTATATTTGTATATATATATATACAGTCGTGGTCAACTAATTAAGGACATTCAAGATAGTGGACAGCAATAACCGGCTATGTACATATAAATATAAAACACTGTTGATTTCTCAGTAACTATTATTTGCATAATTTGATCCGATTATTATACTATAAATGGCTGTAAATAAAAGATTAAATAAATATAAAAAAGTGTTTAATATCAAAGGTTAACCATGTATTCAATTTAAGGTACAATTCTGTAGCTGGACATTTAATTAAGAACAGTAAAGTAAAATGAAAAATAGAGTTAAACAGAACTAATAATCTGCAGTATTTTAATTTCTTTAACAACTTCATTTTATTACGGGTAAAATCAGTACCCAGTAGCAAAACCTTTGTTAGTAATTACCACTTGACACCGATGTGGCATAGACATTATCAGTTTCTGACATATTTCAACAGGAATGTTTGCCCATGCCTCACAAAAAGCTTCATTAAGTTCATCTAAAGTTGTGGTACGATAAATGGCAACTTTTTTCTTAATTTCGTGCCAAAGGTGCTCGATTGGGTTGAGGTCGGGGCTATTTGCTGGCCAATCTAGCACTGATACCGACTGTCTGTTAAGAAACGACTTGACTGAACGGGCTGTATGTTTTGGGTCGTTATCATGCTGAAAAGTCCATATAATAGGAAGATGTTCCTCAGCATAGGGAAGCATAGTTTCTTCTAATATTGCCTTGTATTGATGTTGGTCTAAGTTACCCTGAACTTTCCTCACAGGTCCCACTCCACGTCCAGAAAATGATCCCCACATTTTAATGTTTCCTCCGCCATGTTTCACCTGCTTTTTTGTGAATCTTGGATTCATTTCCGCTTTTACAGGACGCCGTACGTATTGCCTTCCATCTGAAGAAATCAAATTAACCTTGGTCTCGTCAGAGAATAATACATGTTGCCATTGGTCGTAGGTCCAATGTCCATATTTACGTGCAAACGCCAAACGTGCATTTCTATGCTCTTTCTTTAACAACGGTACTTTGCGAGCCACTCTTCCGAACAACCCTGCTTCTACCAGACGTCGTCAAACTGTCCTCGCTGATACACTGACTCTTTCGTCTGCCCCAAACACTTCATGTTTAATTAAAATAGAGCCTAGAAACGGATCTTTCTTAGCTAACCTGGTTATCATTCTATCTTCTTGCGGAGTTGTTTTTCTCGATCTTTTTTTTCTGGGCACATTTAAAGTTGTGTTATTGCGCCTGAAATGTTGCACTGCATTGCATACCATAGTTTTTGAACAATTTAAATATCCTGCTATGATTCGGTATGACCAACCACGCTCGACAAACTTCATGATAATTTTTCGTAGTGTTGCATCGCAACTTTTATTTTTGCCCATTGTTCTTCAAAATAACTCTCAAAATTTGAAATTACAAATCTAGATTGCCGCCAAAACTACCACAAAGAATAGGAGAAGAAAGAAAATAATAATTGAGATTCAGATTTTGAAACTAGAACGCAATATCTCAGTGTCCCTAATTAAATGGCCAGCCAGCATTCTTTGAACAAATAGCACTGTGATCATCTATCAGCTATACTGTAAAGAGGTTTAATGTTTAAGAAGTTGTTACTGTTTGTATAATTAGGCACATAAATGACTAATTATACCTACATGTAAAAGATGTGGAATATTGTTTAGACTCGTTGGAAAATAAAAAATAAATTCACAATTTGGATTAACTAGAGAGTGTCCCTAATTAGTTGACCACGACTGTATATAGATATAGATATAGAGATATATATTGAGATAACGTCGTTTTATCCGTGTTTTCAGGCAATGAACACCACCAACAACCAGAACACCCCGGTTCGAGTCCAGATGATAATTTCTTTCACTTTCTTTTAAGTTTCTTCTTTTACACGATTTACCAAGAAAAAAAAACAACCAGATCATCCAGGTCACTGACCTTTGTGTGTTGTAAGTGTAAACATGTACATCCTACGTATTTAATGTTAAATGGCATTATTTTATCTTGCGATGTGCCTTTAGCTATGATTTGCCTTACTGTAGTACTAGGATACCTAATAAAGAAGTATAAATATAAGAGAACGAATAAATACATAAGAGTATCAAAAGCACTCATTCAATTTTACCGGTTAACTCTTGCCTCACTTGACAGGTAACAATGAATATTTGATTTAAATAATTAAAAAAATGTCATTTTGATAAACCTATACTAACATTACTACTTAGTTCTAGGCTACATCACTGAGTAATCTTTGGTATTGCATTGTCATTAAAATGGACCCTAAAAGTTTTCCAGCTCCAATAATACTAAGGATTGTACATACATATTACAGTTTTTCTTATGCGGTGATATCTTGTTGTGTATCAAATAATATACCAATAAAGCTAAGACACATATGTCAAAACCATCGATCGTGTTGGGTTGGTCTCGCTGAGGATGTCCGAATACATCCTATAGCGAGCACCATTCTTCAAAGAGTGTACGAGAGCACTCAAGGACAATTTTGGATTGGATTATACCAAGTTTTCATAAGTAATTAAAGTACTTTGAAGAGTCTGTGTACAGAGCTCAAAGCTCTGCGAGATCTTTAAAGCTGATCAAGTGATTACTGATTACTAATTATAACAACTGATAGATTTGTATAAAGTTTTAAAAAATATATCTTAATGCCCTTTAAAAAAATAGGGAATTCACTTTCAAGGCAATTGATTGCAACCAAATCATACTATACTAATATAGTAGGGTTTACCGGTTTAGTTAATTTAAGGGAACATAGTGTTCAAGAGTTGGCAGCACTGACACTCTAAACGTCAAATTGCAATCAGCTGTGCTCATTGTCTTTATTATACACTATATATATACATTATATTGGTTGTTGTAAAGGTCGCGTCACACTAGGTCCGGATGTCCTAATAAAGCTGTTCTCGGATTCCTCCTATTTTAAGCGCAGAATGGCACACCTTGTTGTTAGTCGGTTCGCTTCCGACACACCGTTCCACTTCCACCGAAAACCCCGGTGGAAAGAACACACGAAAAAAAAAGTCACACGTAAAAAAACAGTGTGCAAACAAACCAGTCCTTTCGCATAATGCCAGTTTTTTATATTTTCTCTTTAAGTCTAAATATATTAATTCCAATTCTCTGACCTTAGATTGAAACCTACACTTCTGTGCTGTGTCAATGTTAGTTTCAGAAATACTATATATTATATACATGACATGTATAAAAATAGAAAATAAATAGAATATTCTGTATTGTAGGTACATCATTAATAAAGTACGAAATTCATTCTAGAAGCGATTTATACCAGACAACCTAGTTAGTATGGAGATAATAACAAAATCATTTAATAAAAGCATTTATTTTTAATATCTTTTAAGTTAGATTAGTAGTAGATACTCAAATAATATATCCCTCGGTTTAAATAAGGTTTGGTGAGATTTAATTGGACCCCCCCCCTTTTTTTCTGAGCTCACGTAATTAATGGAATCCCCCTTACATATAGTTTCGTATCATTATCCCTACTAATACATAACTCGTCATAAATACGTAACTCTATCTGTTTGCCTGTTTGTTACGTTCTCACGCCTGACAAACAAACATTTTTAAATAAAATTTGAAGTAGTCAAAGAAATCTTGAACGTGGCCAAATAGATCACATTTGTATAGACGAGCGAGAGGCGCAACCCTTGCCACACTCATTTTTTTATATTTTTTTTATACTATAGGAGGACAGACGAACAGGCGGGTCATTCATATTACATTTCATTTCATTTTACAAAAGAGAGAAATTAGAGTCATTTATAATCTACGTAGTCGCAAGTCCCTTAGGGAGCTATTTAAGGAAATTAGCATCCTGACGGTGCCTCGTCAGTATATTTATGAAAACATTATGTACATAAGAAAATATCTACACCTATTTACAAAACGATGCGAAAGACAACTATATTACGAGAGAACGAAATAAATTAGTTCAACATAACTTTAGATTAGAAAAAGCCCAAACATCTTTTATGGGGTATGTGTTAAAATATACAATAAAATACCTTCTGATGTTCTTCAACTTAATGAGAAGAAACTCCAAAATTGCATAAAACGCACGCTTTGTGAACAACCACATTACAACGTGGATCAGCTGGCCCTGCTCCACAGCCACACACACGCCACACACACGCCACACACACGCCACACACACGCCACACACACGCCACACACACGCCACACACACGCCACACACACGCCACACACACGCCACACACACGCCACACACACGCCACACACACGCCACACACACGCCACACTGTACTCGTACATATGAAATTTCAGTGGAGTATTCGTTTTTTATTTTATACTCCTGGTTTTATTATTTGACATCAAATCAGTTGTTGATGTGTTCAATTATTATTACTGACATATAAACTATTTAGTACATAAGTAACTTACATTGTCGGTATTTTATGAATAATATACATTGAGTTGTATATATGAGAACGTTTGTGTCTCCTGGCAGTTCTGAGTATTTCATGCCCGCTTAGATTCCAATGCCAATGGTGGCGTATGTGTTCGTTCGGCTCCCTTTGATATGGTTGAGATGGATGATGGCTGGTGCATGCGCCATGTCCGTGAACCAGTACCGTTGATCGGGGCTGGTCATCTCCGGACCGCTATTACTTTACATAGAATAGTAATTACCATAAATGTTATTTCAGAATGATGTATTGCATTGTCCTCAAATATCGTATTTTATTTTATGTGCAATTATGAACTGTTACAAGAGACTTATGACAAATATTTGAAAGAGAGTGTCCTTGGAGTTTCTTGCCTCTGTTGACAATTCAAAAATACCTTTGATTGGTTCAGTTGAAATAAAAATGTTTTTAAAATGTTTTTTTTATTAGTGCGGATTTCATAATATTTTGCCAAAATTCTTCAAAATCAAAATCATTATTCATAATTAAACCAATTGCAGGTATTTTTGGATTGTCAGGAGAAGGAGTTCATCCCGCTAAGTCAGTCGTGACGCTAGTTGCCTGTTCCAATACCTGGTGAGAAGAACAGGCAACGAACTTCAAGGTCAGGTCAGGTCTTTTACATAAAACATATTCATTTCTTCTGACAATCGTTTATAAGTGAAAATTACATGTCAGGACAATGTTTAGTCAAAGGGCTCTGCTTACCCGCACCGGCCAGTTCGAGTTACAGGTATGCGACCGTGACTAGCTCGAGCTATTGCTTATACTCCCCAACCCATCTGTATAAGTGATATCCTATTCCTGTATATCCTCTCTTACCTATCAATATACTCAATATTTTCCCATTACATTCCCAAGAGTGCTCAAATGACGACAACAGGCTTGCACCTTATAACGTCAAAATGTGACCGTTAATTAAGTCTCTGCCAACCCAAGGTAATACAGACGTGAGTGTATGTATTTATTATGTATGTATCTGTGTAACACATTAAAATATAATTATTTGCACAAATTAGGTAAGTACACTAGTGATTTTAAGAAATAGCAGTCCGGAGATGACCAGTCGCGAACGAATTTGTATGTGTATACACATAGATTTGTTATAAAGCCGTCTTCTGTCCCGGCCTACTCGATGTGGCGCGACTGCCGCGGCCGCCATGTCGGTTGTTCGACACACGTCGATCGATTTTGGAGACGTTTTTACACAAATATTTCAGCGAAATGTAAGTAAACACATTAAATATATCCTCTGCCAACCCTCGCTGTTTTAATTCATTCAATTAATACCTAGCTGGTTATAATTAGCAAGTTATCTATTTATACTCAGAGTTAGGTGATACATATTCTGTTAAATCTGATTTTTATTTATTAAGGCGAACGGTTTTACTCACGTGTGCATTTTGAGGGATGCCCGACTAGTTTAACAATGGGTCGAGCTATCTTGGACTTCGACGATGTCTGGCGCTGCGCTGGGTTGGCATCGCAGTCTCCGTCGGTTTTGATTATGTAACGATCGCACGGAGACCGACGCGGACGCCTGCTTCTTTTCGCGTTGTATGTTGCAGAGTTGTTTGTATCAGGCAATACCTTTGTATAGTACAAAAAAAGGTTTATTAAGTGTCATAATCATATAAATATATTAAATCACCATAAGACAGTAGCTCAAAAGCATAAATACTAACAGTTTAGAAGTAGACTAGAATTTAACGGACATCAAAACTGAGGAGATTATCAATTCGGTTGTGTCTCATTTATGTTTGTTAATTAATAACTCCGCCAAAATCTAAATATTAGCAATATTATACATACATTTGAAAATATATTTTAATATTTCTGTTGTGCTGTGACGGACATTGCGGGAGGAGCCCAGCAGCGGAGGCTAATTAATTGAACGTAGAAAACTAGAGAACGAAGAATACAGTTCATTGCGATTTAGCACGAGGCCCAGGGAAGTCGATTAGATACTTTTTATAAGTTAGATGTATATCGAGTTAACAAAACCTTTTAGTAGCATGGCCAGTCTCTTATTATAATTTATTAGAACCGACCCAACATGCAAAATGTTTATATATTTCATAAATAAATTTTAAACTTTTTCAGAAACAGCGAACTGCGTTGTTATTTTTATCAATGAACAGAAAAAAAAAATATACGAACTAACGCAGTCCATTATTAGCTTTTTATAGCCAAAGACAATAGCATACGGTAACATTTATTTTATTTGGAAATATACCAAAAGCGACAATGAGATGGATAATGAATAACCTGGCGAAGTTATGGTGGGGGGGAGACCCGGACGTCAAGAACCCCATGTCGGGGATGTCCCTACGTGATATATACAACGTGCAGATATCCTGGGCGAAGATTTACGCAGACTCTTCAGCGAGTGGCTTTCTGATGTTCAAAAGGTAAAACCATATGCCGTAATTGCTTATTTGTTTCTTCAGGTATAATAGAAATTGTTACCGCAATAAAGGTTTTAGAAAAAAATATTATATAATTTTTATGGGATAGGGGCAAATCCGCAGACGGGTTTCTTGATGGCTTTTTTTTTAAACTAAGGGGACAGACGAACAGACGGGTTACCTGATAGTAAGTGACATCCGCCGTCCACGGACACCTGCAACTCAAGAGTCTTAAGTGCGCTGTCCGCCTTTGAGGGTGATGAGGGATGCGGGGAGGGGAAAGAAGAGAGGTTGACGAGATGGGAAAGAGGAGGAAGATGAGTTGAGTGGAATGGGAAGAGGGGAGTTAGGCTTCCGGAAACCTCACTCAGTCCCTCCAACCTCATTCAGGGTAAATGCAACGCAAGTGTTGCTTCACAACCGGTTTTCTGTGAGACCGTGGTATCGCACCGGTCGGGCCGGCTCGATCGTGCCTAAGCATGGCTCTATTACTGTTAAGTGACTACCGCCGCCCATAGACACCCTTAAGCAACTTAAGAGTCACAATAATATAAACGGCCACAGACCCAAACCCTCGGTCGAACCAATGGGACTGTTTTAAACATTTTTTTGCCCATTATTGATAACTGATCGAGTAGTTTTTGATTTGATTTTTTATATAAAAAGTAGTTAGAATGGATTCATTGCGAACAAACCTAAAATATTTAGATTAGTTCTTGATCTTACAAGTATTATAAACGTGGAAATATAGATGATTCGTACTCAATCAAGCCGGCGCGGCAGAACAGAACTGGATAAATATAACCAGAGATAGATAACAGTCTTGAACAGAACGTGAGCTACTTTTTATACCAAAAAAAAATTACCGTATATTATCCACGCGAACAAAGTTTGGACTGACAATCTAACCTGACCGAAGGTTCCTCTCAGAGGTAGATTACACCTCTCAATTGTATTTTTTTTATGTTTGTGTGAACGATTTGGATATTATTTTTTATTTGGAAGCTGGTGCCTTTCGTGTGGTCTCATTTCAAATTGGTCCAGTTCTGACAATGGCATCCATTAGAAAACCATATGAATATTAAATTTGCATTGAGTATGTGCGCGACAAATGGACGAATATACGTTACAAAAATTATACCTGCACTGTCCATTAAATCTAAATCAGAGTTGGATCATGGGACATGGGATATATATAATTAAAATTACGAATAACTTTTTAAATTGAATTTTTTTACGATTGAAAGTATTGCGCAAAGTAATTGCAAAGGCGCATTTAAGTCGGTTATCTACTTTTTTTAAACAATTATGGTGTATGTGTTCCTCCACAGGTTGTTCGAAGCAGATCCTGAGAGCAAGACTTTCTTCACGTACATAGCGAACGCGTCGGAAGCAGAGATGGCGCGAAACTTGACGTTCAGAGGCCACATCGTGTACATAATGGCATCCCTGAACACCGCCGTCGTGAACATCGCGTACCCCGAGTTGGTGGTGCCGATCCTGTACAAGTTGGGTCACGCCCACAACAGGAAACATGTCCGGAGGAGGCAGTTCTTGGTTAGCCGTTTATCTAGTAATTGCACAAACCAAGGATTTCTTTATGCATGATCTTCAATCAATCAGTCTGATGTATACAGTCTATCCCAGCGTCTAACGTCCGTCCATCTGGCTGGAGGGGGGGGGGGGGGACACCTTACGAGAACTCATTTTACCTTCACGTTATGACTTGAAAATCCCCCCAAGATTAGGAAAGAGCTGGTAACCTTGAAACGGCTGAAGATATTATGATAAAATATATCTAAGAACCATCACTACAATATCTGCTAATAAATAAAAGTACCTGAATGACCTATCTTTATAAAAAAAAGTAAAATAAAATAATCATCAGGACTTGAACCGGGGTAATCTGGTTACGAGACCGCCCTATTTTCAACCTGACTTTATACCTATATATATTACAACCTTATAGATGGTGGCGAAATTTACCTTCGTATTCTAATGATATTGTAGCAGTTTTTCATTGCCTGAAAACACGGATATAACGACGTTTTCTGAAAATAAAACCTAGCTACATCGATTTATCAGCCCCGAAATCCCCTGCATACAAAATTTCATGAATATCGTTGGGAGCCGATTCCAAGATTCAGATAATATATATATATACATATATATATATATTCAAGACCTAAAATATAGACTATTGAAAATACTAGTAGTATTTTCAATAGTCTATATTTCTTAATACACTTATATACTAATACACGGAAAAGCTAAATATATTTGAAAACATAATAATCGGACTTTAAACAACAACCGACTTCAATGCGTCTATCATAACATTTAAGGCTAATATGGTTTTCTCCTGGATGCCATTGTCAGAACTGGACCAAACTCTCATCTAACTACCCTTGAAGTACATCGTTTTCAATAAAAAAAAATAATCATTGAAATCACCTGAGTTGTCTCCCGTACTAACGCGCTTGTATCGCCTGTCCTATTCCTCAGGAATTGTTCCGGAGGCCTGGAGAGAAGCGAATGTTCAACCCATTCCCAAAAAAGGCGACCGCTCCGATCCAGCCAATTACCGACCTATAGCCGTCACTTCCATACTCTGTAAGGTGTTCGAGCGGATCATCAACACCCAACTAATCCGCCACCTAGAGGATCACTCCTTGTTAAATGATCGGCAATATGGTTTTCGGCCGAACCGATCCACGGGTGATCTTCTAGCGTACGTCACACACCTTTGGGGTGAGGCTATGGATAGGCATGGGGAGTCCTTGGCCATCAGCCTCGACATTGCCAAGGCCTTCGATAGGGTGTGGCACCGCTCGCTTCTCTCCAAACTTCCTGCATTTGGTCTGCCACCTAAACTCTGCAACTGGGTTGCTGCCTTCCTCGAAAAGCGCCGCATTAGGGTTCTCTGCGACGGTGCGGCCTCAGACTTCCACGAGGTAAGCGCTGGTGTACCTCAGGGCTCCGTCCTATCGCCTACGCTGTTTCTTCTGCATATCAATGACATGTTGGCCCTTGGCAATATACATTGTTATGCAGACGACAGTACAGTGCACGGGCGATATTTCGGGCATCCTACTGCCAAGCTGGCAGACGTTGAGGAAAAACGACAGGAGCTTGTCGCTGAGCTCGACCGGGTCTTGAGCCGCATTTCCCAATGGGGCTGTGAGAATCTGGTCGAGTTCAGCGCCAAGAAAACACAAGCGTGTGTGTTCTCTAACAAAAAGTCTCCATTCCTTCCCCTTCCTACTCTTCAGAGCACTCAACTGCCACTGCAGGATAGGCTTAGTATTCTGGGTATGGATATTTGCCGGGATCTCAATCCGCGCGATTACATCGAGAGTGTCACTAAGGCGGCCTCGCGTAAGCTCGGCGTTTTGAACAAGGTGAGACGGTTCTTCTCGCCCGAGCAACTGTGTCTTTTGTACAAGACCCAGGTTCGCTCCTGCGTGGAGTACTGCTCTCATCTCTGGGACGGCTATGCGCAGTATTTGCTTGACGCTCTCGATCGGTTGCAGCGGCGCGCAGTCCGCATTATCGACTGTCCTGAGATCACCCAGTCTCTTGAGCCTCTGCAGTTGCGAAGAGATGTCGCCTCTATGGCAGTCCTCTATCGCCTACATCACGGGGAGTGTTCTGATGAGCTCTTCCAATTGGTCCCACCTTCTCCCTTCCTCTACAGGACTACACGTGCTGGCCTGAGGAGTCACCGTTTGTGCGTCGAAAATATACGTACCCGAACTAAACGGTTTGGCTCTTCTTTCTTGTGCCGATCGGTAACAGCCTGGAATTCTCTACCAGCGCACGTGTTTCCTTCCCACTATGATCCCGGGTCTTTTAAGCGGGGCGTGAAAAAGCATCTCACCAGGCCGCCATAGTGTGGGTCACCATGCTGCATTGACTACACATGCAATGAGGATGGTGACCACCACTCTTTGACTCCACCTATTGCTTTCCATCAGGCAAAGTGGAGTCACTATAGTAGGCTAATATAAAAAAAAAAAAAAAAAAAAAAAATCAGTTGGCGTAATATTGAGTTATTCGTCCATTTGTCACGCACATGCTTAATGCAAATTTAAGACTTATATGGTTTTCTCATGGATGCCAATGTCAGAACAGAACCAAATTGAAATGGGACCAGCTTGAAGCGCCAGCTTTCTAATAAAAAAGAAATCTTCTAAATCAATTCACGCAGTCGAAAGTTCTGACGTATCAAACATAAAAACAAAAAAAAAACAGTCGAATTGAGAACCTCCTCCTTTTTGAAGCCGGTTGCAAAATAGTAGACCACCGACATCGGGTGCAGGGACTAAGACACCGGCGGTTAGGGCTCCAAAGATAGAAACCTCCTGACAATGTGGGCCGTGTCGAGCAGAACTGCCTTTTGTATCAGTCGCTTAATCCAACCAACTAAGGAGAGCCTCTTAAGGTGGTGATCGAGGCTCTGGGCTATCAATCCGTGAGCAGATATGACTATCGGAACAATGATCGCCGAATCGATATTATTATTTAAGTGAATACTTCTTTAGGAGCTTTGAGTATCTTTCTAAGTGCACAAAAGCGTGAAGCTCGCGTCATCGTCACCTCCGCTTCCCATGAGTTATAAGTTACTTAGTTTTCACTTCTATCGGCAGTCCCCAAAGTCATAATGCTTGGTTATCTGTGTGTCTCTCTATCTTTATGCCCCCCCCCCCTGGTTACTTCAACCTACCTATATAAAACATACATACATATACGCCTGTATCTGTAAAGAATTAGGCAGAAGTGTATTGAAACCCACATTTTGCGTATAAGAATTTGCTTCCACTAAAGTAATATGCGGCACTGTATGACCAGTATGATAGTTAGTGGTAGAGCCATGCTACAGTGGTAGAGCCATGCTACAGTGGTAGAGCCATGCTACAGTGGTAGAGCCATGCTACAGTGGTAGAGCCATGCTACAGTGGTAGAGCCATGCTACAGTGGTAGAGCCATGCTACAGTGGTAGAGCCATGCTACAGTGGTAGAGCCATGCTACAGTGGTAGAGCCATGCTACAGTGGTAGAGCCATGCTACAGTGGTAGAGCCATGCTACAGTGGTAGAGCCATGCTACAGTTGTAGAGCCATGCTACAGTGGTAGAGCCATGCTACAGTGGTAGAGCCTCACAGAAAACCGCTTGTGAAGTAACGCTTGTGTTGCATTTTCCCGAAATTAGTGAGGTTTCCGGAGGCCATACTCCCCCTCTGCCCCCCTTCATCCATCTCCTTTTTTTAAATTATACTATAAGGGGACAGACGAACAGACGAGTCACCTAATGGTAAGTGACAACCGCCGTCCATGGACACTTGCAACTCAAGAGTCGCAAGTGCGCTGCCCGCCTTGGAGGGTGATGAGGGATGGGGGATGCAGGGAGCGGAAAGAAGAGAGGAGGGATGAGGAGATGGAAAAAAAGAGAAAGGAGAGGGGCTATTTCCTATTTCATCATCCCCCCTCTCTACTTTCCCTCCCCGTATCCATCCATCCCTCATCACCCTCAAAGGCGGTGACTCTTGAATTGCAGGTGTCCATGGACTGCGGTCTGTTCGTCTGTCCCCCTACAGTATAATAATAAATGAGCGATAGCAGTCACTTCGTCGCCTTTCACTACAGATTGGGATGCCCTATTCTGTTCCACCGACAGCTGGTTCTTGATCAGGTGCTTATATATGTGCATATTTGCAGATATTACGCGATGTGATTGTGAACATTCTGCAAGTCGACCTTCACTGCAGCGAGGACGTGGTGGCCTCGTGGCGACTCTTCATCAGCTTCATGTACGAACATATCTTCACCATCATAACGGAATAATATGCAACTAACAGTTTTATTATAAACGTTGGACATAAAACATAACAGTTAAAGTTCTATCTAAATGTTTGTGCGAGAGTAAGTTAGAGCAAAAGTGGGTACCATACCAACAAACGTTAGAATAACAAGGAACCCGTATTTCTAAACAAATTCATATTTTTCTAATAATTTTACAAATGAGCAGACGGGTCACCTGATGGTAAGTGACTATCGCCGCCAATGAACACCCGCCACTCAAGAATCACAAGTGCGTGGATGTGTATGGGTCCATCTCGAAATTTCATAGCTTTACTGTGGTTAGTAATACATAATACTTGCTCAAAGTGCGGTCCCATGACTGTAGACCCCATAGCCTCGACTCTTGGCAGATTTTCGTAACTACCCCAGTGTGCCTTACCTAACACAACATTTACTTAGAGGTTTAAGACAATTATACGAAATATTTATAAAAATATACAAAAATGACAAATTGTAAACTACACTTGACGACATTAATAAACATAAAAGTAAAAAAAACTTTTATTCTCTCTCTCTTCAGTTGCAGGTGTCTGTGGGGACGGTTGTTGCTTACCATCAGATGACCCGTCTATTCGTCTGTCCCCATGTGTAATATTTAAAAAATATACGGGCAGTCTTTAAGGACTGACCGTATTTGCCAGTATACATATACACATAGCTCATGGAAAGCGTGCGGTGACGATGACGCGAGTTCCATAATTTTTGTTCATCCAAAAAGCGCTCGACGCGCCTAAAGAAGTTTTCACTTCAAAACATACCGCAAAAGATTACTTTCTTTGTTGAACCTTTGATCTTTGTACGTATGTGTCTTACTAGAGAGTCTGAATGAAGAATGAGAGAGAGGCCGTGGCATCGCACCGGTCGAACCGGCCCATTCGTGCCTAAACATTGCTCTACCACGTTAATAGATCTTAATTCGAAGTAACAAGAATTAACACGTTTGTGGAATAGAATGGTCTCTTCTATCGTGGACCCCACGACCGGTTAATATTAACAAACGTGTTAATTATTGTTACTACGAATTAAGATAATATAGAAATCTGAAGAGTTTTTGTTCGTTTGTTTGTTTAATCGTGCTAGGTAATCTTTAGAGGTACCAGTCGGATTCGAACAATTATTTTTGTGTTCGATAGGGTATTTATCATCATCACTTGGTCCAGTGGTTAGTGACCCCGATTGCTAAACCGAAGGTCGTGGGTTCGATTCCCACACGGGACTAAAATTTATGTGATCCTCAAATTGTTCTGAGTCTGGGTGTTCTTTGTGTCCGTTAATTGAATGTTTGTAAAGCCCCTCGATACACAGGCATTGTTCCTAACGCGGCAGTTCATTACTATTCTTGAGTTTGATGTTAGATTAAGTCTACTTTAAAGTGAGCTTACATAACACACGTGAAAAAGTCAAGACAAACCTGTTTAGAAATAATATATTTTTTACAATCTACGTATTACGAGATCGACCTTTGGCATAGAAATACACGATGTTTTAGTATATAAAATATTTGCAATTGTGTTATTGCATGTCCGATAACACGTGGGTAAAGTACCCATTGTGTTCTGTATATTTGAGTACTTAATGTTTGTTAAATAAATAATACTGCTGTACATCAACTTTAATGTGTTTGCTCGTAGTAATGTCAGATGTGTCGTGTTTGCAAGTTGTTTTGTGCAAGTGAATTTGTTTACGTCATTTTATATTTTGGATAACGGATACACACTTTATTATATATGAATATCATGTATAAGGTAAGAAAACAGAGAGTATCAATGTTATCAAGAACATAACCTATCGGGGGCATTGAAAGAATAAGTTATGAAGTTATTGCTTAAAATATAAACCTGAATCTAATCATCTTATAACTAACAATACTTCTTTTTAAAGCATTCTTTTGAAAACAAAAAAACATACACATTACGTTGGACTGATGATGATGATGGCTGATGATAAATATTTAGAGATTCTTATTGCGATGCAACTTGAAAAATACAACGCTTTTTAGTCGGTTAAGAATGTTTTTATTTTACGCTTTTTAGTACTTAATCATTTTTGTAATTTGTAAACAAAAGTAAAGTCACATCAAAGCAAAATGCTCAATTTCGTTTACTTGGATGACATTTTATCAGCTATTTAGAATTTAAAATCCAAACTACTCCATCGATTTCGATGGAGTTTCTTGGGGACCAGTCGAAAAGTATATCCTTTCACATAAAAAAAGATTAGGGAATGATGAGGTAACAAACATTAAACCGTTTTTTGAAGATCTCTAAAACGGCCAATGGACAATTACCATTGCGGAGATAAAGGTTTGAGTGTATGTACATACATATGTATGTTTAAGCGCACTTATCTCTAGAACTATCAGTTAAATTTGATTTTTTTATCTGATAGCGTATTTAATAGATAGGATCAATTCCTGTGTCGCGGGGGACTTTACAAACATGCAAACAGCGGAACAACAATTTAACTTATAACTGTGTGAAAACGAACCCACAACGCGGTTGCGTAGTGGTGAGGTGACCACTTAAACCACTGACATTCTTCAGTCAGATTATAGACTACACACTACGTGCTTTAGGCGCGGAGCAGGGATCATAAAGCCAAGTGAAAGTGATGGGTGTCTTAACTTATTATAAAGAAGAGAGATTTATAACAATTTAACAGTAGGTACCTACAAATACTCTGAACCTATCTAACAATGTCATATTAACGCTAGCTACTAGTCACTGAGCCGTCCTAGGGCCACAGCTTGATGCTATTATATAAATATATAAATATATAATCTCTCCAACACGAAATAAATCATTATGTTTTGACTGATAGCAAGTTCCAGGTATCACAGATTTAAACAAACGAATATTAAACTAGTAGAGATTACAGTTAAATGAAGGCGTACTATTGTAAAATGTAATGTATGCAAGGTAATCACTTCACTCATATGTTTGGGTAAATAAATTTGAGCACAACAATTAGAACGAACTTTTATACTTTTACGGTAAAAACCGAGTAAAAACACTTCTTTGAATTGCAAATGTTATTAATAAATATAAATATAAATGAATTCAATATCGAAAATTACCCTCTCAAATGTAAATATTACTTTCCAAATCACAATAAAGGTTGTTTGGAAGAGATCACCATCACCGCGAAGGAGAAGACCGCCACTAGTACAATAAAATGATATAAATAATAATATAATGATAATCATAAGTTGACACACCCCACACGCGGCCTCCTGATACCAAACTGAGCAGAGCGTGTACTACAGTAACCAGACCGCTGATACATACATCATATGCTACCTACTACATAAATACATTCTTTTGACAAATGAGACACAGCCACAGAACAATTAATCGCGCACATTACAACCTTATTTGTCCTGGGAGAGAATCGAACCCGTGGGAGAGCCATGCTTAGGCACATGCTTGCACAAACAATGCTTGCATTGTATTGCCAATTGAGTGAGGGTACCGGAGACGCTCCATTCCCTCCCCTCATTATCCTCAAAGGTGGACATCGCACTTCCGCACTCTTGAGTTGCAGGTGTTCATAGGCGGTGGTTGTCACTAACCATCAGGTGACCCGTCTGTCCAACTGTATCATGAAAAGTAAAAAAAACATACATTCGAAGTGTGAACCTCCTCCTTTTTGGGTCGGTTAGAATGTTAGGTGACAAGCGCTACACACTTCACTGAGACTATTATCGTCCTGTGGCATAAGTTTGCACGTACCTATATAGATTATGAGATTAAGGGATCGATTCCCGGTTTAGACAAAACGTTAGTCAGTCAGTCAGAGCATGCAGGTTTAAAAAATGTGTATAAAATAATTCACTTAAAAAAGTTGACAACCGACTTCAATGCGTCTATCATAAAATTTAAAACTTATATGGTTTTCTCATGGACGCCATTGTCACAACTGGACCAAATTGAAATGGAACCACACGGGACGCACCAGCTTTCAAATAAAAAAATTGTCAAAATCGGTTCACTCAGTCGAAAGTTCTGAGGTAACAAACATAAAAACAAAAAAAAATACAGTCGATTTGAGAACCTCCTTCTTTTTGAAGTTAGTTGACAAGGCAAGCTCTTTTTATGGTATAGGGGGACAAACGAGCAGACAGATCACCTGTAGGTAAGTGACTTCCGCCGTAAATGAACACTTGCAACTCCAGAGTAACACGAGTGTTGTCCACCTTTTAGGATAGCGGAAAGGGAGGAGAAAGAGAGGAAGGGAAAGAGGGTTGGGCCTTCGGTAACCTCACTCACCCGGTCACAGAATGCAAGCATTTTTTAACATGGCCCTCAAACGTTAAAAGCTTGTAAAATGTGGCTGCGACTCGGCGCCACTTGCAATACCGACAGGCTACTCCTGGCTACCTATGTATGTTTTTACTTAACACGCGTCAAAATGAGTCGTGTTAGTAAGAAAATAGTTATTACGTACTTAATTTGAAAATAAAAACTAATTATGTTTGAGATTAAACACGTGTCCAGAAATAATTTAAATTACGAGTCTTATAATTGAGTATAAAGAGTAATATGTACGTACATACAACATAAATACCATACTTATAGAATCATTCTCATTGTTTTAGGTAACAATGACATTCTTTCCCTTATCGTTGAGTAAGTTCGGACAACCATTATGATCACGAAGTAAAACATCAATTTTATCAACATTTATGTACAAAACGAAGCACTGAAAGCATCCATTCGGTCTTATAACCAGAGACAATCGCACACTATAGACATATATTTTTATATTTTGAAAAGAACCAAAGGCCTTTAACATTGAGGCAGTTATGAACACATTAAAGGATGCTGTGAGAAAGTTATGGTGGGGGGGCGACCCTGACGAAAAGAACTCTATATCGGGGATGTCTCGGCGTGACGTGTACATTGTGCAGAAGTCTTGGATAAAGATCAACAAGGATTCTCAAGGGAACGGCTGTCTGATTTTCTCAAGGTAAGGGGTTATTTTACATAATTCAGATCATAGTTGAGCTTGTTCGTAGTTTTAAAAGGGTTTTTTAAAAAAAGTTTGGGATCATACGCCCGCGTGTGAGATGTCTGAAGTAATTATTACTAGTTTATAAATTTATTTTCAGGCTCTTTAAAGCGGATCCCGAAAGCAAGAAATTCTTCACATACATTTCTGATGCGAGTGAGGAACAGATGGCTCAAAGCTTCACTTTCCAAGCTCACATCGTGTTTATAATGGCGTCGCTCCACACCGCCGTCGACAACCTGACACAACCGGAGATCGTGGTGCCTATCATGACCAAACTGGGGAGAGCACATCACAGGCAGAAGATAAGGAGGAAACACTTCAGGGTTAGCTTTTTATGTTTTGCGAATGTATGTGCTATACAGTGCTGTGTATGATGTGACGCCCTATCATATGTCATGTCATATCAAAATTCATGAAACCGTTAAGGAAACGCACCCATACTACATTACCCGCAAGTTTTAACCGAATCCCCCCCTTGGAGACCACCCGCAGTATTTGCCCCCCAACTGGTGACTACCCGTAGTATTCCTCCACTCCCTGGTGACTACCTGTAGTATTCCCCCCCCCTTTGTGACCATAAGTCGCATTTGCCCCCCCTGGTGACTACCTGTAGTATCCCCCCCCCCTTTGTGACCATCCGTCGCATTTGCCCCCCCCTGGTGACTGTCTGTAGTATTTCCCCCCCCCCCCTTTGTGACCATCCGTAGTATTTGCCGCCCCCCTCCTGCCACTCGAGTTTTCACGTAGTAAATAAGTATGACTGAAATATTTTTTAGCAAAAAACTTAAAAAATGTATTTTGGCTCACGTTAGTCTGTTAATACGGCGCTTGCCGCGTGACGCCCTGATGCGTGCGTACCTATTACTACAAGTGAAAAAAATATTATCAGGAAGAAAAAACCTATTGTAACTTGAACTTTATTTACTACAGAAGAAGTATTCTTTTCTTTTATTCACATTTTGAATATAGCTCGAAAATGAATGACATTTATCCAGAGCTTATTGACTAGGTGACGAAAACCCAGATGACGTTCCCTAACGCTCTTAGAGCGAGACAAAGTAACAATATAGATACATGCGAACATAATACATACATACATACGTACAAACATACATATACTCTAGTACATACATTTCCATCGTTATCACCAGCCTCTTTTAACAGATTTTTTCGGAAAGACAAATTTAACTTTGCATTTCAGTGTCATACATCAACGTACTTTTCGACAGCAAAATATACGTTTGTAATTGCCAAAACTTATGACTGCACGGATGGCGTAGCGGTTTAAGTGGTCGCCTCGCCCCCACGCTGCCGCGCCGAGTGTTGTGGGTTCGATCCCCGCACGGGTTTTAACTTTGAGTAATCCTCAAATTATGGTTCTGAGTGTTCGTTGTGTTCGTGTTTGAATGTTTGTAAAGTCCCCCGTAAGTGAACAAAGGAATTAATCCTAATGCGGGAGCTGTTTTAAAGAAAAAATTATAAAAATTTACGACTTTCTGCCTTTTTCCTTTGTTGCTAAATTTAATTATTGTAGATCAATGGCAAGTACCGCGGTAGTTTTGCCCAAATATTCAAATTCGTTAAAATTGAAGGTTTTAACGGCCGCATTTTACATACTATGTCTGCTGTCCCTTAAAGCTGTAACAGCTTTTAGACATATGTAAAAACCACAAGCATTCTGGAAAAAAAGGGTCTTAAATAAATTTAATAATTAAGTACATTTGATACCTACCTACTACCTAATTAAATACTGTGTGTGTACCTGCAGGTGTTTCAAGACGTGCTAATGAACATACTACAGAAGGACCTGCGGTTCGGCGAGGACGTGCTCGCCTCGTGGGCGCTCTTCGTAGCCTTCATGTACCAACATATCTTCACTGTAGTCATCGAATAACCTGCTTCTAACACCTAACGTTAAGTGTGCTCCCTTGTGATCGGGGTAGTCCACCCCAACTCCGGGGCAAATAGAACCAACCGTAGTTTAGCTTTATTGACAGTGTGTGACTTTCCATGACAGATACATACTGGACGTGTTCATTACTTTTAACTGTAATATATATTTTCTTTGTTTAGTTACAATGTTGTGACGTCCTGAGTAATCTCAGTGTTACGTCCAAAAGAGAGGGGGGGGGGGGGAATGATATTAAATTTTACAAAATTTAATCAACAGTTTATACCATGTCTTCAAATATACACATATGTATATATATACAGTAACTATAATAAATACAATCACACATCACAGGCATATTTTATTTGCCGCAGTACCAGTGAACAAGCAACTGTGTAAATATCAATCAAATTAGTATTTACTGTCGTCTATAAAAGCTAGCTCACGAGGGTCAACCCACACTGAACGGTATATACTCTACAACCTTTAAGATTTGCAAACAGCGCAGAGGTCCCCCGACCGGAGGGCGATCACGCGCCAGACCGCACAACGTTGCATGTTGGACTTGTTGTATTTGTATAATACCAATGGCCGCGAAAACTCTTATATCGATTCATGATCTTACTACATGGTTCGAGGGCTGGTACTCCCCGGCACGTCCTCTTCGCTAGATGGTGGTTTTTCAGTGGTAGAGCTTTGCTTAGGCACGAATAGTCCGACTCGACCGGTGCGATACCACGGCCTCACAGAAAACGCTTGCATTGCATTTCCCCGAATTGAGTGAGGTTTCCGGAGGCCCAATTCCCCCTCCCCCCTTTTCTCTTCCCTCATCTCCTTTCTCCTCTTTCCCATCTCCTCATCCCTCGTCTATTCCTTCCGCTCCCTGCATCCCCCATCCCTCGTCACCCTCAAAGGCGGGCAGCGCACTTGCGACTCTTGAGTTGCAAGTGTCCGTGGGCGGCGGTTTCACTTACCATCAGGTGACCCGTCTGTTCGTCTGTCCCCCTATAGTATAAAAAAAAAATATGGAGGTGAGGAACAGTCGTAGTCTACTTGTAGGTAAAATTATATATTTAAAGAAAAAATAGGTAAAATTTAACCAGATAGGAGATACTGTTCAAAAATTGTTATTTTTTTCTCTAAACCATTTTTCTAATATGGCGACCGAGCCGCACACACGAGGTTTCGAAGTAAAAAGCACTCAAAATCTTATACATTAATACATGTGCTGACCACTTCTTCCTATCCAGGGTCGGCAGAATGACGTGAAGATACAGTACTGATGAAACTGAAAAGGCGTGTGTCAGAATCTTGGTAAATGGTGTATCTGTCTCTGACTACCCTAGAATCAATTAACTAACAAATTTTAAAACTTAACATATTCGAATAAAACAAAACTGGAAATAATATGAAAATAGTTATAACCTAACCTTCATTATAATGTAATAAATCAGTTGACCCTAGATCATAATTGACAGTACATTTCATCCAGAGATGTGCAAGATGCCTAATTAAATGTATCTGGAATACTTTGAGATAAAGTATTTGAAATACAAAATACAAGATACAAAATAAGTGTTTCCTAAACACAAGATACGTTTTTCAATTTAAATAAAAATGTATTACAACCAATAAGATACGTTGCTAATCAACATTCCTTATTTAATTTTATCTCCCTAATCTTTAAAAAACTTCGACAGTAACTAGAATAAATACAAAAAAACTAAGAATGTATTTAAAATACAAGATACAAGATAAAGATACAAAATACATATTTTATATTTTGTGTGTGTATTTCAAATATTTGTATCTAAGAAAAGTAACAACTCGGATTTCATCTTAAAATGTATCTACCGGCAACGATAATCGCTAACCAATAAAAAAAATGTGTTTAAAAAATACATTAAATTTGTTGTTCATATATTTAAAATATAGTTATTTATTCTTATATAAATTTGAAACTTGTTTATATATCTTAGAGCTAGATGTCGCTACTTGCTTAAACATAGTATTAGCGATCACGGCTAGATGTCATTGTTGGGTAGTTTCACGTTAACAACTAGATGTCGCTACGTGGTGTGTTTGTAGTTCTCAGTGTTCATGTCGTTGATGCCGAGCTCGTCGTTCTGTTCGAAAGTGCGCTCGTAGCGGGTTATCTTCAGACCTGATGCAATTTAAATTATAACTTAACACATCTCACACTCTGCCATCGAATCCCAAACTAAGCAGATCTTATACTATGGTAAACCAAACTGATGATATACATACTGTTTTTTTTATTTTTTTTAATGGCATAGGAGGACAAACAAGCAGACGGGTCACCTGATGGTAAGTGACTTCCACTGCCTAGGAACACTTGCAACTCAAGAGCCACAAGAGTGCTGTCCGCTTTTTAGGGTAGACACAGGGAGGAGGGGAAAGAGGGGAAGGGAAAGGGGGTTGGGCCTCCGGTAACCTCACTTACTCAGTCACACAATGCAAGTATTGCTTAACAGCCGGTTTTCTTTGAGGCCGTGGTAATACTCCGGTCGAGCCGGCCCATACGTGCATAAGCATGGCTCTCCCGCAGTAAAAACATACACATACAGCAAAGCAGCCCCGTAGAAAATGGAACACTAATTTTAACCATTGCAGTTAAAGGTTTAAAATCGTAGAAAATCGATAAAAACTAAAACTAACTTTTCACGCTATGAAAACTTTTTAAGTTAGTTTTTATACATTTTCTCCATAGAGGATAGAATGCTTGCAAAACAACAAAACGTACTACAACGTACACATAGGAATAACTATTAAAAAAACAATAGTAGATTATTGTGACGATTGTAAAGTTATGTAAAAGGTTTTGAACTTTAAGTTGTTTCTCAATATAAAAATTTCTACAACTACTCACTCCTATATCTCTGATAGGGTAGGCAGCTCAAACGCAGAGGCATCACAGGGCAATCAACGTTATAAGATCTATCATAAAAGTTCGGAGATACAGGCGTGAGTATATGTATTTAAACTAAATTTTGGCTTTTTAACTTCGAATAAAGCTTAGATTTCAATATCAATTCATGCAAAGAGTTGAATATAAAACACAGACAGTGAGTAACATTATAAAGTCAAATCAAATAATACATCTGAACGTTATTACTGAAGTAACCGATAAGTTTTATAGCGCGATTTAGAAAAAAATAGTTGGAGGTAGTTCAGTGTGTGTAAGCTAGATGGCGCTACATGTAAACTCACCTTCGTCGGGCACGTTGGGGTCATCTGCGAGGCTCTGCACATACGAGTTGCCGGCGGGGTCATCCAGTATAATGGTGATGTCCATCTCACCCTCCAACACCTTGTTCAGCTTCTCTATAAAACTGAAAACGCACGCCAACATTAGTTCACCATTGACGATAATGCGGGACCGCATTACGAACGATTCGTGTGTAGCGGGGAACTTGACAAATAAGCAAATAACGTAAACAAGAAACACACTATTTTTTTGTCCCGTATGGTAATCGAACCCGACGACCTTTGGCTCACCTATCAGAATTACTATTCCCTAGACCGACAGGTATCACATTAATGCAATTTTTGTAGGTTATATAGTTTTCTTAAGTATAACTCTTAGTTTAGATCTCTATATGATTACTGCATCTGTCCCAACACTAAAGCAGATAGTTAATGAACTGGATTACCACATAAGTAAGCAATTAGAGTACCTCTTGAGTCCCTCCGCGTTGAGGCCCGGCGCATCCCCCACGGCCCCGGGCGAGTCCCCGAGCTGCTCGGCGGTGGCCCGGATGAGCCCCTCCGCCGTCGTGAAGCGTCCCCCAAGCGCGCGCCCCCCCACCTCCAGCTCCAGCTCCGGGATCTCCATGCTGCAGGTCTCCGACTGCGGACGAACATGGGAAGAATTGCTTGAGTTATAATTCAATGAATGGAATAAATCTTAAAACGTGCAAATTAAAGAATTAACTCCCAACCGTTAAAGAGATGTACATTCGACCATCAGCTCAGCAACATGAAATATCTTAATAGCTACAGAAAGTACATGATTTCTTTTTACGGTATGGGGAAAACAAGCAGATGGTCACCTGATGGTTTTCTTGAAGATTTGAAGGTCGTACCAGTAAATACATACATTGTATATATACTACCTGATGCCCGCGGCTTTGAACGCGTACCTATATTACGTGACTAGTTCATGCGGGGGGGGGGGGGGGGGGGGCTTTAAAAATACCACGCATGGTCACAGGGGCGGGCGTGGTCTTAGGTTTTCGTCACGTAGTCAATAATCTCTAGCAAAATACTTAATAAGGTTCAATTTACAATACGTTTTTTCTTCCAGATAATACTATTTCACTTGTGACAAACGTGAGCTAAACTATATTTTTTTAACTTTCAAATTTAAAAAAAATATTTAAACCATACTTGTGAACTACTACGTGAAAACTCGAGGGGGGGGGGGGGACGTGGAAAAATTGTAAAAACGGGTCACGTAGTATGGGTACGTTCCCTAATTTGGTATACTTAGAGAGTGTTGTTTAGTGTAAGTCACTCACTTCATCACTTCTTACAACTCTGGAGTTGCAGGTGTCCATGTCACTTACCATCAGGTGACCTTTTCGTCTGTGCCCCTATATCATAATAAAAAATGCTATGGTTGCCTGTAAGAGAGAGCGTCGTGCAATAAGTCGCGAATTGTATAATATGTGTACATTTTTAAGTTCTTCTTTTAATGTATTTAATACCTGGTGTAAAATAAAGAGTACAGTAATGCCACCCCCCCCCCCCCTTCCCTATAACACGGTACTTCTATAACGCGATTTCATATTACGCGATTTCAATCCCCCGTATAACACGGGCATTCCCCCATATAACGCGGGGATTTCCCACATTATATTTCTGTACTGTAAATTTATATTTATTTTATTTAATGATATGTGCAGTTCATAATAAGTTTCGCACGTGTGTGCACGTGTATAAACATGTAATAAAACTGTGAATTTATTTGAAACTAACTGTTTTTTTAGTTCATGTGCGTAAGTTTTTTATTTAAAATGTTCTTAGTTTAGTTTGATTTTAATAAAACGTACATATTTCGTTAATACTATAGTTTTTTCTTAATATTCGATTTAAACCCCCAGCAGCGAGAAAAGTGAAACGTGAAAGTTAAACGTAACGCGTTATAGGGGAATACTACAACACGTTTTCCTATAACGCGACACAATCTACCCTTTAATAGGGGATTACTGTATTACAATTATTATTGTAACTCACCTTGAGTACGTCCCTTGAAAAGTCAATTTTATTAGAGATACGCAATTCGAACCGCACGCCCTTGTCCTCTATTCCGCCTCCCGACTTCACCTGCAATACATATAACTCATTAGTTTATTTAAACACAGGTAATATATATTAGAAAATTATTTTTCATCTGCTGACGTTTTCTGTAATTTAAAACGAGTTCTGTAAAACGATTCAAATCACACTTCACATATCAAAATACATCAAGCCGTTCAGACATTAAAGCGTGACATGGAAACATCATACACACATTTATACACACGAAACACAACCCTCCTTTCTTGCACAATCGTAGTAATACATCAATTCCAAAACAAAACACAGAAAATAAAAAATCTATCCATTGAATGACTGAATTATTTTTATCGTGTCCACAGATACACAATTTAAACTCATAATACTGGGGTATTATGAGTACTATATATATACTATTTCAGTCGGGGAATAATCATACATCAACACCATCTAGCGGAAACAAGCTGAATTAAGTTTACGATCGTGAAGCACGCATGTATGTTCTCACGCCGATTAGCACATGTATACAGGTCTAACATTTATATAAGTAGCATTGGCTTTATTCGTTTGCGCTACCAACCGCCGAATAAAACCGAATGTAAACACGAAGTAAATACAGACCTTATTGCTTTGTATTATAATTTGAAATACAAGAATAACTGAGACTCTCGCTATCTCGCTCTTTTATGTTGAGTCGGCTATGGTTCGTACGCGACAACCAATAGTAAACGGCGTAACTTATAAAAGTGGTACACCTGTAACTTCCCAACATGAACCGACAGTTTTGATTTGTTTTTTTTTTTGTTTAAAGACGAATTCAAAAAGAGTATACTTAACTATGATTTAAGATAATCTGTTTTTTGCCTTTAAATACCTAGTTTTATCCTTGGAGGGTAAGAGAAAGAGAGAGGATGGGAAAGAAAAAAGGAAGGGGATTTGAGCCTTCTGTAATCTCACACACTCGGTGAAACACAACGCAACCATGACGTAACCAACGGTTTTCTATGAGAAGATTTCCGACGTCAAAGCAGTAATGATTTACTTTTTTTATTTTAAAAAAAATACTATTAGCGTGGGTCACACATTACTAGTATTCTCGAAAACCCCCCCAGCTAACCCAATGATATTGACAAGTGTGTTCACGACGGTAGTGCATTGAGTGAAGTTCGAAGTCCAACGACTCGGCCATTACGCTACAGTCGCTTCATTTTAGTTTTTTTTTTTTTTTCAAAGACAACTCCCGCACTAGGATTAATTCCTGTGTCGCGGGGGACTTTACAAACATTCAAGCAACGGACACGAAGAACAGCCAGACTCAGAACAACAATTTGAAGATTACACAAAGTGTTGTCCCGTGCGGGGATCGAACCCACAACACTCGGCGCGGCAGCGTAGTGGTGAGGTGACCACTTAAACCGCTACGCCATCCGTGCAGTCAAAGTTTGTTACCTCGTTGGTGCGATGTCCGCAGGCGTCACACGAAGTGGCCATTATCACCACCTCTTTGAAGTGTGGTATATCTGTAAAACAATACATGTCAAAATTAACAGAGCGACATCTCGACACAAAATAAACATGGCTTGTACTGTGGACTCTAAACCAGCAATGTACGTTTATACTTACACCCACGAACATATCCCAGAAGGGGGTAATTAACCGCCCACATTTTACTGACCTAAAAGGTATTGCCGTCACGTGGGCACTTTGAGGAATTACAGAAGAAGACTTAGAGAAGTTTAGAGTATATTGGCAGGAAATGGAGGATAGAAACGGAAGGAATGGGACAATGCTTCTACAGACTTGGTTATTAATATTATAGCGTGACAGACGAGTCATGTGATGATATGTGACAACCGCCGTCAATGGACACCTACAACTCGAGAGTTGCAAATGCTCCGCCCGCCTGTGACGCTGATGAGGGATGAAGGGAGGGGAAAGGGATGAGGGAAAAGGAGAAGGGGAGGTGGGCCTCCGGAACCCTCCCTAATTTCAGGGAAATCCAACGCAAGCGTTGCTTTACAACCGTATTCGCACCGTGGTATCGCAGCGGTCGAGCCGGCCCATTCGTGCCTAAGCATGGCTTTACCACTATTGAAGTGATTGAGGAGTATAAGCAATAGCTCAAACAAGTCAGGGTCGCATACCTATATGACAATAAGAACAAATTCCAAAAGTGTATATATATACAACTAGTACAAAACAATTTGAAAAAAGAACTAGTCACCAACTCAATTGTGTATTTTTATTCAATAGATGGCGTTACTGGTCCATGATACAGTGTTTAATAAACAGATGGCGTTGTTGTAAATTAATATTAAACTCACTGGTTATCTTCATGTTGGTGTTGGCGGGCGCGTTGCAGTCCGGGCAGTTAGTCCTGAAGCACATCACCTCGTCCGAGGACATCTGATCGTACGAGAACTTCGACGGGTCCGCGGGGGACAGCAAAGAGGAGGAGGAGGGGTCCGCCTCCCCTAGGGACTCACTCACCTGGAGGTACACAACTATATTTAGTTAATTACTTACATATCTTATAAATACATATGCCGGTCATATACACATGTTGATAGGCCTATGTTCAACAGTGGACTTCCAAGGCTAATTGTAAATCAATACACAAAGAAAACCTCTGCTGCGCCAGAGAGTACCGAAGGGCTACCAAGAATGGAAAAAGCATATCATACGAAACCAAGGAGGTGAAACAGTGACATTTCTTATTTTTTTATGTTTTATCTACGTATGTGTGTAAGGAATGGGTAGTGGAAACAAGTGTCGAAATGTACATAGTGATGAAGTAATAGTGATACCACCACGAGGTCAACCAATCATAGGTATTTTTAAATTATCAAGAGAAGAAGTCAAAGTCAGACTATGTCAGTCATGAAGCTAATTGCCTGTTCCAATACGTAGATCCTATGGAGACGAACAGCCAAGAAACTCCAAGGACACTCTTTTTCAAATATTTTTTTAAAATATATTAAATAAATATTTTTATTTTATTAAGAGTTTGCTAATGTACAAAGGACTTGCTTAATGCAATCTCTTCTAGTTGTCTAGGATGGATTATTCGAAGACACAGTGGTAGTTGGAAGTATATATCAAATTTAAACTGAAATTAAGCAGTAAATAGAAATATTCCATAAATTTAGTCTACAGATACTATACCAAACTACTGCACGTACATCGATATAACTCGTATAAGTGCTATAAGTATATATAACATATATCATACACTTATAATTATTAAATATATATTATACTTATAATTATAAAAGTAAATTAATAGATAATATTTTGGAACCATTTTTTGATGTTGGGAAGTCGTATATATTATACAGTATATATAGTCGTAATTCAGGATCGTACTACGTCATCAATGTCGTTGCTACGTAGTTCGACCTGTCTTCTCTAGATGGTGTTAATATGTTTCTTTTGTATGTGGAGGTCACCAAAAAAATATAACGCATTCCACAAATGCACAGCTTGGACAGTAAAAGATAGCTCAAAGAAATTTGTGGAATGGTGCGGCATGTCTAGTGTCAAATCTTCTGATGACCTTAGGGATTTTTCATGTGTGTCATGAAGGAACTTGAACCGTTCTTTGAGAGATAAAGGAGCTCTAGGTTTAAATAAGATTTTGTAAAGTAAAAAGAGAATATGAGTATTCTGACGAGAACGAATTGGAAGCCATTTGCGCTTAGTGTGTTATTACCTCATCAGGAGTGAACATGCCAAGCAGGTGGTTCTGGTCGGTGGTGCGTCTGAACTCTTCCCTCACACAGCGGGAGTCGCGCCGGGGAGCCTCCGGGTTCTCCATAAAACAATTACCTGAGACATACATAATATATAACAGAAAATAATGAAAAACACCAATGTGTTGTGGTGTGCTTGTTACATGTCCCTTAGAAACAAATATTTTGTACCAATTACCAGTCATGCCTTCCAACTGCATGGTCCAAGATTTAACGCTAGCCTGTATTTTATTTTTTATGCGACAGGGGGCAAACTAGCAGACGGGTCACCTAATGGTAAGTGACTACCGCCGATGGATATTTTTTCGCATAAGACGATGGCGGAAACCTGTAACTTGTCTACAAGACATCGATATAGTGTAATAACACTGGAACTATTGTTTTTAGTGACACTCAGTACTTAGATTTTCTAACTGCAAGGTGCGAGGTTTGTAGCTAGAACGCACTTATTTCGACATAAATATGTATTCACAGGACAATGGAACCAAATTAATTAGTACCACTTACCACTAATGTCTTCTAGCTGCAAGGTCCAGGGTTTGTCGGTAGTTTTCAGTGCCTGCAGCTTTTCTATAAAGGTGTCGATCTGTAAGGCCGCCTCGGGATGCTCTAGGCGCCGTTGGGCCTGGTCCTGGGTGAGGCCGGCGATCGCACGACTCAGTATACCTTCCACTGTTGTCACTTCTATAACAAGGCAAAACATTAACTTTTATGTCAAATTCTTTATTTTGCACTTTAATGTTACAGAATAAGGTCGATATTGTATCAGCTGTGTGGTTCTCAGGTGAGTAGTATTGTACTCATCTGAGAACCACACTGTTATCTATCAGACAGTATGTATACAGTCACACAGCGTCTGTCACATGTATTTCATGTCCATCTTATAGACACATATATGTATAGATACTTTATTAGACGAAACTTGTCTAAATTTTCTCAAGTTGGTATCAAATCAATCAATCATTTATTGCAATTTAAGTGTATTTTATAAAAGTACTTATGACTTAGAACCTTTTTTAAGTATAGCACAATATAATTAGGTAGCAGAGGATTGTCATAATAATATTTTTATATTATTTTATTATCCTTTTTTTTAATTAAGTAATAGTATTATTTAAATTAGATTTACTCTTATTTTTTGTTAAGCTATACAAATTTTGATAATTTACTGAACATTTTTACAGTCATTTAGTATGGACTTTCATTTTACAAGATTTCTTTCTCGAAGATAATAGGTGTAATCTATTTTTGTTGTGAGTATCTATTTTGTGTACCTCAAACGAGACTACCTGAGGAACTTCGATGCTTCGGCGCGTATGGGCCGGCTCGACCGGTTTATTACTACGGACTCACAGACAACGGCTGTTAAACAATGCTTGCATTGTGTGACCGAGTGAGTAAGGGTACCGCTAGCGGTAGCCCAACACCCTTTCCTTCCCCGATTTCCTCTACTCTAAAAGGCGGACAGCACCCTTGTGACTCTTGAATTGCAAGTGTTTATGGGTGACTGAAGTCACTTAAAAAGTCTGCTTGTTTGTCCCTTATATATTATATATATAGAACATTACGATGAAACGCTCAGTAGCGGAGCAGACACCATGAATGTAGACACACTTTTTAGAATAATAAAATTCCTCTAGAACGCACCTCCCTTCTGACTCTTCGCAGGTATTTCAAAGTCCAGCTCCGGTATCTTGACACTGGTGTAATCGCTCTTAACCACTTGGCGGTTCAGGTCTCTCGGAGATTCCACCTTTAGCGTCCACCTGAAGTCATTACTTATAATCACAATCATATTGTGGATGAACACAGATATCCATCTAATTCAAAAGAAGGGTCCCCCAATGAAGCTTTTTGAAAACTGGTAGACAAACAATGCTTGCAATTCACGGAAATGAGTGAGGTTAAAGGAGTCCCCCCTTTCCCCCCAAACCTCGTTACCCTCAAGGAAGGGCAGCGCACTTACGACTCTTGAGTTTGGGTGTCCATGGACAGCGGTTGTCTCTTACCATCAGGTCAGGATCTACACATCAGCAAGGGACAATAATTTGCTTTAGTATCAATATTACATTCTCCTACTCTTGCCTGTGACGCACCAGGTCTAATCAAATTTGGGGGGTTTACGACGGTAGTGTACTGGGTGGGAGCAGCAGAAGATACTATAAAAACTTCTTTAGGGCAATACAATAATAATAAAGGCAAGAAATCAAGTAATACACCTTCAAAGAGAAAACATCCAGAATCAGAGTAAATGGACACCATTTGCAATTTACTTCATCATTTGATACTTATGCAAGTGCAGTTTTAGAAAAAAAAATTCATTCCATTCAAATCGACGCCTGCTTTACACTACTCTAAATTTTTGGGAAAACTATTTTTTATGTAGTTTTGTCTAGTCTACATATATTAGTTTCAACAATATCTAACCTGACTCCAAGTTCGGCATAGGCACCTCCTGACTGTATCTCATTGTTCTCATAGCCGCACTCCTCGCAGGAGAAGGACATGATCACTACATTCTTGTAATAGGGGATACGTGTCAGCAGGAGACGGGTCATACCCTAGAAACAGAGTTGAGATGAGTATCAGTAGTACTGGATTTGTATAAAATGTGTTGGTGGTACACATTTGCCTCTTTGAAGACACAGAGGGTAATGTAAAGTGAATAGTTAGTAAAAGATTGTGGGTTAATTTTTTTTATGGGATATGGACGAAGCAAGCAGATGGGTCACCTGATGGTAAGTGACTACTGCCGCCGATGTACAAAAGCAACTCAAAAGTCACAAGTGCATTGTCTTCAACATTTAACATTTGAATTTCATATTTGTCTGGAAAAATGGCAGTCAACCATTTGTTCCACAGGCTGGTTGTGCAGGGCAAAAAGCTACTGGAGAAGCTTAAGCCAAAGCCTAAGTAGATAGTGGTGAGTGGTAGAGTGCTAATCATATGGGTTTTGTTGCATCGGACAATGGTGGAAACTAGCTGCCTGTTTAAGTCAAAAGAATTCTTCTGAACAACTCCCCATAATACAAGAGATGAAGAAAGCAAATTTCCACATAAGACAAAAATTTATATGACCCAAAAAATAGCCTCAAATCTGGGTGTTCTTTGTGTCCATCCATTCATTTTTAGTAACAATGGAAAAGAAAAAAAAAACTAAAATAAATTTACTTAAATGAAATATTATCTGTCATATAAAAATCAATTTGTTTTGTTTGCATTTTGTTTTGTTTGTATGAAATTTGAATATAACTTTTTTTTTAAGAACAGAGAAGTATAAAGGCTGCGTTTTAACTAGAAAATAGTTAACATTGACTAGGGAATAGAAACAAGAGCATATATGGAAACATAATAACATATTGAGCTCCTAGTACACAACTACTTCTGTATAATATTGCTTACCATTTAAAAATAACAAAATAGTCATAGTTAATAACATATTGGGAATATAACATTAATAGGAATTTTATTGAGAGATTCATTTATGCTTAATGTAGCCAAAAGCACAACACTGATTTTGTAACCAGACTTGTTTATAAATCCTACTCCGTCCTACCAACGAATAAAACAAAATTATAACCTCAAGATCGACAACGCAAGTAATGTGAATATACTGTATTCAATAAATATATAAGGACAAACTTATTTGAGAACTAGTATTATTAGCATTACAATGAAAACCAATATTCCTATCAAGAGGTGGAATAGTAAAAACTGTAAAATAAATTTAAATCGAGAAACTTCGGCAGTATTTACGTACAGATGAAAGGCAATTGATGCATAGCGATTCGATTTCCGTCACTTCAGGATCACCGTCCTCCGCATTCAGGTCCCTGAATATCGGCTTTTGTTCCACACTACACATTTTTATTGAAAAAAACTTAAAACTTGAGATTTCCTGAATAACTTAATTCGCTAACGTACGTCAACTGCACGTTTTGTGCTTTGTGTTGTGCATTAACATGACAGATGACAGACTGACATACCTGACAGTTGTATATATCTTTTAATAATAATAGTAATCTGAGTAATTATTATTTTCTGGCCTGTTCGCTCATCGGACAAGTTCCTTCGTTTGTTGGTCTATTACAAATTAGATATTGGCGAAATTGTGGTGGCTACTCCACAAAAAATACAATAAATGAATATTACTAAAGAATCCCTGCCAAGTTTTATATTTATTGTGAAAATAGATAATAATTTAAAAAAATCGGTATACCATAAAATATAATAACAATTCTCCAATTTTTAACAAACAAACAAATTATTTATTTAAAACTAATTTAATATTTTTAAATAACGCACCAAAACGTTTTTTACCCGACTGCGCATGGAGGTAGTAATATAATTTAAGCGTTCGTATATATATGTGTGTGTTTTGTCACTACTTAGCTTAAGCTAAAACGCTAATCTCTAATGTATCAGTTGGATTTAACTGGCTCATTACATTGGATAGACTATTTTTATTTAGGAATAATATACGTCATAAAAAATCACACTACGATATTTAGGAGGGGTAATAGTGAACATAAACTCTGGTGAAATTGCGAAGAGGGCATGTTACTTATAAACTTTAATTACAAATGCTGGCCTAAGGAGTCATCGTCCTTTCTGGTTCGATCGGAAAGTCAGTCGATTATAATTTAGTCCCAGTTTCGTAATAGAGCATATGGCCAGTTATGTCATCAATATGTTGACGGGAAAGGGAGGATATGAATGTATATTTCTTATTTTATATATATGTATGAATATATATGAATTGGGGAGTATAAGCATTAACTTACATAAATGAAGGTCGCATAACTCAAATTGACATCCCATTTTCAATGCCACCAAGTTGAATGGAGGAAAATCTTATAGGCACTTATCATGTTTTTTTATATACTTTCTAATGCTATTAGGATATTTCATATTGCTAGGGTACAACTCCTTAACGGTTAGGAATTAGGGGATAACTGCATATTTTACTATTTATCATGATAGAAGTCGGTGTTTATATATCTTCTGTAGCGAATTAATGATAACAAAGTGGACTGTATTAAAATATAATTTGTAGTTAAAAACAATACAAGTTGGAGAACTTCAATGCGCACGCGTCGATGTCCGTTCGGTCGTGGAGTGTCGGTCGGCAGCCCGCGCGCTGTCGATGCCGGTTACACCCTCCGCGCGCCTCTCCGCGAGGGGCACGATTCGAGTGCTGTGCGCTTGAACATACTCCCCGGGTTGAAGAATTTAATCTAAAGGAAGTGGACAGATATTACTAAAGGACCGCAGTAGCGTCCCCTTCTTCGTCTTCAACTCCACCACGCGTATAGTCCCGTCACCTCCCGGAAAGACCTTGGTGACACGTCCCAGTGGCCACAGCAACGGCGGTTGTCCTCGCTCTCTCACGAGAACCAAAGTTCCCTCTGACAGTTGTCCTGTTGATGTAGTCCACTTGGTCTTTTGCTGAAGCAGAGAAATATATTCCAAATGGAACCGCTTCCAAAAATGTTGTTTTAGGTGCTCCACTCTGTGGTAGCGCTCCAAACAACCGATGTTGATTTCAGCCACCTGTGGATGCGGAACAGCCATAAGTGATCGTCCAATCAAAAAATGGGAAGGAGTAAGGGCAGTAAAATCTAATGGATCAGAGGAAAGTGGAGTTAGAGGACGTGAATTAAGAACAGCTTCAATTTGAGCCAAACATGTGATCATTTCCTCGTATGTTAAATGTGTTAAACGCAGTAACCTTTTCAAATGATGTTTTGTGGAGCGAACAGCAGCCTCAGCAATACCGTTGAAATGTGGAGAGTATGGAGGGGCGAAATTAAATTCAATGCCATTCTGTGAAATTTCATAAGGTATATTGACGTCTTGTAAAAACTTATATAATTCCTTACAAGTACCGACAAAATTCGTCCCATTATCAGACAAGATGCTCTTAGGTTTGCCACGGCGAGCAATAAAACGGCTTAAAGCTGCCATGTAACCCTCTTTAGTAAGGTCTGTAACGAGCTCAATATGGACAGCCTTTACTGCCAGACATACAAAGATGCATATATATGCCTTCAAAAGTTTGCACCCTCGCCCCTTTCGATCAGCTATCAATATTGGCCCGGCATAATCAACACTGCTATTTAAAAAAGGGAACTCCAAATGAGTCTTGTCAGAGGGCAACTGTCCCATGATTGGTTGCACATTTTGATTTTTATACCTAAAACATTGTATGCAGCGTTTTACTACAGATTTAGACAGGTTTCTACCGCCGAGGGGCCAATACATTTGACGTATATTTGCTAACAATAACTGAGGGCCGGCATGAAGTAAAACTCTATGTTGCATTTGAAAGACCATCTTTGTGAAGTGGTGCTTGCCGCAAAGC
Source organism: Tyria jacobaeae (assembly GCA_947561695.1). Lineage (NCBI taxonomy): Eukaryota > Metazoa > Arthropoda > Insecta > Lepidoptera > Erebidae > Tyria > Tyria jacobaeae. Next base: position 9,455,449 of record OX387235.1, on the reverse strand, counting down.
AAAACTGGATGCTTTACCCCATATTCGTATGGGGAGTTGTCCAGTCTGCCACCTACACGAATAATGTTTTCACTATCTAAAAAGGGAGTCAGAGAAATAAGTCTATTCCTGCGTGGCAATGACTTGCCCGATCGAAGAATCGCGTACTCATCAGGAAACATTTCATATTGAGCTACACGTAGAATTATAGATAAGACATTTTTAAGTTCCTTACAGGAAATAGGACCTGTTACTTTAGAATTTCGATTTTTTGAATTATATATAAATCTATATATATATGCCACTATCCTTTGTAAAACATTTAAGTTTGAATATTTATGAATTAATGACTGAATGATTGATGGATTTGTGAGAGACGAATGTATGGGATTTTTTAACTGTGTTAGAAACGAGTGATCAATGATGTTAGATGTAATGATTTCTGGTAGATCTTGTTTCACTCTTCTACTGGGCATGACTGGCCAGTCTTTTTCATGATTTAACAAAAATTGTGGGCCCGACCACCATAAAGAACACTCGCTGATAAGGTCAGCCTTCAGCCCACGAGAAACAAGATCCGCCGGATTGCCCTTAGACGGAACGTAACTCCACGTGTGCCCTGCTGTGCTCTCCTGAATCTCATTGACACGATTACGCACGAAAGGTTTTAATAGACTCGGTGACATTGCCAACCAACTCAATACAATGGTTGAATCACTCCAAAACTGGCATTTGGTAATAGGCAGAGTAATCGAACTCAGGACCTTAGCACATAGCCTTGCTCCTAGCAATGCCCCACAAAGTTCAAGACGAGGAATGGTGGTGGGCTTTATTGGTGCAATTCGATTCTTAGATGCAAAAAGTTGTACCTGAACTATCCCTTGCTCGTTCAATGATCGGAGATACACACAACAACCAAACGCTTTCTCTGATGCATCTGTAAAAACATGAATTTCATGTAATAAAGCATTGTCACACACAACCCATCGTGGAATTTTTAAATCATTTAAACTTGGAAGAGTGTTTATGAAATTGTACCAGAGATTACAAACTGACTCCGGGACCTGCTCATCCCAATCACACTTGGCTAACCATAATTGTTGCATTACAAATTTTGCCTCGACAACACATGGACCAACCAAACCTAACGGGTCGAATATTTGACTTATGACAGATAAAATTTGTCGTTTAGTTACTTGTTTTTCGGATTCAACATGAATTGAAAATGAAAGGTAATCTACTGCACACATCCAACGTAAACCTAATGTTTTCGATGCCACATTCCTGTCCTCAGACAAGTTTAAGTAACCAGAAACTTCTGAAGAGTTAGTAATTTGGTTTAAAATAAACGAATTATTAGATTGCCATTTCCGTAAATGAAAATTCGCTGATGACAAAACAGAAATAACCTCTTTAACCATATCTACCACGTCTGAAACTGAATTGCCTCCTGAAAGATAGTCATCAACGTAAAAATCACGTGCAATTGAAGATTTGACGGTTTTACTAGTAGCAACTTTAGCCAAACTTACTAAGCACTTTGTTGCTAAATATGGAGCGGAAGCGGTGCCATAGGTTACGGTATTGAGACTGTACGTTTTTAACGGTAACTTGGGATCAGTCCTGAAAATAATTTGCTGTAAAGCACGTTGTGAAGGTGTGACAGCAATAGCACGATACATTCTAGCTATGTCACCAGAAATTACATATTTGTGTTGCCTAAATCTTAACAAAATTGAAAATAGATCTTCTTGGACAGTTGGACCTACCATCTGAATATCATTGAACGATATTCCAGAAGAGGTTGCCGCTGAGGCATCGAAGACTGTCCGGAGTGGAGTTGAGCTAGACTCCTTCATGACCAAATGGTGAGGTAAGAAATACTCAACATTATCACCTGTGTGAGGCTTCATAGACGGTCGATTTTCTGTCATGTGACCAAGACGCTCGTACTCCTTCATGAAGGCAACATATTGTTCCTTGAAACTTGTATCACGCAGGAAACGACGCTCCAGAGATAAAAATCGACGTTTAGCCATTTCATATGACTCACCTAAAACGTTGGGATTGTTCTTTAATGGAATTGTTACAACAAAGTGACCCTGCTTATCACGAATAGTGTTATTACGAAAGGATTCTTCGCACACACGTTCTTCTCGAGACAATGAATGTATAGATGACACAGAATCTAACTCCCAGAACCTGTTCATACTACTATTCAATTCATCCATAGACACGTTACAATAGTGTGATTGTTTTCCAGAAGATGAAACTACTGGAACTGGACCTGACACTATCCACCCGAATCTTGTGGCGTGAAGTTTGGGTTGATTCTTACCTAGATTAATTGTTGAGGTACCTAAGACATTCCAAAAGACTTCAGCGCCGACAAGAATATCAATAACTGATGGAATGTAGAATGAAGGATCAGCCAGTTGAATATCTGTTGGAATGTTGACGATTCTTATGTCCACCATAGATGAAGGTAAAATTCTAATAATCTCAGGCAATACAATACAACTGATAGTCTCCTTGTAGACACTATTACGAGACTGAATTGTAAACCTACAAGACTGTGTGCTATTGGACTTCTGATTATTTATACCTGATATCGTGGAGTTAGCGTTACGTTTGGACAATCCTAGCTTGTGACACAGTGTTTCAGTAATAAAGTTGGCTGTGCTACCGTTATCAAGCAGGATCCTGGCGTCGAGCTTCTCACCCCGGTGATTGACCACTGTCACCAGAGCTGTGGATAGCAAAACAGAACGGGTAGAGTTATCTGTAGTGTCAACTGACAAGACGACGTTTTCAGACGTGTTGTTTTGAAAATGTGCACTTTCAGCAATGTCAGTAGGTAAAGCAATACTGGGCATAGGATCTTGGAAGTTGGTTGAGTTAGGTTGGTCTACATGTAAAAGAGTATTATGTCTACGTTTACAATACTTACAATGAGACAATTTACACTGTTTGCTTGAATGGCCAGACCGTAAACAATTAAAGCACAACTTAAGATCCTTTACCTTCAACAAGCGATTTTCTACTGTTAACTTACGGAAATCTTCGCAGACAAACATAAAGTGGTCTTTTTTGCACATAGGACATTTATTGTAATTTTTTGTATCCTTTTTGTGTTTATTATTGTTTGAATTGTTGCCTTTATTAGAATTTTGTGTAACTACTATATAACTGTTAGTACTATTATCTACCTTTTGATTTGATTGTTCACTACGTTCAACCGTCTCCAACAAATCAGCTCTCTTGCTAACAAATAAACAAAATTGTGGCAAAGTAGCACGTTTCGGTAAACTATCGCAATACTCCTGCCAGTCCCTGTTAGTGATTTTATCTACTTTGTTAGTCAACATGTACAGTAAGATTGTATCCCAATACTCTGTGGGTTCGTTCAGTGTTTTTAGTGCCCTAACGTTTTTGTTAATAGTGTCAACAAATTGACGTAAAGCTACACAAGATTCTTTACATACAGCTGAAACATTGAACAAGGCCTGCACGTGATTGTTGACTAAAAGCCTGCTATTGTCATATCGCTCACACAACAAATTCCATGCCATTTGATATTGATCGCCCTTAAAATCTATGTTTTTTATTATTTCTTGAGCATCTCCCTTGAGCGATGCACGAAGGTAGTGGAATTTGCTAATGTCATCGATATTACTACTATTATGAATTAAAGAAACATAAATGTCCCTATACTCAAGCCAACACTGATAACTACCATCGAATTGGGGTAAATCAATTTTCGGTAAGCGTACAAAATTCTGACGGAACGATGCACCTGTGTTTTTGCCTGCCGAGCCCGCTACAGAGGCGGCGTCATTGCCGGTGTCAGCGCTGATCAGCAAACTGCGCGCCTGAGCTGCCAATGCATGGTAACGCTCTTCAAACTTAGTACGTTCCCCATATGCCTCGTCTGGCTTGTCCAAGAGCACCTCAATCTCCAACTGCAAATTGTCAAATTCATCATATAAGGCATCAAATTTATTAAGGCGACCCTCCAGCTCAATACGCTGTAAGCTAGAAAGTGATTTGCAACTAAGAAGCACATTTACAAAGTTACTGAAGTTCGTGAGCTTAGCTTTCATAGCACTACGTTTTCTCACTAACAGGTCTTCAGTAGTCATTATAAGAAGCTGTTTTTATTTAAATAGTAAAGAAAAAATAAAGCTCAAATTAGATAATGCGCAAGAAATAGTACGACTTATTCGCAGCAAATATATTGTGAATATTGTAATGAATAGCCGTGTGACCTACTTAGCAAAAAAGCGATAGCAAACCGGTTTCCGAGCGGCTATTATTTAAAAATGTAGATGACTTACGACAAACTTTAATGTACAATGATTAATGAGATGAAAAACAATCACCTGGTCACTCAAATTTGTTTCCTTCCAAACGTGTTTCCTTCCCACTATGATCCCGGGTCTTTTAAGCGGGGCGTGAAAGAGCATCTCACCAGGCCGCCATAGTGTGGGTCACCATGCTGCATTGACTACACATGCAATGAGGATGGTGACCACCACTCTTTGACTCCACCTATTGCTTTCCATCAGGCAAAGTGGAGTCACTATGGTAGGCTAATATAAAAAAAAAAAAAAAAAAAAAAAAAAAAAAAAAAAAAAATTGAACTGAAACGGTTGTAACGGATTTTTTGAAATTAGTAGTAAAATACTGGAAATAAATTAGATAGGAACTTGGAACGATACACATATATGCTTATCTTTATCCACAAGGCGGACTGTGAAGATTCCCACGAAGCAACTTGATGACTTGGTGGTTTCGACCAATGTAGTCGAGACTTGACCACCCGTCGACTTGAAAAACTCGGGAACTAGTAGACGTCCTCTCCTCGCTTGTACTAGGGCCACTCCACCTCCAAACTTGTCTGCCGTTGAACACAGCTTACAATGACACGGCGCTTTCGAAAAAAAAATTCGAGTTCAAAGTCCACCAACGTCGCACGTATTGCCCCGCGCGAACGTCTTCTTTCTTAGTGATAAACGTTACGCGGATTTGATTGACGGCTCGAAGAACCAATGTTTATATATCTTCTGTAGCGAATTAATGATAACAAAGTGGACTGTATTAAAATATAATTTGTAGTTAAAAACAATACAAGTTGGAGAACTTCAATGCGCACGCGTCGATGTCCGTTCGGTCGTGGAGTGTCGGTGCCGGTTACACCCTCCGCGCGCCTCTCCGCGAGGGGCACGATTCGAGTGCTGTGCGCTTGAACAGTCGGTTCTACTTCCTTAAAAGACAATTATTCATAAAATGATTACAACAGTATAATAATGCAAGTAATGCTACAATATAATTCAGAAGAGGCAACGATTTTAAACCGATTTCATTCCAGTCTATTCAGTGAAAACGATAGTAAAGTCTATTCAGTGCAAACGATAGCAAAGATATGTATGTATGTGTGTATGTAAAAAAAAAACTATTAACAGATTTAATAGTTTTTTTTTAATTTATTATTATAAGAACAATTTTCAAGTTCGATTCTTCTTTTTCTTTCACATTTTCAAGTGTTTCAATTTGTAATGGGTATGTATTATGTAGCCATTATCTAAGTACAAGCTATAACTATTTTAGGCTTACATGGTCATTTTTATTTAAAAACATGCCTATGAAATATTTTCACGGCTTCTTGCTATCAAAGCAAAGCAATAACTTAAAGCACAATCTTCAATTACCATCAAGGAAAGAGGTCCGCCACGTGCCGCCATAAGTTAAGCAATAATTAGGTTAATAGTAATTGCTACTCGAAGGTTAAGACTCCCTGCCGGCTGCCTGTGTCATATCGAATGCATGATGTCATTCAACAATATAAACATAACCTCGAAGGCTGTTACGTCATTACGCTATTTTAATCTATTTTGTGGATACCCGACTCAGTGAAATATCACTTCAACACCTATTCTGTAACATTAAAATGCCAATTTTTATTTTAGCTTGGTTATAACGAAATATTTCCGTGTCATAATACGACCGATTCTAATAGCAGTTTTTAACATGTATATAAAAGCAGATCGTAGGCATTTTAATTCAACGGAGCTATATCGAAGCTTTCCCGCCTCGACGAATGTTTTTGAAACAAATTAGTCAATAGGGGATCTCTACAGTGGAAGCAAGTGATTATTTTTAGTAATTTAAAAGAAGATTGGGTGATATTGTGCTAGTCGTTTTATTTTAAGGATTATTTAATATTTCAACTTAATCGTGAGTACATTAATTCAATAATTGCAATTTATGTATTATATGCTATGTATTTGATTGATATATATATACCTACATACAATTGTTACTTAATTTTTATTTAAATTACTCTTTAAGAGATATACGTTACAATGACATCATTTCCAAATACAATTACAGAAAAACTTTGTACTTGTCTGAAGGTTACCGTGTTATACCTATTTGCCTTACATTTGGTTAAGTTGGACGATGGCGGATGTGCGCGTCATGCTCGCGAACGAGTGCTGCTGGTGGGGGCTGGTCAATCTGGTCATCTCCTGACTGCTATTATTTAAATATCTTATTCAGACTATTATTATGTTATGACAATATGTTACATTGCCTCAACTTGGGTTTGTCCCTAGGACAAATGATTGTGTGACGAGCATGATCATTTGCTCTGTGTCTGGGTCTAATTTATCTATAATATGTTTATATTTTACTAAATATAAGTAAATTAGTATGTGTATCAGCAACAACTTTATTTGTTTTAAAAGTGGTAGAGCCATGCTTAGGCTCGAATGGGCCGGCTCGACCAGTGCGGTACCACGGAATTACAGAAGACTGGTTGTGAAGCAACGCTTGCGTTGCATTTCTCCGAAATTAGTGAGGCTTCCGGATGCCCAACTCCCCCTATCTCCTTTCCTCTCCCCTCACCCCATTCCTCAATCTCGTGTCCTCATCCCCTATCTCTACTTTCCCCTCACCGCATTCCCCCGTTCCTCACCACCCTCAAAGGCGGGCAGCGCACTTACGGCTCTTGAGTTGCAAGTGTCCATGGACGGAGGTTGTCACTTACCATCAGGTGACCCGTCTGTTCCTCTGACCCCCTATAGTATAAAAAAAAACAATGAAACACTTAAATTATTCAAATCAGAAACTAAATTTAGTCATGCAATTGATAATACATTTACAAGTTAATAATGATAAATTATTTTTCAATAATGAAACAATGGTTAGTTAAAATAATTTATTATCAGTATGCAATGTGCTAAAACTAAAACGTCCAACATTGGTTCCAGATTTTAGGTTTTTTTTCTAATTCGAATGAGAATAGATTAACGGCCTGAGTCCACGTTATTAACAATTGACTTCTAAATAACCGGCCAAGTACGAGTCGGACTCACGCACAAAGGGTTCCGTACCATTATCTATAAAACCGGTATAAAAATCACGTTTGTTGTATGTTAGCCCCCTTAAATATTTATTTTATTTAAATTATTTATAACTAAATATTCTATGAATATTCCAAGCCTGTTGCTGATTTGGTATACGCCTTCGAATGAAATAATATTGAATATCGGTTAATTACTTTCCCTTTCGGGCATTCAGCCGTGAGTGTATGTATGTATGTATGTATGTATGTATGTATGTGAAAAACGATAAACAATTGGCGGAGAAATAGCTTAACATTCATTAAAAAGAATACATGCAGTCAAAAATAGAAATTCCCCCCTATTGTACTTCACCCAGGGCCTAACTAACTAGCTAAGCAGACATTAATTATAAATAAATGATTTTAAATTTGAATTTGTAAAAAAAACCCTCTTTACCTACAGGAGTCAATTCTAGTGCGAGATATGTTTAACCCACTTCAAAAAGGAGGAGATTCTTAATTCGAGTGTGTTGAGTGTTTTTTTTTTCGACTGCGTGAACCGATTTCGACAGTTATTTTTTATTTCAAAGCTAGTGCTTTCCGTGGACCACACGGATTTTACTTTGGTCCAGTTCTGACAATGGCATCCATGAGAAAACCATATAAGTCTTAAATTTGCATTAAGTGTGTGCGCGACAAATGGACGAGTAATTCAATATCACGCCAAAAGATGTCGATGATTCTTTTTTTTATGACAATGGCATCCATAAGAAAACCATATTAGTCTCAAACTTTATGATAGACGCATTGAAGTCGGTTATCTACTTTTTTAAAGTCCGATTATTAATTTAATAAACGCATTATTTATAATGTTCCAGTAAGTGGGTGAGTCGGTCAGATCTTAAATACGAGTATACCGAAGAATGGCGAAATAAAAACAACCGCAAGTCACGAGCATTTAATGAATTCTGAATGTAGAATAAGCTTCAGTTGCATGTCAGATCGTGATAAATTGTGTTTTATCGTCTCTGCTGATCCTGGACTGTATGTATTTATAAAGCATAGAGACATATACATTAAGTCCCTTGTCTAAAAAACACATCTAAAAGTGAATGACCGATAGTACCTGAACGCGCACAGACAGTCTGTGTTTATGCAGATGTATTACCAAATCTCTTTACAAATATGTAGCTCTTGACAATACATATATATATTCTTTGTTACGTAGGTAACAGTAACGCCTTTTGAAATGCCGCACAGAGTTTTGTAAGTTTCATTAAATATTTAAATAGGTATACGTTTAATAGAAATATTTAAATAAAATAAATTAAATCCAGACATCAGATGCCAGAATGTCTCACCACCATCTTTACGCGTTTTGTCGCTGTCAATCGATGTACTACATATTTGAAGTTAGGTATGCAATGTCCTGTTAAGATCCTGTTTAGAAAATACCAAAATTGTATGGCATTAAATACCTCTATTGGTCCAGGAGGCCTGACACTTACTACAAGAAAGCCAAGGACTAGATTTCCTCATTGTTATAGGATATGCAGAGGTGATTGGGTGAGAGATGTCTTTAATACCCACATTTCATTTGATATAGAACATATCCGACTCAAGAATATTGCCTTGCACTTGGGGAAATAAATGGCATATTGGGAATATATTGAAAAAAAATATATTTTTTTTTATTTTTATGCGATACGTCACCTGATGGTGAGTCACAGGTGCGTTGCCGGCCTTTTAGGTAGGAGTACGCTCTTTTCTTGAAGATTTGAAGGTGATATCGGTTCGGAAATAAGGCAGGCGACAATTTGCTTCATAAGCTGATTGTGCGAGGCAAAAAGCTTCTGGAGAAGCGCACAGTGGTTGAGTGCCAATTGTCCAGGTGATGGGGATGGATATTTTGTCGCGTAGGACGATGGCGGAAACCAGCAGCCGGTATAAGTCTGAACAATTCCTCTGAACACTCCCCATGATGCAAGCGATATATGTATATTGTTTTAACGGATGTGTTGTGTAGTGTAAGCAATATTACACTATTACAGTAAGAAGTCTGATGTAGGGAAGTCCGAGCCCACTAAACGCTCTTTTTTAACCGTCTTCAAAAAGGAGGAGGTTCTCAATTAGACTGTATTTTTTGAAGTGAAAACTTCTTTAGCGGCGTTGAGCACTTTTTCTGTAATGGGTATAAAATCTTAAACTCGCGTCAGGACACGTGACCTGATCAAAAAAGCGTAAGACGGATGGAGAGTAGACAGCTATCCCCTCTCTACGGCGCGGCGAAAATGTATGCCTGGGCCTACTGTTTCGTTTAGGCAGCGCAGGGCGCTTGCGCGAATGTTCGTGTGTTACAGCGTGCCAAAAGGAATGATAGTACTTTTATACTGATAAAGCAATTGGTGCAAAATTATTCCCTAACCATTCCAAAATATCAAACATGCTCAACGTTAATAATCAAGTTTTCACTTCTGCCGGCACTCCCGGAGTGCAACCCGTCTTTTTTTTTTATGATTGTTTCCTCAGAAATTTCGACTGCGTGTACCGATTTCGACGATGTTTTTTATTTGATAACTGGTGCTTCCCGTGTGCATCCACTTAAATGTGGTCCAATTCTGACAATAGCATCCATGAGAAAACCATATAAGTCTTAAATTTTATGACAGACGCATTGAAGTCATTTGTCTACTTTTTTAAAGTCCTATTATTATAAAGATCAATCAATCAACACAACACAATTTCTACCTTATGTTATATTATGTTATGTATTATAAAGCGTACAAATGTGTCAGTGATTTAATAACAATAATAACAAATACTCTATGTCATACACCAACAAAAGGAAAATATTAAAACTAGTATACATAATCAAGAAATTGCACAATGCGGCCAATGGCGGCCTTATCGCTAACAGCAGTTTCTTCCAGGCCACCTTTAGATGGTCAGGAGTGTATTGGTTAACGTCGGTCGTTTTGGTGCCAAAAAGACATAAGTAGGTCATTAATAAGTGTATAAAAGCGTATATATTTGTATCTTAAACTTATAATATATAATAATCAGTAATTGTGTAAGTCCATACATGGATACATATAAACGTATACATAGCCCCATCTACATTCTTAGTTCTTGAAGTATTAGAATATATACAGTCATTACATTTTGGCGCGAATTTCGTCGATGACGTACCCCAACAGTATACAGCACTGCGGAGGCACAAGTTATGGTCAATATTAAATGCTTTATGTAAATGAATTCACAATGATGTAACTTACTCACAAAAAATCGTGCTCAAGCGTTTGGTGTGCAGTTAAATGATTCGTGGATAATAATAAATATGATTAATGTCCTTGGCGACGTACTCTAAGGCCGCGGCCTCGACCACCGGTGTTGTCGGCGCCATCTTTACGAATATGTGTATGTGTGTCACGGGAGCCCATGACAGTAATAGGTTTATATTACCCCCTAATATGTTAATGGGACTAAATATTATAGATGGTAAAATGGGGAAGTTTAATACGAATCTATCTATATATTTAGTTTAGCTGATGTCCTCGGGCTAACAGCATACTTAATGTTTTCTTTTAAATGCCATCCCTTGTTGTACCTTTCAGTTCAAATAATTATACAAACTTCAAATTTTTCGAAATAATTGACTATTAAAAATAGTAGATAACCGCCTTCAATGCGCCTCTGCAAATAGTTTGCGCAATACTTTCAATCGTAAAAACATTCAATTTAAAAAGTTATTCGTAATTTTAATGATATATATCCCATGTCCCATGATCCAACTCTGATTTAGATTTAATGGAACAGTGCACGTATAATTTTTGTAACGTATATTCGTCCATTTGTCGCGCACATACTATATGCAAGTTTAAGACTCATATGGTTTTCTCATGGTTACCATTGTCAGAACTGGACCAAATTGAAATGACTGGACCACACGAAAGGATCAACAAAAAAAAAACAACAAAATCGGTTCACGCAGTCGAAAGTTCTGAGGTAACAAACATTAAAAAAATACAGTCAAATTGAGAACCTCCTCCGTTTTTGAAGTCGTTTAATAAAGTACATGGACGACGGCAGTGGGCGTCGACCTCTATCACGTATGTAAGTGGTATGTACCAAATTCGAACTGCATGCTGCATTAACAACACTTGCAATGAAGATGGTGACCACCGATGGTGACTCCAATTGTTGCTTTTCATCAGGCAGAGTAGTACTTTAAAAAAGTAGACAACCGACTTCAATGCGTCTATTATAAAATTTAAGACTTATATGGTTTTCTCATGGATGCCATTGTCAGAACTGGACCACACGGGAAGCGCCAGTTTTCAAATAAAAATTATCAAAATCGGTAAACGCAGTCGAAAGTTCTGTGGTAACAAACATAAAAATAAAACAGTCGAAGTGAGAACCTCCTCCTTTTTGAAGTCGGTTGGAAATAGAAACTTTAGCCGACCTGTGCAAGGCGTGTACGTATGTGTGTATATTTTAACTATATACCTAAATCAGAGTACGTTACATAAATCGCTCTAGTTCAAGCTGAAAGCAGTGTCACTTTTTTTATAATTTCATTACAATTGAGAGTAGAGCATCTATTTCTAGATATAACATCAACGTGATTGAAATAACCCATAGATCAGCAACCCACGTACAAAACCAACATACACAAACTTAATCATTATATTTTTTTAAAACGATTTTATAAGCTTCACTCGTAACCTCGTTTGTAAACAATTGTTGGAAGTCATTTTCACATACTTGTTTTGTAAAGTAGGAGAGCCAGGCTACGGCACGAATGGGCCGGCTCGACTGGAGTATGACTGGCACGTTGGTCTAGTGGATAGTGACCCTGACTGTTAATCCAGAGATCGTGGGTTCGATTCCCACCCAGGACGAATATTTGTGTTATGAGCACGATCATTTGTTCTGTGTCTGGGTGTAATTTATCTATTATATGTATGTATTTTGAAGTATATAAGTATGTTTATCAGCTGTCTGGTTATCATAGTACAAGCTCTGCTTAGTTTGGGATCAGACGGCCACGTGTGAGATGTGTTAAGTTATTATATTATTAATATATTATATAATAATAGTATTACCATGGCCTCACAGAAATCCAGCTGTTAAACAATGCTTGCATTGTGTGACCGAGTGAGTGAGGGTTACCCACTTTCCCCTCCTCCCTTTAATCTTTACGCGGCGGAAGTCGCTTACCAGCAGGTGACCCGTCTGCTCGTATGTCCCCTATACCATAAAAAAACTCGTGTCGTATAGAAATAAAACTTGGTACAAATATATATGGAAATAACAATGATTTAATATACTTTAGTTTTACCCGACTCCGCAAGAAGAAGGCTTTGTTTTCGCATGTTTGTATGTTTGGCGCCTAAGCCAAAGCCTAGACGGCTTAATGGATTTGTAAAGGACCGACATATATGAGGGATCATTTCAATAGTAGGAACGGCACTGTATACATTTCGAGATCACTTCAGCCAAATACAAACAGGGCGTGATTAGTGCAGTTAGGTTTCTATAATTTTATCTTCTCTTCTTAAGTTCTCTTCTTCTTAACAGTAGTAGAGCCATGCTTAGGCACGAATGGGCCGGCTCGATCGGAGCGATACCATTGCCTCACAGAAAGCCGGTTATGAAGCAATGCTTTCGTTGCATTTTCAGGAAACTAGTGAGGATTACGGAGGCCTAAGTCCTCCTCCCATCTTCACCTCCCCTCATCCCCCTCTTTTTTTTTTTTTTTTTTTTTTTTTTTTTTTTTTTTTATATTAGCCTACCATAGTGACTCCACTTTGCCTGATGGAAAGCAATAGGTGGAGTCAAAGAGTGGTGGTCACCATCCTCATTGCATGTGTAGTCAATGCAGCATGGTGACCCACACTATGGCGGCCTGGTGAGATGCTTTTTCACGCCCCGCTTAAAAGACCCGGGATCATAGTGGGAAGGAAACACGTGCGCTGGTAGAGAATTCCAGGCTTTTACCGATCGGCACAAGAAAGAAGAGCCAAACCGTTTAGTTCGGGTACGTATATTTTCGACGCACAAACGGTGACTCCTCAGGCCAGCACGTGTAGTCCTGTAGAGGAAGGGAGAAGGTGGGACCAATTGGAAGAGCTCATCAGAACACTCCCCGTGATGTAGGCGATAGAGGACTGCCATAGAGGCGACATCTCTTCGCAACTGCAGAGGCTCAAGAGACTGGGTGATCTCAGGACAGTCGATAATGCGGACTGCGCGCCGCTGCAACCGATCAAGAGCGTCAAGCAAATACTGCGCATAGCCGTCCCAGAGATGAGAGCAGTACTCCACGCAGGAGCGAACCTGGGTCTTGTACAAAAGACACAGTTGCTCGGGCGAGAAGAACCGTCTCACCTTGTTCAAAACGCCGAGCTTACGCGAGGCCGCCTTAGTGACACTCTCGATGTAATCGCGCGGATTGAGATCCCGGCAAATATCCATACCCAGAATACTAAGCCTATCCTGCAGTGGCAGTTGAGTGCTCTGAAGAGTAGGAAGGGGAAGGAATGGAGACTTTTTGTTAGAGAACACACACGCTTGTGTTTTCTTGGCGCTGAACTCGACCAGATTCTCACAGCCCCATTGGGAAATGCGGCTCAAGACCCGGACCCCTCTACCCTTTCCCATCTCTCCTCTTTCTCCCCCCAATTCTTAAGAAGCTCATTTGATCCTTCCCACAAGTAAAAACAAGTTACTTATTATTTAAATCATAAAAAAAACCTTTTTATCGTCCCATGGCAGTCAATATACTTTAAATTGTCCCATCTGATTCCCAAGAGAGCCCGAGCAACGTCAATAGGCTTGCGCCTATTACGCTAATGGTATGTAAGCTCTGCTCAGTTCGGGCTCAGGAGTCATTATTATTCATTTGGAAAAGAAGGTCAAAGTCAGGGGTCAATGTGTAGGAGTGGTGTTTAGAGGTCAAGCTTGTTGGGCTTACTGGCCTTTCTGCTAACTAATCCGTTGGGTCAATAACAGAATCCGAAATAGTCGTTGTCAATTTAGTTCGAAGGCCGAGCAATTATTACGTGCAAATTATTTTAATTAGGTGCTTACAGGACGGTACGTGACAAGACACGCTATAATAGAATTACTGTTTATCCGACTTCTTCAAACGAAGGGGTTCTTTATGCGGTTGATTCATAACAAACGCTAAATTAAGTACGCTTCTCATTTTTATAAAAGTTTGATTAAATAAGTCCATCTCTCAGTTAGAACATTAAGGGATATATATACATATGTATGTCTGTATTTCACCGTTTGTGTTTTTATATAACTTTTTGCTAAATTGAGTTGATTGTTCTTGAGATACGGCAGGTTTAAATTTGAAGAAAATGTTATACCTCTAAAGGCGAAATAAGGTTATTAAGAATACATTGTGAGGTTTCCGGAGGCCTTTCTCCTCCTCTCCTCTTCCCATCTCTACATCCTCCATCTCTTTGACCTCCCCGCAACCCCCCATTCCAAGGATGTTGAACCTCAAAGGCGACAATGTACTTACGACTCTTGAGTTGCAGTTGTCTATGGACTGCGGTTGTCACTTACCATCGGGTTACAGGTCTATTTATCTGTCTCGCTATCTTTTTATATATAATAAATACCCCTAGGTATTATAAAAAAAGCTAGTTGCTAAGAGTAAACACGGTCAACGAATTCTAAAGAATTATTTTTATTATTTTACACAATTTTCTTGTTACATAATATATGTTTATTAACCGTGTGCTTCTCGGTGGAGTAGGACCAAGCAAGAATAGGGTCACCCCATGTCTTCCCGTGGGAGTGGTAAATGGCGACTAAGGGATCGAACTGTCATCTATCAGACAGTTTAAATATTCAGTCAGTCAGTTCCCGGATGACGGCAATGGGCTTGCTGCCAGTTGCGTAAGAGATACTAAATTATGCATCATTCATATGCTCACGCCTGAATCCTAAGGGCCAGGCAGAGGTGTATAAACACCCACATTTTTGCAAATTAGAATTTAGTCCCAGTAACGTAATAGGGGCAAGGTTATTGCCATCGATCGGGCACTATATGACTGCATATGTACTGTCTGATAAATAACAGTCCGATATTTTAGACGCTTTTTACGACACCCGCGGGAATAGAGCGTTGGCTCTATTCTTCTTTTCCGAGAACCACACGTCAACCATATTATGTTTTTTTTTATACAATAGGGGACAGACGAACAGACAGTCACCTGATTGTAAGCGACAACCGCCATCCATGGACACCTGCAACTCGAGAGTCGTAAGTGCGCTGCCCGTCTTTGAGGATAATGAGGGATAGAGGGATGCAGGGAGGGGATAGAAGAGAGGGGGAATGAGGGAAGAGGAAAGAGGAGAGGGGGGTTGGGCCTACGGAAATCTCACTCATTTCTACTACTTCACAACCGGTTTTCTGTGAAGCCGTGGTATCGCACCGGTTGTGCCGGCCCATTCGTGCCTAAGCAGGGCTCTACCACTACTATTTTTTTTTGTTTAAAAGAATAAAATGTGAGGCCAATGTAATAATGTAATATACCTTAAGTCAATGGGAGTGGAGCAACAACCTCGCAGGCTTATTATATTATGTTTTAATTATTTTGACATAGTCATGTCATAGTCATGTCTTGATATATCCAATCGAATACCTTTAAACGAACAAGTATATATATATATATATTCTGAATCTCGGAAATCGATCCAACGATTTTTATTACAATTAATTTACAGGGGATTTCGGGGGCGATAAAGCGATCTAGCTAGGTTACATTTTTAGAAAATGTTGTTGAATCCGTATTTAACCACAGTGAAAAACTGCTACAATATCATTAGAATACGAAGGTAAATTTCGCCACAATCTGCTCTGTTATAATAGCTCAAGTGGAAAATAGGGCGGTTCCGAAACCAGGAAACCCCGGTTCGAGTCCAAATGATTATGTTTTACTTTTTTTCTTGTTCCTTCTTTTAAACGATTTACCAAAAACAAAGTGATCCAGGTACTTCAAGTTAATTAATTAAATGATGATGATGATAGCAAACACACAATCTTACTTATTTTTTTATGTTACAAGTTTTTTCCCCGGCTGTGCTTGCGTTTATATATATTTCATCAAATGGTTTTCTTTTAATCAGGAACAGCACTTGATCCTATGTTTTTTTTTGTACCCCTGACAAATCTCTTGCAAAATAAATACATGAATACGCTCATCGAAGTTGCAGGCAGCGTCGTCTTAAACGCCATTCTTTTGCCTACCATAATTTAGGCCCTCTTAAGTTAAAGGGGACAAGCACGACTCCCACGTTAAGCAATGGGGCTGCCCTAATCTACTCTACCGACAAGTGAAATAAATTCTCTCATTATATTTTTTTCAGTGGTAGAGCCATGCTTAGGCACGAATGGGCCGGCTCGACCGGTGCGATACCACGGCCTCACAGAAAACCGGTTGTGAAGTAACGCTTGCGTTGCATTTCCCCGAATTGAGTGAGGTTTCCGGAGGCCCACTTCCCCCTCCCCCCTTTTCTCTCCCTTCATCTCCTTTTTCCTCTTTCCCATCTCCTCATCCCTCCCCTCTTCTTTCCGCTCCCTGCATCCCCCATCCCTCATCACCCTCAAAGGCGGGCAGCACACTTGCGACTCTTGAGTTGCAAGTGTCCATGGACGGCGGTGTCACTTACCATCAGGTGACCCGTCTGTTCGTCTGTCCCCCTATAATATAAAAAAAATAAAAAATAAATATGCATGACTCGATCAGGTTGTCTACCCCCAGGGCCGCATTTAGAGGAGGGCCCCGGGGCCTCTACAAAAGAGGGGCCCGCACAATAGACTTCGGAAAAAAAATCCAATTCATACTAGTAAAAACTAGTAAACAACTTTAAAAGATTTACAAAGATATATTTATGATTGTTAAATAATAAAGGAATCTGTACTCGGTTTCACACTAAATTATTATTAACAAAATAAGCCTAATGATCCTGTGTTCCCTAGTGTGTGCGAAAACTACACAGTCGACCTAACACAAAGGCGGCCCTGTTACGAACCGCCTTAATGTGAGGTCCGAAGGATAGACGATCGTCAAGGATTATACCTTGATTTTTGGCCTGCCTAGCCCAAGGGATAGGCAGGCCAAACATCCTTATTTGTGGGATCTCCTCCAAGGGATACAGGCTGAGCTGTCTTCTGTGAATCAGTACCGCCTGGCTCTTCTCGGAATTGACCTCTATTCTCCATTTCCGGGCGATCAAACCGGTACACTTCCTTTTTTATCAACTTTGTAGGCAGATCAACGACTCGGAGGAGGATTTTGCTCATACGCTTATAATATTATATTCTTTATTGTACACCACATAAAAAATACAATATTAAAACAAATAATAATATACAGGCAACTGGTACAATCGGCGGTCTCGTCGCCAGCTGCGATCTCTTCTAGACAACCTTTGTAATAGACAAGTGCCATGGATCAGTACATATGGCAGTTTGTAGATGTACAAATGAAGTTAAGAAGGTTATTGTAACACTATTGAGAAATGCTTATATATACAGTCGTATACATGCATATACATATATAATTCGATGTGTTCTGTTAGGTACGTTAGTGTGACCTAATGTGAGTGTTTAATCACTACTGACCCTCGGCAATACAGGTGTGAATGTGTGTGTGAATGTCGAACTTTATTTTCCAGAGCCATGGGCAAGGACGACAAGGAAGACTCTGGCTTCGGTTTTAAAGACAAGGCGAAAGCTGAGGAGACGCTGCGTCTGTTGGAGCAGCACGACATGAACTACAGAAGACTCACTGTGAGAGGGCTCCTGGGCAGAGCCAAGAGGGTGTTATCTAGTGAGTATATCTACTCTCTTCTTTAGTCTAGGAAAGATTCAACAAAATTGTGACTAAAATTCAAAATAAAAATTTACCCGTCTGCGCAGTAAAGAGTTATGTATGTATGTATCAACAGCACGGATGGCGTAGCGGTTTCAGTGGTCACTTCGCAACTACGTTGTGTAATAATCCAATTGTAAAGTCCGCAACAGCACTGAAATAATCCTAGTGCGGGAGTTGTCAAAAAACATGCATGTAGATAAGAGATTTCTTTGATATGCCATGGCAGCTTGACCGCTTCGTGGATTTTAATCATCTGAGGTATACATATAACGTCTTAAGAATGGGTGGTACATAAAGTAAAAGAAATCGAGAATACAGCAGCGAAAAAAGAGGGCAAGTTAATAACTACTAGTAATTTATAAAATAAACTATTGCGAGTATAAACTAAGTACTGAAATCTAACTTTTTAAACTCCCTTTCAGTGACTAAAGCAGAAGACAAAATAAAGAACATAAAAGAAGCAATGGAAGTGTTCGAGAACTGGCTCCAAGAGCTCAGCGCCAACAAGGACAAAAAGGACAACGGTGACGGTAAAAAAACTGAAAAGAAACAGGAGAAGAAAGAAGAAAAGAAGAAAGAGAATAGTAGCGAAAAGGTTTGTATGAGATATTTAATATCAGTTACCAAAAACACATACAAGTAAAGACACATAAGTTAAGATACATGGTTAAGGACACATACGTAAAGACAAAAAAAATTAAGTATGGAGACCCAAGCAAGACCTTTATAAGAACGATTATTTCAGGACTCGTCATCAGACGTAGAAATGGATGAAGAAGAGAGACAGCCTCAGAAGGCTCTCCCAGCAGACACGGTCCCGGGGCTCGGGTTCAAAGACAAGGACACTGCACTCTCGACGCTCAAGGAGCTAGAGGGAAGAGATCCTGACTACCAGAAGTTGGCTGTCAAGGGACTCATTGGAAGGGCTAAGAGGGTGCTCACGTGTTAGTAGCTATTTTGGCAATTCCTTATAGAAAAAATATTATCTGTATTGCTTCTATGAGACATTCATTTAATATGACTGCTCTTAAGTGTCGTAGCGTCAGGTTTTTGTAAAGAAAACTCACGCTTGGCGAATAATTCCTAATTCGGGAGTTATCTTCCAAAAATATCCAGACGCGGGAAAACTTTATGTGGATCACACACATTTTTGCCCCATGTAGGAATCGAACCCACGACCTTTGGTACAACAGTCAGGGTCACTAACCACTCGACCAACAGGCCCGATGAACCCATATTACTCCGAAGTGTTTTATTATTCAGTACAATATTATTTTCAGGCTGGTAATTTAATAGAGAAGCCCATTTAAATAAACAAATAAATAACTCGTCAGATTTATAGTAGTAAAAATTCATAAGAAATTGTTGAGCCGTTTTTGCGTCAGAACTCAACAGATAGACAGCCAGAAAATGTTACTTTCGCATTTATAATAATACTATATGTTTCGCGAAGCTTACATTGTACATTTTTCTTGGGTTGAAATTAGTCTACGTGTTATTCCAGACTTTAATCCATCACTGAGCCAATTTTCGTATTTACATTAGTATTAAGAAGAACATTAGGAAGTACGAGTATATATAGATAAGTAAGGACATATAAGCAGCAAACATCATTGAGGACACACAAGTAAGGACACATATGTAAGGTCATGTAGATAAAGACACACCATTAAGGACACCTCATTGAGGACATATAAGTAAGGACATATAGATAAAGACACACCATTAAGGATACATAGGTAAAGACACACCATTAAGGACACCTCATTGAGGACATATAAGTAAGGACATATAGATAAAGACACACCATTAAGGACACCTCATTGAGGACATATAAGTAAGGACATATAGATAAAGACACACCATTAAGGACACCTCATTGAGGACATATAAGTAAGGACATATAGATAAAGACACACCATTAAGGATACATAGGTAAAGACACACCATTAAGGACACCTCATTGAGGACATATAAGTAAGGACATATAAATAAAGACACACCATTAAGGACACCTCATTGAGGACATATAAGTAAGGACATATAGATAAGGACACACCATTAAGGATACATAGGTAAAGACACACCATTAAGGACACCTCATTGAGGACATATAAGTAAGGACATATAGATAAAGACACACCATTAAGGACACCTCATTGAGGACATATAAGTAAGGACATATAGATAAAGATACACCATTAAGGATACATAGGTAAAGACACACCATTAAGGACACCTCATTGAGGACGTATAAGTAAGGACATATAGATAAAGACACACCATTAAGGACACCTTGATAAGGACACATCGGTAAAGACACACCATTCAGGACACCTAGGTAATGGTAAGGACACCTTGGTTAAGGACACATAGGTAAAGATACACCATTAAGGATACATATATAAAGACACACCATTAAGGTCACCTAGGTAAGGACTCATTAGTAAGACTCAGTAGTAAAGGACACGTAACAATAGAATGTATGATAGGTCTATATCTCATGGCAGGCACTCGCGATGAAACAAAACTGTCCAACATCAAAGAAGCGATGTCAACATTCGAGCAGTTTCTGGACGACTTCGACACGCAGCACTTGAGCAGACAGAACAACCCCTACCTCAGCCTTGGTTTCGTCAGGACTGCTCACAAGATGGCCGGCGATGATGTTGCTGAACAACAGGTGAGTAGCGCTCCGTGTCCTTATTACACTAACATTGTCTGCATTTTACAAGGAGTGGACTTAATGTCTGGTTGCATCACACGCGTTACGATATTTCTTTCTTGACTGTAAATCAGTACGTACAACAGGGAAT
The DNA here is from genome assembly GCA_947561695.1 of Tyria jacobaeae. Lineage (NCBI taxonomy): Eukaryota > Metazoa > Arthropoda > Insecta > Lepidoptera > Erebidae > Tyria > Tyria jacobaeae. Next base: position 9,434,402 of record OX387235.1, on the reverse strand, counting down.
CTAGGAACAAGGATATATACACGTGTCTAATCAGTCCACTGCTGGACCTGCGGGCCCGCCACTGGATCTGGTCCAGCGTATTTTGCAGTCGACTGCTGGACATAGCACGCCTTCCCATATCACGACACTTTGATCTAGCTTCTGGCATCCAGCTCCTGCCAGCCATCTTGCGCAAATCGTCACTCAACCTGGCCTGTGGGCGTCCTACGCGAGATCTCGTTTGCCCCAGCGTATATCCAGGCCGAATCTTATAACTGTTCTGTATGAAGTATTCGCGGGGCGACGCGACTCATTTGATGTTACAAACACACAATGCCGGATAGATAGCGATATGCGAATTATAACATTGAATTAAAGAACAGAAGTTAGGACACTCGCGCGGCGGTTGCAAATCGAAACTTCTTTCTTATGCCGCTGGGCGCGCTGCTATCGCAGGCAGGGATGCCAACATAAGGGTTTTCTCCCTAAATTTAGGGGTAAAAAAATAGGTTTTAGGGGAAAATTCTTTATCATTATATATTGAGAATTAAATACTTGTGTCACAGTAGGGGAATTTCAGTTTGAATTTAGTGGGTTTTCTAAATTGCTTTAGGGGGAAAGTTTTCTAACAGATCGCAGGTGCGGTGCGTGTGTAGGTAGATTTTGTGAAAGGGAAAGTACACTGATAAATAATTTATATAGAAGAGATACAAAGGGGCAAGATGGCAACAATGGGAAAAATTGGGCGCATATTAAAACGAAAAAGGTCGTATACCTATAACTTGAACTCCGAGCCCTCCACTCTTAACATTAGCCTCTATCTAAACGAATCATCTACAATACGCTACTGCCTACCCTTTAAGAAATAACGGATCCGTTGGTCTAGTGGCTAATGACCCTGACTGCTAAACTGGAGGTCGTGGGTTCGATCCCCGCACGAGACAACACTTTGTGTAATACTCAAATTGTTGTTCTGAGTCTGGGTGTTCTTTGTTTCCGTTCTTTGAATGTTTGTATAATTCCATGCGATACAGGGATTGATCCCAGTGCGGGAGTTGTCTTTAAAAATAATATATATACATATATATATATATATATAAGAGGCGTGAGTGGATGTATTTCTAGACTAAGAATAGTGGTCGACTGAGGACAGCACTATCTTTGAATGCACAACACTAGAGGGATGAGAGGACGCTCTCTTAATATTCTCTATTTAATAAATTCGTCTATTGTAAAGGATTATTTAGTGTATATTGCAATACAAATACATGCAACGCCTTTCAGAAACAATTTATAGCCGCGTACAGTTCAGTGCGGGGCGAGTACAAGCGCCTGAGGACCGTCGCCTCCAGCGAGGGCGGGAAGACTTGGGACATCGTCAGGAACTGCGCACTCAAGGACCTTAAGGAACAGGTAAATATTGGTTAACTCATTTTCTGACAACCCTAACAGTTCTCAGAACTAGGGTTGTCAAGAATCGATATTGAACATTTATTGTTAAAATTGTTATGAGCGCGATCCTGGCCGTGACCATAAACAAGAAATTATGATTGAGATCGAGTGGTTGCGGGTTAGAAGAACTCCCCTGCACTACAGTCGTGAACCCACCCCTAACGCAATCGTTCAGCTCAGTTGGAGGGGTTCTTTTTCTTTAATGCTATAGGGGTAGAAGCGAGCAGACAGGTCACCTGATACTAAGTAACTTTCGCTGAACATGACCACTTGTCACTCAAGAGTCACAAGAGTGATGTCCGCCTTTTAGTATAGGGGAAATAGAAGAGGGGAAGGGAAAGGGGGTTGGGCTCGATGATCTCACTCACTCGATCACACAGTGCAAGCATTGTTTTTTTTTTTTTTTAATACTAGCAACGTGGGTAGTATTGTTGTTAACCCCCAGCTAAACTAAATGCTTTTGTTGCTTTGCAGAAAAAGAATTTGCGATTCTTCATATAATTCGATTTATTTACAAAAAAACAGCTAGTCTATTATACTTTCAATGGTTCCCGCAGCACGCTGACGCTAAACTCTTCAACGACAAAGACGAGCCCACAAAAGAACATCTACAGATGTTGCTCTGGGCGTACTCTCCCGAAGCCGCGAGGGTCAAGAAGTACCTCCCGGAGACCAAGGAGGAGAGTGAAAACAGCCGGAAGAGACGAAGCAGTGGCGCAGACGACTCACCCTCTAAGAAAGCCAAGGAGTGATTTACACGCATTTGTAATAACGAAATAAATATATTATATAAACAAACATCTTTTATTTCTTCAATTGGGAGCATTCCGTAACAATTTAATTTACTTTTGGATCCCTCCAACAAAGCGGGAGGATCCTCCGACCAGGAGAGGTCATCAGACCTGACACTCAAGGGGCCAGTGAGTTAGAGACGTAAAATAAATAAAATTCAAGTTAAGTTACAATATGTAGGTAGTAGTGTTGGTAGTCACTTACCATCAGGTGACACGTCTGCTCGTTTGCCCGATAAAAAAAAAAAAAATTAGGTACCAATTCCGAAGCTTGAAATTAAAAATGTGTATTAAAAAGTAAGTTGTAGTCAGTTTTGTTTTAGATATTTCGATCGTTCTCTTTCTATGGCGAGGTATAAAGAGCTGAAAACTCAACCGGAGGCCCAACTCCCATTCTCCTCTTTACCCTCCCCTCATCCCCCTCTCATCTTTCCATTCCCTCATCATCGAGGTATCCATGGGTTATGCTTGTCACTTACCGTCAGGGGAACCGTCTGTACGTCTGTCTGTCGGTTATGGAAACGTATGGAGCGCATAGTGGATTGTGTACTGTTTTTAAAATCGATGTGTATTGCAGCACATTTTTTTTTCAATCGACGAGTTCAAAGGAAATGAATAACAATAACAAATAACCAAAATGTAACATCTGACACCACTAGCTTGCTGCATTGACTAGACATGCAATGAGGATGGTGACCACTACTCTTGAACTCCACTTATTGCTTTCTATCAGGCAGAATGGAGTCATTTTGGTAGCTATAATATGGACGAGGTCGGCCATAAACTCCTTTATCATTACATAGAATTGGTTAGACTCTTACATTCTTATCCACTGACGTACTTTGTCGGCAAATTCTTAAAGTCCTTAAATAATTCTTCTTAGAGTTATAAAGGTAATTATGTATGTTGTAAAATCAAGATGGACAGAGGTCCAATTAATTTTTTCGACTTCGAGTTTCGAGTTTCAGGCGTTTACGACTGAAGTCCTAGTGTCTCATAAATGTGACGCCATCTATTTATAGTTTTTGTGGGTAAACTGCGTGTCCTGTTAAAGAACAGATTACTTTTTAATGCCATAAGTCGTGAGCGAAGCCGATTGCAGAGCCTTGTAAATAACTATATATGTATATACTAACTGACACCTTTCGTATCGCCATGCATTATCTTATTACGCAGAGTGATTGCTACGTTGTTCCGGTCCTCTTCGCTAGATGGTGTTGATTTATGTTACTGTTGGAGGTCGCCACATAATTTAATGTATTATGAATTCCTCACTAATATTTGAAATGGGAATAAATGTTAGTTTGTTTGTCACACATTCACGACTTAATTGCTCAACCCATCAACCCAGCCAGGAATACATACAGACGCTCACGCCCTTATCCCTGTCTTGGTATCTGGTTCCGCTAACCTTAGGATGCAAGCCTATTGACATCAACCGAGCCCTTTTGGAATTAAAGAAAAAATTGGGAGTATATTGAATTTTGCTTTTACGAATTGATTGGATAGTGTAAGCTTAGTACTATCGAGGTTGCATATCTGTAACTCGAACTGACTGTAGCTGAGAGGTGGAAGACATCCACCCAAGAAAATATTAACCACCATTTTCAACCTTATAATACAAAAAAAAGAGCATTGTTCACTTGGCGAACATACATAAAGTATATACATATAACGAAAAAGTATTAATACACATGATATCTATCTACTATCGGCAAAAATTTCCATAAAATTGTGTAGAAAGATCAGAGGCTATGGCCTATATTGAAAACACTCGTATGAACGACTCTTCTTGTTGATTGAATTAATCTTTATAAATATTCTCTGATGTTAGAAACAAAGGATTTGTACAATATCTAATCGATATGTGAGATAACGGGAAGGCTAGAATAAAATAATAAATAAACCTCTCATTCAAACTGTGCACTCCGATATACGGACGAAAAACTTAAAAACGTTTAAAGCAATTTAGAACTTTAGTTCATAGTAGACGAATTAAGAAAAAAATACAAAATAAAATTATATTTACATTTATTTTTGTATTTTTCCATTTTATCACCAATTATAAAATTGGTGATAAAATGGAAAAATACAAAAGATAAAATATATAAAGATTAGAATAGGTATTCTGCGTGTAACAAATCACATCTTCGATATGATCGATTTGACAGTACGGTGTAAACATGGGAGGACAATGACCCATTGAATTTTTACTGAAACATCACTGATAACTACGTTATTCTGTGTAAAAAGTGATTTAAAATACACTGTTCTACCATTATACATCAATTCAAGACAAATTTCTTTATAATTTAAGTGTATTTTGTATTTTTTTTGTAAGTGTCGGTATGGGCGTGTTAAGTTAAACATATCTTCTATTTTTGGACTAAAAGTGAAGTTAAAAGTAATAAAACCTGTGTGTAAGTTCATGTTTAAGTGATTCATAGTGCACCAGTGCAGTGTTGCATATTACAAAGTTACTTACTTACTTGTAACATTTTCGTAAGTATATATATCTATATTATTTTGTCTAGTTTTATTTTATTATTTTGGACTAAAATTGAGCATACGATAGTTACAATATCTAACTGAACATCAAATGTAACTTAGTGAAATCATTTTTTGGCTAATTCTATTGTTATATTATTTTAATTTAAAATCAAGTCATCTTATACTTTGACTAAATCGTAAAAAGTTGATCTAGGTACATAGAGTTTTTTGAGGTGAGGGTTGGTGAGGTTTTCAGATTACCAATTCCCCTTCACTCCCCTTATCCCTGGCTCTCCGTTCCCACTTACAAAGTGAGCAGTTCACTTGCAGCTCAAGAGTTGGATGGGGGTTGTCTGTTCATTAGTTCCCCTATATTATAAGAAATAAAGAAAAATTACTCCTCATATGAAGCATTTAAAATTCCTTCAGAAAAGATTTGTAAACCTAAAAATTAAAATTACACAATTATGTTATTATCAATTGATTTTTATAATATTATTAATTCATAAGCTAAACTTGAATAAACATATGATATTATACTTTGTCCTATGTGGCAAGGCTAAGGCACAAGTCCTGAAGTGTTAATCTTTAACAGAGATCTGTAATAATATGAGTACATTTTTACAGTGTATGGCAACACTATTGGAGGTTCCATGTGGCAGCTAGATGCAGTGCAACATGCAGGCACAAAGACGCAGCATGGAAGTGCCCAGCGATGCCAGTTACTGTTAGTACTTATATACATCATCTCTGTACTCCGACACTGTTACTTGAGTTGGATCAAACATTTTTAAGTTACCCACAATTTCTATTTATAAGTTGTCTCGCTCGAGCTTGTTCTTGTTGGTGGTTTTGGTATGTGTTATATTTAATCACTATTTATTTATCTGTCGCGACTATCAGAAATATTTGTTAAATTACTCAATGTAATATAGTGTTAATTTCTCATGTAAGTAAATAGCATGTATTCTTTTGAGAAATAAAGATATTTTAAACCATATACGAGTACATTATAACTTAAAACTTTAAAGTAATATTATATATAATTAAACTAACAGAAACATTGAACTTGACACACTTCTTTTTGTGTTGTGGGTTAGAAATATATGATTCATGACTATATTATTACTTTTGTTGCTTACTTTGAAAAAAGTGTTTATTCCTGAACTAAATATTTTGGCCGGCCCGCCTGCCTATTCGTGCCTAAGCATGGCTCTACCACTGCTAAAGTATATGTTGTTAAATTCTGTTATTGTAAACTCCAGGAATAAATATCTTTCAATCTAAGTGACGCAAATGTTACATACAAATACATTTTGCAAAGAAAATGGTTATGGTTAGAGATTAAACCGACTAAGATGAGGAGATGCCTTAATATTACTCTGAATTACACACAATATCAGTGAATAAAGAGTTGATATATAAAAATCGAATTTGTCACGTGATGCGCGTACAAACAGTTCAGGTATGGGTCAGGTTTTCGACATGTTTCAAAAATTATATAAGTAATATAATTATTATAATATTATAACTATTTGTTTTAGATGAGAGGGACACTTGGGAAGACTGGGGCAGTCGCTCCTCTCTCAGTCAAGTTGAAGAGGTACGTCCAAACATTATTTCATTATGTTTCTAACACGTTTTTATAAGCTGCACTTGTAACTTACTGTGTAAACAATTGTTGGATGTCAATTATAATATGCTTGTAATGTCGTATCGGAATGATTTTTTGTACTATAGTATTATAGTTTGGATCACAATGCCATAATTTGGTATTTTATTTATTTATTTATTTATTTCGACTTATAGCACATTTTGTACAAAGGCGGACTTAATGCCTCAGGCATTCTCTCCCAGTCAACCTTGGGGTGTGGCAAAAATAAATGGTAGTAGGTGCAAATAGATGAGAGGGGTACCAGTTTAATTATTATAAAATATGATCTAATTATATACATATATTACTTTCATACATCATATACTAATATATACCTATATACATATATATAAATAAATACAAACTTATATACATATAATTACATACAACGCATATAATAAACACTATAAAAGTCTGGTAAATATGTACTAACGGTTTGAAATTTCTGCCAACTGATTAAACAGGAGGTCACGTACCTTCCTCTTAAAAGTGAAGCGGTTAGTGGACATCCTGATTTCGAGTGGTAGTGCATTCCAGAGTAGGACTGATTGGACATAGAAGGAAGAGTTAACAAAGTCAGAGTTATGAGGGGGACATAAGAGAAGATTGTTGTGAGTGGAACGAAGATTTCTGTCGTGATTTGACGATAGAAACCGAATGTAGGGAGCCAAATAATGTGGCGGAGACGGAGAGTTAAGAAAAGAGAAGAGGGAAGTTAATGCACGTAGATTTCGGCGTTGGCGAATAGGGAGCCATTGTAACTGGGAGCGTAAAGTAGACACGTGGTCATACTTGCGAAGATTGAAAATAAATCGAATGCAGTTATTGAGAAGACGGTCTAGTTTGTTGAGAAGGTCTGCATTCAGGTTGAAATAGCACACATCACCATAGTCGATTATAGGAATAATAAGGGATTGCACTAGGATAGTTTTGGTCTTAGTGGGAAGGAAATTTTTGAGACGGTATAAATTTCGGAGACTTCTAGTAACTTTCTGACTTACATGAGTTACTTGGGCTCGCCAATCAAGCGTTGTGTCAATATGCAACCCCAGATCTTTAACAGCCGAGTTCAAGGGTATGACTGAGCCATTGAGAACAATAGGCGAGATGGAGGTGGTATCAATCCTACACATAATGCGTTTGCTGCCTATAACTATCGCCTGGCATTTGGTAGGGTTTACGGATAAACCGAACCTCTTTGACCAACATTTTATGAATTCTAAGTCATTGTTGATTTTATCAATGGCTTGCGGTATCTCATCAACGCTGGCATGTGTATAAAGCTGCAAGTCGTCAGCGTACAGGTGATACGCACACTGAAGGTCTAGAGTAATGAGATTAATATACATTGAAAACAATAGAGGAGATAGAATACCGCCTTGAGGGACGCCAGTGTAAAGGTCACACCAATCTGATGACTTGTCATCAACGCGTATGCACTGTTGTCGTCCCTGAAGATAAGTGGAGAACCATTCCAGAGCTTCTGAGGAGATCATCAAGTGTTTTAGGATGGACAGCAGGACTTCGTGACTGACGGTGTTGAAGGCATTTGAAAAGTCAATCAAGACTAAAACAGTGACATTGGTGCCTTCCATGCCCTCCCTAATATCGCCAGTCACTTTGAGGAGTGCAGAAGTAGTGCTGTGACCGGGTCTGAAGCCCGACTGTAGAGGACTTAGGAGGTTGTGTTTGAAGACAAACTGTGAGAGCTGTTTATGTACACAGGCTTCCAAGACTTTGGATAAAAAGGGAAGAATAGAAATAGGTCTGTAATGATCTGGAAGAGATGGGTTATTTTTTTTAGGTAACGGGATAATGTAAGCTTTACGCCAGATGGAAGGGAAGGTTCCAGAGTCGAGAGAAAAGTTAATGATGTAAGCTATGACTTCAATGACATGATCCAGTATAGTGACTATCATCCTTCGGCTAATGTCATCACAACCCATGGCATTGGAACGGATGGATAGGATAATTTTTTTGATGTCCTCAGAGGCAACTGGAGAAAAATTGAAGTAGTCAATATTGGGTCTGGCAAGACCAGCAATATGGTCCAGGGTCCGACATTTGGTTTGACGATCAAGTTGAGTTGTAGATGAGAAATGATGATTGATATCATTCAAACCAACTGTCGTCCGAAACTCAGTGCGCTGTGTTCTGCCAATACCCAACGTATTCAGAAACTTCCAGATACTAGAAGGAGATGAAGCCTCTATATTTTGTAGAATGTGTCGGCGTTTTGCATTGCGTATCACCTGGTTACACCGATTCCTGGCAGTCTTATAGATATTCCATTTGTCCTCACAGCGATTCTTTTTGAATTTTATGAAAGTCCGGTCCCTGCGTCTCATCGCCATTCGTACTTCCATCGTCATCCACGGAGCTGGCGGACGCTTCAATTTTACCCTCTTAATAGGAGCATGGGTGTCATAAAGGTTAATTATAGTGTTATTAAAAATACTGATTTTGTCATCCAGATTGGTAGCCTCTACGACGTTCTTCCAGTCTAGCTTAGAAGCATCCGTGCATAGCTTTGTAATATCCATACGTCCATAGCTCCGCATAGTTAAAAATTTGGGAGAGGGTTTGGGACTTTTCAGGACGTAAGAGAGGAAAATCAGGTCATGATGGGAAAAACCAGGAGCAGGAAGCTGGCCATGGGTAGATACAAGATTGGGAGCAGAGGTAAGCATAAGGTCAAGCCAGGTATCTTGATGATCAATGTTATGGTGAGTAGCTTGAAGAGGTAGGACATGAAGACAGGCTGAGTGGATGGTATCAAGGAGATGACGTGTTCGAGGAGAGTTAGGTGCTAGGACATCTGTATTAAAATCGCCCATGATGATGTGGTGCGAGTATTCCGACCCTAAAGATTCCAGAACTGTTTCCAGACTGGAGAAGTAGTTAACAACGGGAGGGCAATAGACCACGCCTAGAACAACACTAACACCCCTGACACAAACCTCTAGAAACAGGAATTCCGCAGTAGTAGAAGAGTTGGAGGTGGAGGAATCGAGAATCTTATAAGGTAGGGAGCTTTGAAGGTAAATGGCAACACCACCACCTCTTTTGTCGTATCGATCATTACGAATAAGTGTAAAGCCGGGAAGAGAATATGAGGTAGATGGTAGGTGAGGTTTGAGCCAGGTCTCCGAAATCAGGATAGCATGAACGCCGTTGTCGGTAAACGCTTCAAATAAATCACTGAAGTGACTGGGGATACTCTGTGCGTTAATATGACAGACATTTAGCAAGAAACAAGTTTGTGCAAATGTTTGCCGCAATCGATCACCCAGTGTTTCTGTCAGGGAACTGAAACTATCATCTTCAGAAGACTCGTTAGCAGAATAGAACACTTCATCACCATCGCTCATTACAAAAATACTAACACATACATATATAAACAGCAAAGTATGACTTATATAGTAGACTTAATTATATGTTATAAAATAAACTTAATTATATGGAATAAAATAGACTTAATTATAAGGTATAAAATAAACTTATTTAAATATTACAAAGTTATTAATATGCTATGTAGTAAGTAGGTACAATAAATATACCGAAGTTGGTTTAATCTATTTTTGCACCACCCGCCAGCCGTTACAATCTAAAAAAATAATAAAAGTAATAAGAAAAGAAAAAATACAAAAGTAAAAGTACAAGTTATATATACCCCGCAATAATAGAAAATGAAACAGAAGCTGAATTGGAACATAATCAATGATAAATCTGTCTGTTTTCTTAAATGTCTCAAATGTTTTTATAAATAAAATGTGTAACAATTACGAAACGTCATTGCAACATAAATAAAGTAAAATGCATTTACACAATTATTATACTTAATTATATTATATATACTCCCATACAGGTACATATATATATACAAATACACAGACAATATTATTCGAGAAAAAGGTGAAGTCAAGATTACAGAACTGTTATGGAGTTATAAGTTTACGAACGCACCCAATTTCGGTTGCGAACGACGACTAAACGGGGACTTGACATTGACAGATACCATAGTTGTCACTTCGAATTGTATAGTTACAATATTTATGTTGAAGGTATATTACAACTTTTTGTGTATATTGCAACTGCTGTTGAATTCAAAACACAGCTACATTGTTGATGTTTATGTTTGATGTAAACTAAAGTAGAATCAGTGTCTCCGCAAACTTTTCGTGGTTGTACCCGAACTAACATTGGATGTGGATGCTGCCTTGGGATATTTGGCAACTAATGGTTTCAGCTCGTCCGAAGATGTTATCTTGTGACGGCTATTGTCGGGGGCCTTGATAACTATAGTGGCATCCTGTGTCCAACAAGCTGACATGCCGAAATGTTGTCGAGCCATGTTAAAAGCGGTCTGTCGAGTTTTAGTCAAGAACTCTCTTACCGCATAGCCGGACCCCTTCAAAGCCGTCTTCGCCTTCAAAGCCGTCTTCGCCTTCCAGATAGCAACTCTTACCTCTGCCGAAGAAAATCTGACCAATATAGGCCGTCGATGTTCAGTGGATGGACTACCAATGCGGTGACAGATTGTGATGTTTGGTGGAGAGACAACTTTGAGACCCATTTTGTTGTTAATGATGTCAAGCATGGTCTTACCACAATCCTCCTTGACTGCTTCAGGAATTCCCAAGAAGATGAGTGTCTTATGGCGATGCCGGGTCTCCATTACATCTACCATCTTGACACACTCATTTATTTGTTTACGCAAGAGGCCCAACATGGTGAACATTAGCTCCCGAAAAGTTCTAAACTCCTCGGCAACCCTTGCAACAGTCTCCTTGCTGTTCCCTCCGGATTGCAGCTGTGACTCCAAATCAGCCATCCTCTTGGAGAAGCTATCTTCTAGGCTGCTCTGTGCTTGCTGAATTTCTGCTAGTTGGGGCATTATTGTTATAGTTTACAGTGACAGTTGCAAACTTTGTTGTTGTGATATTAAATTGTTCAAATGAGCTGGCAGGTGGTATGAATACTTAGCTTAATTCATGTATAACTGTAAGTACTGTGTTTATAATCACTGTTTTACTATAGTTAAAGATGATAAATAAATATTTAACTTAAATGGAACAGGAGCTTATTTAAAACGCGTGTAGACTTTTTCGCACCTACCCGAAAAAAAACCTGGCACTGATTAAGTGAGTAAAACTGTTCGGGTTTGACCCGAATCAGAAGACTGCCGATACGAAGTTCTCCTAACACATTTAGCTTCGTAGCGTAGGTTTTTCTGTGCGTGCGATAATTTCACGTTTCAGCGGCCGTCATTCACCCCCAGGGTATTGGTAGATGTTCCATACTGTGTTTAAAATAAGAGGGAGTGAAATTAATGTTGTTAAAACATCATTTGTCCTCTTCATCGCCCTCTTTTAGCGTCCTCCCGCACAATTCTTTGGGGACTTAGGTACCTGATCTTAGCGTCATTTGAATATCGTTAAATAGGTAAGGTGAATTCATCAATTTACCTATAAGTAAATTGATTAATTAATTAGTTAGAAGATTTGTGTAGAAAATATAAAACCCGACTATATTATAATATCTTCTCGTTTTTATTAACATTTCAATGACACCTCCCATGTGACTGCACGGATGGCGCAGTGGTTTTTGTGGTCCCCTCGCCACCGCGCAGCCGCTTAGTCTTGTGGGTTCAATCTCCGCACGGGACCACCCTTTGTTCTGAGTGTAGGTGTTCTTTGTCCGTTGTGTGAATGTTTGTAGTCCAGATTGTTTTGAAAAAACGATCGATCAAGTCCGAAAGGAAAAGAAAAAAGATCATGACTGGCCTGTTCTTTTATTGTTTAGTAACCCTAAGCCGGAGGTCCTGGGTTCAATTCCTACCCAGGACAAACATTTGTGTAATAAGCATGATCATTGTTCTGTGTCTGGGTGTAATTTATCTATTATATGTATGTATTTAGAAGTAAGTTTACAGGTATATTTATCACCTGTCTGGTTATTATAGTACAAGCTCTGCTCAGTTTGGGAACAGACGGCCGTGTGTAAGATCTGTCAATTTCTTACTATTATTTATTATTATTACATACACTCGAAAAGATAATCCTCCTTCTTGCGCAGTCGGATAAAAACATAGTATTTCGAGGGCTTAAGTTTGAGTAGACTATCAAGATGTATCGTCATCCGCATAACTGTCTGTGATCGGCCATCTTTGGCCCGCTACCAACTGTCGGTTTTCTGGGTTCCTTATTATCTGAACCCTCCTGCTAAGCAACCTTTGTCCGTTCGTCTGTCAGCAGGCTGTATCTTATGTTCCTTAATATATAATAACGTAATATATACTTAGGTATATAATAAAGCTGAAGCGCATTTGTTTGTTTAAACGTGCTAATCTCTAGAACTAACTGTCAGATTTGGATAATTATTTTTGTATTGAACAGAAGTAATATATCTATATTATAAAGAAAAACGGTACATACTTTAAAAGCGTAGCAGAGAACATAAGCGGAGGTGGAACTGCGGGGAATAAAATGGACACCAAACGTGATTTTTAGACTTGGCCGTTTTCTTGGCTACTCATTTAATAAATACCCCAGAAAACGGCCTATCCAAATATCTCTACTCGAATACAATTTAAAATATCAGCCCATTTCATGTTCCCAGTGGCCCTCAAACTAAACTTTTATACTTATACATAATCTTGCCATAAATAGTGTAACAAGGTTTTTTTATATATTAATATAACAGCATTAAAAATACATGAAGCTCTAGTAGCTAATAGCTTTAATACAGCCCTTTAAACGCTGAGGCCAGTTATCAACAGAGAAACGCACTCTCTCCATGTCAAAATTCTTCACTGCTAATCTTATGGATTGTTTTAAGGATGCCCAAATTATTATGGCCGTTAGATCATGCCATACTCTTTAAACCATAATCCAGCAGATTGGGACTAGATAACGGCCAGTTTTCAGCTCAGAACGTTCACTTCCTACCCTTATGTGGATCGAGTTTCGTGACCAGGTGCTGAGTCTTGCTGAAAAGTACTATTCTTGGTTATGGAACATGGTGTTGTTAAGAGGCTTAACTTGTTAGGTAAAATAATCAGACTTTTAAAAAGTAGACAACCGACTTCAATGCGTCTATCATAAAATTTAAGACTAATATGGTTTTCTCACGGATGTCATTGTCACAACTGGACTAAACTCTCATCTAACTACCCTTGAAAACCCTAATAAAAAAATAATCATCGAAATCGGTTGGCGTAATATTGAGTTATTTGACCATTTGTCGCGCACATGCTTAATGCAAATTTAAGACTTATATGGTTTTCTCATGTATGCCATTGTCAGAACTGGACCTAATAAAATGGGACCACATGGAAAGCACCAGCTTTCAAATAAAAAAAAATCGTCGAAATCGGTTCACGTAGTCGAAAGTTTTGAGATAACAAACATAAAAAAAATACAGCTGAATTGAGAACCTCCTCATCTTAAAAGTCGGTTGAAAAGAAATTCACACTGGGCGGCCTTATCGCTAAGAAGCAATATCTTCCAGGCAACCTTAGGAATGACAATCCAGGCTGAAAAATACAGCTTCTCATCATAATATATTGGAGTCAGATATCTAGTTTTTCTAAATTGATTACAATAATACAGTACCATCAAAATAAATAATTATTTGAAAGCATCGTGACTTACACCAGTGTCGGTTCGTATTTAACAATCGGCTGTAAAACTGTCTCGCGTTGCGTTTGTGCTCCTAAATTTAACCTCGTCGACTTCCGCGTGCAATGCACAGTTACAACAAATTCGGAACTAAATTGGGACACGCCGCCGCCATCTTTGTGGAACACGCAACGCAAGACGAGACATTAAAATAAATAAATAGTTCACGCACTCTCATCACACTCACACTTGATTGCAAGAGTGGCGTAGCGGTTTAAGTGGTCACCTCGCCACTGCACTGCCGCGCCTATTGTTGTGGGTTCGATCCCCGCACGGGACAACACTATGTGTAATCCTCAAATTGTTGTTCTGAGTCTGGGTGTTCTTTCTGTCCGTTGTTGAATGTTTGTCAAGTCCCCCGCGACAAAGGAATTAATATTATTAATTAATATTAAATGCCGACATTCCTCGAAACATAGTTCAGTTTCACTGACGTAATAGGTGGCAGGCTCATTGCTGCCGAGCACTGTAGGACTCCATACACATATCTGACTGATAGATAACAGTCCGATCCCCGCGGCAAGAGACAGATTGGCTCTTTTTTACTCTTCTAAGAACCACACGGTAGTTTATGTAGAACCCGCACCTCTTAGAGTCACAAGTGCGTTAATAAAACCTATAAGTATAATAATAGCACAAGAAATTAACTTATTAAGCTCATCAAGGTAAAATTAAATTCAGGAAACAATTAAAAACGAAACGAAGCTATTTCTCGTTTCAACATAAATAAAAAGATATATATTTTAATTGCAGTGCCAGCCATTTTTGTAGTCGCACTCAGTATTATGAAATAAATACAGAGTCTGACCCAAATGTTACAGTAGTGATGTCCAGTAACTATCGAACGCAAAAGCATCGATATAGTACTTTTTGAGACGTAACATGTGACAATCGATTTAAAGAGATAATTATAATAATGATTTGAGATAACTGACACGCGGCAGTCAGATCCCAAACTAAGAAAATATTTTACTGTGTGGGACTAAATAATAGAACTATATTATATACTATATTATATTGATGATTAACTTAACTTTATAAATATAATATATGACACATATTTAAATTAATTATTTCATCTTTTAAGCGGATCGTGAAAAAGCATCTCACCAGGCCGCCATTGACTAGACATGCAATGGAGATGGTCACCACCACCCTTTGGCTCCACTTATTGCTTTCTATCAGACAAAGTTTAGTCACTATGGTAGGCTAATATAAAAAAAAAACATATTATTACATACCTACCAGTTATATATATTTCTATCGTAGTAGAGCCATGCTTGGGCACGAATGGGCCGACTCGACCAGTGCTGTATAAAGGCATCACAGAAAACCGTTTGTGAAGCAATTTCGTTGCATTTCCCCGAAATTAGTGAGGTTTCCAGAAGCCCTACTCCCATCTCCTCTTTCCCCAACTCTCATCCGCCCTCTCATCTTTCGCATTTTTTGCCTACCTAACCTTACCTACTAAGTAATACAGTATAGTTCATTGACGGTTATCTGTAACAGATCACAGATTGTAATGACCGCCCATAGCACTGATGTTTTTATTTTATTCCTAGTTTGTATAAAACTTTTTGGTCCATATACATATCTATCTATAAATAATGACTAAATGATTTACTCGATTATCGGTGCATGTTGCGCGTTATCGATTATATATTTATGTAATCCCTAAATAGAACATGAACAGCTTAACATAGTACATACGTGCGCTCACTGACGCCTGTATCCCTTAAGGGATTGACAGTTGCGTAATTGATGCCCACATTTTGTCAATTTTAATTTAGTCCCATTTAAAATTGATAGGAAAGGGAGGATAAGAAGGGAAGGAAAGCGTTATTGTACAGGCCCTCTAATTCTGTCGTGAATTTCTTTTTCTTTATCTATTAGCAAACATGACAGTATTTATATAGCAATGTGCCAAAGAATTTAACAGATAATAGATTTAACTCAATTTTTAACCACGTCGACACGGAGACGGTATATGCGTTTGGAGTGAGAGGATGTTTCTTTGTGCACATCCATGTTGCAATTTTTCTCTAAAACTACTAGTCCGATTTTGATGTAGTTTTCAGTTATGGGTTCGAGTTTTATTTGTACATGTTCTTAGATAGGTGTTTCGGTCACCACTCACTAGGGGGTGCTGCAGTAAACATTTGTTTGTGCAACTCCAGAACTACTAGTCCGGTTGTGATGCAGTTTGTGGTTGATTAGTGAGGGTTCTTAAATATATTTCATTCTTTTTCAATTACTTTTTAACTGTCGTGGGTTTCTTTCCTAATTAAATTTAATTTGCTTTTATATTATTAACAGTGGTAGAGCCATGCTTAAGCACGAATGGGCCGGCTCGACCGGTGCGATACCATAGCCTTACAGAAAACCGGGTGTGAAGTAATGCTAGAACGCTGAATTAAAGTAATGAGTGAGGTTTCCGGAGGCCCAACTCCCCCTCTCTTCTTTCCCCTTCCCGCATCCCCCTAACCCCCATCACCCATGAGTTGCAGGTTGACAGCAGCTGTCACTTACTATCAGGTGAACCGTTTGTTCGTCGTTCCCCCTATAGTATAAAAAATTAAAACACTCACTCCTATCTCCATAGTGGTAACTCTGCATACCATACTTTAATGCTACCTGCGTGATAGGGGGCTAGCTTATTGCCGTCATTCCATCACTGTGTGATATATACGGTCTGATAGATAACAGTCTAATCCCTTAGTCACTTCGACACCCACTGGAAGAGATTGTCTAACCTTATTCTTCTCCACCAAGATCCACACGGCTTGTGTCAACACACAGAGAATATTTTCAATCGACTTCAAAAAGGAGGAGGTTCTCAATTCGACTGTATTTTGTTTTTTTTTCTTTATGTTTGTTGACTCAGAACTTTTTATTTGAAAGCTGGTGCTTCCCGTGTGGTCCCATTTTAATTTGGCCCAGTTCTGACAATGGCATTCATGAGCAAACCATATTAGTCTTAAATTTTATGATATGATTGAAGTCGGTTGTCTACTTTTTTGAAGTCCGATTATTCTTTTATATAACTGGATGCGGAGCCGTTGTTTATTTAGTCGTTATAAACGGCCGAGGCGATGGTTCGAGACGCAGCCGGCGCATACAGTCACGGTATTTAATTGTCATGTCATCTCATCGTACGTACGTAGCCTTAATGTATTCAATTATAATCTATGTAGCAACTAGCTGTACGACTGACTTAGTCTGACTGGCTTCTTCCCTTCCCAATTGGGTCTCTTCCCTATTGGGTAGATGACTGCGTTCAAAACTAATTATTTCAGTTCAGGTTTACTTTAAAGTTTTTCATTTATTTTATAATTTTGTTAAAATAATAGTATTCTAAAAATTTGCAAAAAGCAACTTGGGTCGCACTTCGCTTTTTGCTCATTTTTATTACTAGGATTCTTATTATGCCCCCAACTAAGCTAAATGCTTGTGTTTTGGGTGAGTTCACAAGGGTAGGTAGGGTAGGGTTCGAACCCACAACTCCTTTATCGCAAGTCCGACGCCTTAGGCATTACGCTACCGCCGTTTATAATTAATATAGAAATTAATTTGACAATACTAGGGTGTGACGTCATGCCGAGGTATTTCATACAAAATGTACCTTAAACTTACCTTTTAAAATGAAGCTGACTGATTTGACTTATTCTAAAATAATTATTTTAATTTAAATAAACGATTGATTTTATTCCACAAGCATCTACAAAAAAGTTAATTCTACTCAGTCGATACGCTCTGTTTTATAGAATGAGCAAGCGAGTCACAGCACTACCGCATTATAGAAAGCATTCTTATTCGACTGCCGATAAAAATATAAAAGTGAAGCAGGAAGTAATTTTTTTATCTGCATTAGTGGCCAGTCGCGACTATTTGTGGCCGTATGCGGTGTTTCCTTTGCCTCCAAATTTGTATTAGGGATGGCGATAGTCGTTAATTACGGTTTTAGCCTTTTGATGCTTGGTTGGTTTTTTAGTTTTCTATTTCATTTTAACAAAAAAGAAATAAAATGTTCGTTTAAATATATTCTTTAACTTTTCCTAAATTGCTGATGTAGAAATACTCCAATGCGATGGTACACCCTATACGACAGTAGACAGCATTGTTATACACTGTGTGGGTTCTCGGTTTAATAGAATGCAGCCCGATCAGTGCCCGATTGACGGCAATAGGCTTGTCCCCTATTACCTAAGTGGGATCAAATTCTAATTGGCAAAATGTGGGTGTTAACCGCCTACCCCTTAGGGGAACAGGCGTGACTACCGAAGCTAACGGTGAGGTGGTAATCTATATATGTATATCTAATAACAATTATCTGTGTTTTTGTCAATTACCGTTTCACATATTTACATACATAATACGCTCACGCCTCAGGGGTAGGCAGTAGAACTTGAGAGATTGAATAAGAATGATGATTGACACTACCAGGAAGCGACGGAGTGGCGCTACTGTACTCCATCGTGAACCACACGGCAATTTTTCATTTAGTATTTAACATTGTAACACAAGCTTTAATAATACCTGACAGGACTATAATTGCCAATAAGCCTGATATAGTCGTGATAGACAGATTAGAGCGCCGCGCAATGATTGTCAATATCGCTGTTCCTCATGACGATAACCTCGTGAAAGTTGAAAAAGATAAACAAAAAAAAATATTTGGATTTGTATCACGAGATTGTCGACATGTGGAATATCGATTCGGCGATCATTGTTCCGATAGTCATATCTGCTCACGGATTAATAGCTAAGAGCCTCGACCAACACCTTAAGAGGCTCTCGTTAGATGGTTGGATCAAGGGTCTGATGCAGAAGGCAGTTCTCCTTGACACGGCCCGCATTGTCAGGAGGTTCGTATAATTGGAACCCTAACCACCGGTGTCTTAGCCCCTGTACCCGATGTCGGTGGTCTACTATTTTTTATATTTTTAAATGTATTTTTTATTTATGTGGTATATTTAAAAATGTAACTAATATAAATAAAGGGAATAATAATAACTTTTGTTATTATTTATTTATGTATATTTATAAGACGGCCACAGCTGCCAATGGCTCAAACCGTTACAAGTTCACCTACACCCACGCTTACAGGACCGGTGGAATGACCACCCACACGGTGTAGGTATATGTAACTTCGTGATGTTGGCAGTAATGACATGGC
Source organism: Tyria jacobaeae (assembly GCA_947561695.1). Lineage (NCBI taxonomy): Eukaryota > Metazoa > Arthropoda > Insecta > Lepidoptera > Erebidae > Tyria > Tyria jacobaeae. Next base: position 9,415,178 of record OX387235.1, on the reverse strand, counting down.
GCCAGCTGGTGTGAGAGAAAGTGTGTTATGAGTACCTTGGAAACACATTAAATTGTGTTGTGTTTGAACGACGACCGGTTTCCGCCATCGTCCCACTCTACTAAATCCAGAAGCTTTTTGCTTCGCACAACCAGCCTGTGGAATAAATTGTGGCCTGCCGTATTTCCGGGACCGATATGACTTTCAAATCTTCAAGAAAAGAGCGTACTCCTATAGCGTCCATGGACGGCGGTAGTCACTGACCATCACTGACTTACCGTCACCGTCAAGGAGTCACTTACCGTTTGCTCGTTTGCCCCCTGTCTCATAAAAAAAAAAAACGATTGACATGCATTTAGTATGCGTTTTAAATGAGAAATAGCAAAATTGATTTTAGGTTTGTGAAAAAAGTAACACTTCCAAAACCTCTTAAATATGTACATATAAAACCAAGCTTATACTCACCTAAGAAAATGTGTTATGTTTAAGATTTAAAATTAGTATTTTAATGTATTTTACTTTATAAAATACTAGCAACCCCGGCCCGTTTATTTCTGGGCGTAAATAATATTAGTGCAGATCAATAAAATAAAATAAAATTTTATTTGTCGCAATAAAGTAAATAAATGAGTCTGCTGGGTGTACACGTGCACGAACGAACATGATGTAATAATATGTACATATATTGCAACGAAATGGTTACAAAAGTCGCTCGGGTCGTCTATGTCTTGTGTTTTCAGTTATCTCAAGTTATCTTCTCAACTATACACTGATATAAGGTATATATCATAATAAAATATAGCCGATGTCACTCAGAAATACTCTAGCTTCCTGTCGCTGAAATAATTTTTATAATCGGATCTGTGGAGCCAGAGATTACCCCCTAAAAATAAACAGACAATTTTGTCTCTTTATATTATTAATGTAGATTATTTTATAACCGTATAACAGCAAATGTGTGACGCTTGAACGTGAACTTGCAGGTCAACTGCGAATCAATATGGCGATTTGACAGTAAACATCTAACGATCTGATACTTTTATTGTTAGTGATTGTAGATAATTGCTACAATACCTATACATAATATAATATTATATATGTGAATGTATGTTTGTTACGCTTTCACGCCGAAACTACTCAACCGATTATCATAACACTTTGTACACATGTTCTCAAAGGTATTAGGAAGGCCATAGGATATAGGCCTAGAGGATCACTCCTTGTTAAATGATCGGCAATATGGTTTTAGGCCGAACCGATCCACGGGTGATCTTCTAGCGTACGTCACACACCTTTGGGGTGAGGCTATGGATAGACATGGGGAGTCCTTGGCCATCAGCCTCGACATTGCCAAGGCCTTCGATAGGGTCTGGCACCGCTCGCTTCTCTCCAAACTTCCTGCATTTGGTCTGCCACCTAAACTCTGCAACTGGGTTGCTGCCTTCCTCCATAAGCGCCGCATTAGGGTTCTCTGCGACGGCGCGGCCTCAGACTTCCACGAGGTAAGCGCTGGTGTACCTCAGGGCTTCGGCCTATCGCCTACGCTGTTTCTTCTGCATATCAATGACATGTTGGCCCTTGGCAATACAGTGCACGGGCGATATTTCGGACATCCTACTGCCAAGCTGGCAGACGTTGAGGAAAAACGACAGGAGGTTGTCGCTGAGCTCGACCGGGTCTTGAGCCGCATTTCCCAATGGGGTTGTGAGAATCTGGTCGAGTTCAGCGCCAAGAAATCACAAGCGTGTGTTTTCTCTACCAAAAAGTCTTCATTCCTTCCCCTTTCCTACTCTTCAGAGCACTCAACTGCCACTGCAGGATAGGCTTAGTATTCTGGGTATGGATATTTGCCGGGATCTGAATCCGCGCGATTACATCGAGAGTGTCACTAAGGCGGTCTCGCGAAAAGCTCGGCGTTTTGAACAAGGTGAGACGGTTCTTCTCGCCCGAGCAACTGTGTTTTTTGTACAAGACCCAGGTTCGCTCCTGCGTGGAGTACTGCTGTCATCTCTGGTTGCAGCTGCGCGCAGTCCGCATTATCGACTGTCCTGAGATCACCCAGTCTCTTGAGCCTCTGTAGTTGCGAAGAGATGTCGCCTCTATGGCAGTCCTCTATCGCCTACATCACGAGGAGTGTTCTGATGAGCTCTTCCAATTGGTCCCACCTTCTCCCTTCCTCTACAGGACTACACGTGCTGGCCTGAGCAGTCAAAGTTTGTGCGTCGAAAATATACGAACCCAAACTAAACGGTTTGGCTCTTCTTTCCTGTGCCGATCGGTAAAAGCCTGGAATTTTCTACCAGCGCACGTGTTTCCTTCCCACTTTGATCCCGGGTCTTTTAAGCGGGGCGTGAAAAAGCATCTCACCAGGCCGCCATTGTGTGGGTCACCATGCTGCATTGACTAGACATACAATGAGGATGGTGACCACCACTCTTTGAATCCACCTATTGCTTTCCATCAGGCAAAGTCTAGTCACTATGGTAGGCTGATATAAAAAAAAAATATATTATAATATGTAAAAAAAAATTAGCAGATATGATTGTTTGTCAATGAGTGTTAAAAAAAGTAGACAACCGACTTCAGTGCCTCTATCATAAAAAAAAATATACATATGGTTTTCTCATGGATGCCATTGTCAGAACCTAAAAAACTCCCAACTAACCTTGAATTGCATCCTTTCTAATAAAAAAGGAATCATCGAAATCGTTTGCCGTGGTATTGAGTTATTCGTCCATTTGTCGCGCACATACTTAATGCAAATTTAAGACTTATATGGTTTTCTCATGGATGCCATTGTCAGAACAGAACTGAACCAAATTGAACAAACAAACAAAACAATTCAGGCGAATTGAGAACCTCCTTCTTTATTGAATTCTGTTGAAAATGTCACTTATCTATAAAATAAACGTAATGTGCTGCGCGAGAGTTTTGATGTGTACGCGTTCGTAGTATGGCGGCCGAAGGACGGGCTCAAGCGCGCGTGAGGAAGCACATTTGTTCGAACTTATATGCACATGTGCCCGGTTCGCTTGGGTTTAAAGTATTTGTTCTACAGTATGTATGAGTATATGCAGTCCTTTATATTATATCATGGCAGTTCTGAGTATGTCATGCTCGCCTAGAATTCTTGCAAATGGTGGCGTATGCGTCGGGTATTTGAAAAAGAGTGTTGGAGTTTCTTGCTTGTTCTTCTTCATAGGATCTACGTATTGGAACAGGCAACTAGCTTCACGACTGACTTGGTCTGACTGACTTCTTCTCTTGACTATATTTTAAAACACAATAGTATACGCTAGGCCTTTTTTCTTTTTTCGAAGTCGCTTAAACGAAAGGTTTAGTAAGCACCGTTGCGTCATTAAATAGAAACCTTCAAGAAAAAAGCGTACTCCTACCTAAAAGGCCGGCAACGCACTTGTGACTCTTGAGTTTTTTTTTTCTATTGTCTTTAGTTGTAAGCCTTTAGGCTGTATACAACCTTACGCGGTCTATTGGTGAGCGTTAACTCTCAACCAAGGATGGTTGTGGGGTTTGTGTTTAGGATGGTGGGAATGGGGATGGGGATGGGGACTCTTGAGTTGTGGGTGTCTATGGGCGGAGGTAGTCTCTTACCATCAGGTGACCCGTCAGCTCGTTTGACCCAATCGCATAAAAAAAAATGTAAATCTTTTCTTTTTCTAAACCTTTTCTTAATGACCATCAATTCATCCTGGCTGTAGGGCTTAACAAAATAACACCATACATATACGAAAACATAATCCTCCTTTATGTGTTGTAGGGCAAAATTTTGACTAATTTGTTAACAGGATTAAACTGACCTACATTCTTATTCCATACTCAAACGTAAGCACTAATTCCCGCGTTAACTATGTACAACTTGCAATGAAAACAAACATGGCCGCCCGTCGGCAAAACTACATTTTATTTATTTTAATAATTCAAGCCGCATGGGATGCGGTAGCCCTGGCTGGACTAAGGTTCCTTTTCAAACTGATACTAATGGAACTCGCCCTGATCTAATTTGCTTTTATAACTCTAACGAAACGATTTCGTTAAAACTGTATCATATGTAATAAAACGGAGTTTTTCGGCTAATATAAAAATCTAACAACTTTTTTCTTGACAGGCACCTCAAAAATGCTATTCATAAACACCGTTTATTATACAATTATTAAAGGGAAAAGTCTAAATAAAAACAAATACTTATCTATTGTATTGTACATATATTAAATAACTACTACTGCTTACTGTTTGTTTGAACAACGTAATGAAAATGATTACGTTTTGCTTTAATGCTATTTTATATAATACTTTCGACGTTTCAATGGAAAAATCAAAAATGAATTCTCTCGTCAATGTCATTTTTTTTTTTTTTTTTTTTTTTATGCGATAGGGGGCAAACGAGCAGACGGGTCACCTGATGGTAAATGACTACCGCCGCCCATGGACACCTGCAACTCAAGGGTCACAAGTGCGTTGCCGGCCTTTTAGGTAGGAGTACGCTCTTTTCTTGAAGGTTTGAAGGTCGTATCGGTTCGGAAATACGGCAGGCGACAATTTGTTCCATAAGCTGGTTGTGCGAGGCAAAAAGCTTCTGGAGAAGCGCACAGTGGTGGAGTGCCAATCGTCCAGGTGATGGGGATGGATATTTTGTCGCGTAGAACGATGGCGGAAACCAGCAGCCGGTATAAGTCCGAACAATTCCTCTGAACACTCCCCATGATACAAGCGATAGAGGATGCAGAGTGAAGCTACATCTCTACGCAACGCCAAGGTGTCAAGTCGATCAGAGATATCTTGGCAGTCGATGATGCGAGTCGCTCTCCGTTGAATGCGGTCAAGAGGGAGAAGTTGGTACTGGGGTGCACCTGCATAGAGATGAGAACAGTATTCCATGTGCGGCCGAACCGTACATCTAAGGTTCGAGTTTTAAAATCGTGGTTATTCCACACAGACAAAATGACATTCATGTTACAGTGTTGCCACAGTAACTATATTTCCCTGCACTTAGGGTGGTTCATTCTGTTTATAAATGAAATATTTTAAAATAAGTAAGAATCATGATAAATTAACATGAATTAATTAAATACTTTTTTAATGTTTATTTTTTTTTACACTTTGTTATTTATAGATATATATATAAATAGATAGATATCCTGACCAGTAACTAGTAACCAGAGAGATTAATGTTAGGATTTTATTAAAATTGCTAATGATATGGTTACTAAAATTTTCACTTTAATTAATTGTAGGTAAAACAAAAATCTTATACACCTTTGTCTACTCTTTATGACACACAGGCGTGAGCGTATGTATGTATGTTAAAACTTTCAGCTATTACGTTTTAATAAGACTAGGCATCGATTTTACATAAAAATACATACACTCACGGCTGTATCCTCGAAGAGATAGTCAGAGGCTTAATTAACGCCCACATATTGTCAATTATAATTTAGTGGAATTAGCGACTTTTCAATAATGATCTGTAACTTATTACTTCGTGGGTAAATTCAACTTCGAGGCATGGTAAATCAGACTAACTGCGCCATTCCGCGGCTTGCTACGTCACGGACGGTTGTACGCTTTTACGCTTTTACGTCATCAAAATAAACGCGAATAATAACATTCGAAATGTAAATATACTTAAATGAACATTTAATTACCATATTTCATTTATTTAACGTGTAATAGTGAGTTAAATTGTAAACAAAAGTGCTGAGAATATTCAAAACCTGTTGTTGTGTTTCGCAATAAGTAAAAAAAGTGTGCCGATATCGGTTTTAAAGCGTTATTGTGGGCTAAAAATAGTGTTCTTTAGTGTTACAGCGATAGATGAAGCATCCAATCCCACTGCTGGGGATTGGACAACAAGCTAATGGAGTGTTAAATGTGCAGTTTGTCTGACCTACATTAAAAGTGACGGTAATGCAGTGTGACGTCACCGGCTTTCGGTGTTCCATTTTTCAATTCGTTATTGGCGCTATTTATTTTGATTTTTGTCGGTAAGGTTTTTTGATGAAAATCTTTTTTTTTTAATTATTCCACTTTCACTACTTATTTTAATCAAATAAAAAGATTGAAGCCTCCTCTGTTTAGGTATCCTTCATAAGAAATAACTAATGAATTGATAGGTGTGTATTAAGAATTAAAGGGTCAATTCTATTACATTACATTTCTTTGCTTGTACTTAGATAAATTATAAAAAAAAAAATCATTAACGAAAATAAACGATTAAGTTCCTTGGAGGTCCTCCTTGGTAGGTAATTATCTGAAGTCCAATAGATTAAATAAAACAGTTTTTCACAAAATATAATCAGTAATATCTTCCAGATTTCCTAAATCATGACTGGCTTGTTGGTCTAGACTATAACCAAAGGACTTTGAGAACTACACGGAATTTAAATAATTTATATATGATATCACCAAATAGTTGTTCTGATTCTCTCTGTTCTTTGTATCCATTTGTAAAACCCTGTATGAAACAGGAAGAATTCAGAGTTTAGGTGTTCTCTTTTTAAATAAAAAAAAACTTTTGTATTGCTTTTTCATAATGCAAATCTTTGAATTCACTTTTTTTTTTTTTTCATTACAATGGCTCCATTGTTTGCTAATGATGTTGCCAATGTCAGGGTGGAAAGTCAATTTATTAGTTGTATAGGTTCAAATTTTATTACAAAAAATAAAATAGTAACTGTGTTTGTGGATATGTGGGAGAAGAATAAATAGTTAGAGCATCAATGTCAATGGGGTATGGACTAGAGTTAAGAGATGGGCCCAATTAATGTGTTGAGATATCTGTTGAGATAGAAAATCATATAGAGGAATGATTAGTTTAGGGCAAGAGATAAAAATATATCAAGAGTGCCTTTCTCAAGACCACACATGAGTGATACCATTTGGTATTAGTTATTGTGTACTTATTTATGCAAAATAATTGTATGGGGGAAATATATAGTATGTAATAATAATATAAATGAACATACATACACATATGGATGTATGTTCATTTGCAATAACAATTAGTTGAATTATTGATCTCCTGCTTGTCTATGTACATTGTGTATCCCTTTACAAATTAAACCAACTTCCTTTGGTACATTCTTTGTATGGCTGCAGGCCATGTATGAACAGTAGACAATAGTATGCATGTATATAACAACATGTCCATAGACTATATGTGTATAGAGAATGAATTGATAGCACAATGTTTTAAAGTTTGGTTTGCTTTCTGTTTATTTGTGGTTTTTGATGCTAACTTAAGATTTAATATCCAGATACTAGGAAGCTTGGATTACATCAATTTAGATTTTGTTAATCAATTTAATTCTTTATATATACATGTCTCTGTTGTTTTTCCTTTTTGTTTAAGCATAACTCCTAGGAGGAAGGAATAATTCTGGGGGCTTTACAAACAATCAATGAACACAAAGAACTCCCAGACTCATCCTAGACAAGTATTTTTGTCAGTTTTTAATGCAGATGTTACTGTGTTGTCTGTATGTCTTTTTTATAATTTTTACCTCAGAACTTTCGACTGGGTAAACCGATTTTGTTATTTTTTTTTTTGAAAGCTGGTGCTTGCCTTTTAGTCCAATTTGGTCCAGTTCTGACAATGTTTTCCATGAGAAAACCATATAAATCTTAAATTTTATGATAGATGCATTGAAGTCCGTTGTCTACTTTGTTACAGTATTATTTTATATAGTCCTATCTCCTGAAGTGGTTAAATAGGTAAAGTGTAAAAGCTAACAAATAAATATAAAATTATTACTTGATGACTGATGATGTAACACTATAAAAGTATTACTTCCTATTGAAGCTACTATTTCTCGCCATTTAAGTTTATTTACGCAACTAACCACCCGCTCCGCCCTCCCTTCGAATACATCGAAGAGTAACAGACAGACTAACAGATTAACAGTTGCTTTACCTCACATACATGTTCATACATGTATACATATATGCAATATACTAGAACAGAGAACTTAAACCTCAATATTGAGCAGTTGGGTTATTAGATTGTGAAGCTGGACGGACGTTTATTAATCTCACGAAACTTCTAAATAAATTTTATTGAGATTTTACAATAATATAGCTGATATATCAGAATAACACATGGCCTATCATTTATAAAGTATTGTGGAAATTTGCCAAAATATAAGGATAAGTTTTAAGGAAATCAAAAAAAGCTATTTTAGCCTGAGCTGCAAAAACAGTGGAAATGTTTCTTTTAAAATTTATATAAAAAGCAAATATCTATCTTTTGAACCGACTTCAAAAAAGGAGGAGGTTCTCATTCGATGGTATTTTTTTTTATGTTTGTTACCACAGAACTTTTGACTGGGTGAACCGATTTTGATGATACAAAGCTTCTGACAATCTTAATTTTGCAATAAGTTTGCGCCCGACAAATGGACGAATTGGACGAATAACTAAATAACACGCCAACCCATTTAGATTTTTTTTTTGAAAGGATGTACTTCAAGGGTAGTTAGATTAGATTTTAGTTAGGTTCTGAAAATGGCATCCATGAGAAAACCATACAAGTCTTAAATTTTATGATAGACGCATTAAAGTCCGTTGTCTACTTTTTTAAAGTGAATTATATGTGTAAGTATTTATTGCCAATACAGTGAACCATAAATACAATCTTGATACTTTATTACCAATGCACTTTTACTTTAAAAAAAAACCAATAATTAACGTAGACAAATATTTGAAAAATTATGACGATGTTTAGAAAGTGTAAATTGTGCGGACCGGCGCGCGCAGGGCGCTCGGGCTCACTGCGGCGAGGTGGGGATAGTTTAAGTCCCGGGGGAACACAAGGAATGACACAAGATAGTTTTGATCTCTGAAGAGCACGAAAAGGGGGGTGGAATTTACTATGAATGTGCTATTATTGATGGATAAATCTGAACTAATATTATGAAGAGGTAAAATTGTTTGTTTGTTTGTAGGGGGTAATCTCTAGATCTACCGATCCGATTCTAAAAATTATTTTACTCATAGGAAGCTAGACCTTATTTCAGTGTATAATTTCACCATGTGTGAACCAAGTTGAAGGAAAATTACACAGATATATTGTGCTGGGCAAAATGGTTTCAAATAAAACGATAAAAGTTCGATACACCATATATCTAACTCTTAGATTACACCATATATCTAACTCTTAGATTTAATACACAATAATGGTTTCTGTGTTTAAAGAAAAAGAAAAATTCTAAAGAAATGTTTAAGTGAAAAATAAAGACTAATCACCACGTAGATTTATAAATCAAATTTGCCCTTTACTGCATTTCATTTGAGTGGATAGTTGAGAATATTACTTGAGATAACTAAAAACGTAAGACGTAGACGACCCGCGCGACTTTTGTAACCATTACGTTGCAATATACATATTATTACATCATGTTCGTGTGTGTTCATATAATATTTTATTTTATTGATCTGCACTAATATTACTTACCTCCAGCGAAGCGAGCCAGGTTTGCTAGTGTAAAGTGGTTAAGACTTATAATATTATCTACGCGGATGAAGTCAAAACCTAGTATATTTATATGTATATATTATTGTTCCAATCATAAGTGACTTTATCGCGTATCATGAAAAAGTTTAATATTCTGTATTTTTGTCCCTTAATTTATTGTCTTAGTGGTGGAATAATTACTTCAAATTTAAACTGGAACAAACTTGAGTAATTGCATGATATTTTATTATTGTTAGTTGTTTATGGGCTCCCGTACATACATATAACCAATTAATAACTGAAATCAATTCACAAGTGTCAAATTTAACTCGTCAAAAATGTTCATTCCCTTATTTACCAATGATATTGTGTTGGTGTAATATTATTTTCGAATTTAAATGAGACCAAACTGGAAGCTGGGCTGTCTACATAAATAAATTACGGAGTTATGCAGTAACTAAACAACTTACAAGTGAATTGAAAATCTCGTCCTTTTTGACAGCGGCGTCGCGGCGTCCGTATCGGTTACTAAGAAAATCTTTTAAGTTGAGCAGAGTTTTAGTAACACTTTCTTTACATCCTTTCGTTAGTGAGGGTATTGTAGTGACGTCACCGCCCTCTCCCTCACTAGCGACGGGGCCGCATAGGTATTGTTATATCTAGGGTTGTCACGTGTCCAATAAATATAGTTTTCCTGTTGGAATTCAAAAGGAGTTTGTTCGCAATTCTCAAAGGAGAAATTCAAAAGGAGTCTGGTTCGTGGTGGAGTAGACGTAGACTAGACTCAACCTACAGAGACTGTATATAGTTTTACAGTATTTACTGTCAACCTCTTCGGGGAAAGAGGTGTAACTGTAGGTATATGTATGCTTTATTAGGCAGGGTTTGTATGTCTTTACGTACTTTTAGAAAATTAATAAATGCTTTAAAATAACCTATAAGATTTTACTACTCATGTGTGTATTTTGGCGACGCCTGACTTGGTTCGGACCCGATTCTGACCTTTATACGAACGTCAGTAAAATCGTGTTTTTTTTTTAATTAATATGAATACAACTCTTGTAAGTTTTTATTCTAATAAAACTAAGAGTTATTTTTATTAAATACCTGTAATTTAAACTTTCGCAAGTTTTGTGATTACCCAAAAAGTACACATATATACACAGTATAGTACATACAGCTCTTGAAAGGCGTTCTGTGCCGATGACGCGAGTTCCATGATTTTTGTTCACCCAAAAAGTGCTCAACGCGCACTCTCTGAGGCCGTCGCATTATCCGGGTCGAGCCGGCCCCTTCGTGTCTAAGCACGGCTCTCCCACGGTAACCGTATGTATAATATTTCTCTGACACCCTAGATCCTTGACGGGTCGATTGTTTTAAGCATACGAGATAAAATTTCCAGGTAAGGTTATCAAAAATAATAACGCATACATACACTCGTGTTTGTACTCCCGAAAGGGTAGGTAGATGCGTATTTTTCCGATGATATTTTAGACCTATTTACGTAATAGGATCTGCTAGCACTTTCACTCACTTAAGGGTCTGCTAGCACTTTCACTCACCTTAGGGTTTGCTAGCACTTTCACTCACTTTAGGGTCTTCTAGCACTTTCACTCACTCTACGGAATTGGAGTAAATTTTAGTAATTGTAAGAGAAAATTTGAAATATATTGGCAAGAAAGAGGTAATGCTTATAAAAACTGATTGTATACGCAATAGCTCAAACAAGTCAGGTTCGCATACCTATAAATCGAACTGGCTGGTGGAGGGAAGTGTGGCCCTCTAACTAACTAAGACCCTTAAAACCCATGGTTTAGAGCCACTTTTAAAATTCAGAATAATGTAACTAATTAACTATTTTCACAGTGGTAGAGCCATGCTTAGGCACGATTAGGCAGGATCGATACTACGTCACAGAAAACCGGTTGTGAAGTAACGCTTGCGTTGCATTTCTCCGAAATGAGTGAGGGTTCCGGAGGCCCAACTGCCTCTATCCCTTTTCCTTTCCACCTCCTGATCCCCTTCTCTTTCCCCTCCCAGCATTCCCCAATCATCATCACCCTCAAAGGCGGGCAGCGCAGTTACGACTTGCAGCGCCGGTTGTGACTTACCATCAGGTGACCCATCTGTTGGCCTGTAACCCTATTGTATAAACATTAACTAGCTGTCACTGTTTTAATTCGTTTGTATACTTGCTAAATTTTATGTTTATCATATCATGTAGTTAATATTAGTTTATTATTTATTTATATATATATATGTACGTATGTATTGTTGTATATATTATGTCTGTATTTGCATTCATAATTAAATATGTTTATATATTTAGTTATATCTAATTATTATGATACGTATATGTTGTACAACTCGGCTGCCACTCTCTTGACACTAAATCCATCCTAAGCTTGTCTGGTAGAGATGATGCTTTTAGACGCTTTTAGTTAATGTTTAATTAAGTTTTATTATAATTCCTATAGTGTACAATAAAGAATATTCTTATCTAATCTAATCTAACAATAATACAGTTGTGTATTTTTTAAATTCTTTACTTTCATAGTGAGGTACGCAGTATGGTTTATTAGTTTCAATTTCCTAGGGAGAGTTGGTCTCTAGGAGAGCACATAAATTCTTTATCACCTTCGCAAGTCTAGACTTTTGCTATGACGTCATCGCCGCCCCCTATCCCTACCAGCGATATTTATTGAGTGGCGGCGGGGGGCGCACAGGTAGATCGGTGAGAGCTGGCGATGGTTGAATGATAAATGACCGGGTTTAATGACTGATTATCAAATAGGGAGAGTGACGTATCTACATGACACGTATTTTATACATGTTATAATAATTGACTTTAAGAAAAGTGCATATAATTAAAATAATTATCTCCTAATAACTAACCGTTAAAGAGCTGTACCTTCCAGCATCAGCTCAGCAACATGAGACGTATATCTTAATAGCTTTAGAAGGAAAAATATTATAAGTGCTTATATAATGCAAATTATCGTCAAAACGCGTTTCTTAGGCGAGCGGGTAAAACGTTAAATGAACAAACCAAAATACATAACTTTGACGTACTCAATTCTAAACCCGATTCCTTAAGGCGGATGCTCAGCATTGATTTTTTTCAAAGACACAACAAGCAATAACCAACAACTTCTCAATTTTTATTCACTGATGCCTCTTCCACACTTACGCTAGACAATGACACTCGCTGTGTTCACGCATCGTCTTCCATACAGTAGCTAAGCGTGGGGACCTATAATTGGCTGTCTGTTACACACTATACATCGCTAGAATATTATTATCTGCTGTTGGTCTTCCTAAGATTAATTAAATAAATAAATAAATAATTACAGGGTTTTCTTCCACTTTCCTGGGATTCCATCGTCATATTTTGATTTAGTGACATTGGGACTACCTGCTGTATACTCTTTGTGTGTGCGCGTGTTTTGCTTTCATCCATCTTTTCTTTAGCCGTCCCTACTGTATCCGTCCACTTTCATATATAAAACTTTCACCACGACTTTTTATAAATCCGCTAGTTATCGACATCGAAACACAGGTACAATATATAGATGGTGTTTACAAAAGGTTGATTAGCCATGTTCAGTGATGTCGCAATATCTTAGCATTTATTTTTAACCGACGTTAAAAAAGAGGAGGTTCTCAATTCAGCTGTTTTTTTTAGTTTTGTTCCTCAAATGGACGAACAACTCAATATCACGCCAACTGATTTAAATGATTCTTTTTTAATTGGAAAGGATGTACTTCAAGGGTAGTTAGATGAGAGTTTGGTCCAGTTCTGACAATGACATCCGTGAGAAAACCATATTAGTCTTAAATTTTATGATATATGCGTTGTAGTCGGTTGTCAACTTTTTTATAGTGAAATACTATACAAATTAGTTCCATTATATTTAATACATTACATATTATGTACGTGTGGTTCTCCGCGGAGGAGAATAGAGCCAACGTTTTATTCCCGTGGGTATCGTAATAGGCGACCAAGGGGTTATCAGCGCAGTAGGACCTGACCGTGCCCTATTGACGGCAATAGTCTTGCCCCGTCTTACGTCAGTGGGACCAAATTGTTACTGGCAAAATGTTGGTGTAAAGGCACTGATGGCGTAGCGGCTTAAGTGGTCACCTCGCCACTACACTACCGCGCCGAGTGTTGTGGGTTCGATCCCCGCACGGGACAACATTTTGTGTAATCCTCAAATTGTTGTTCTGAGTCTGGGTGTTCTGTGTCCGTTGTTTGAATGTTTGTAAAGTCCACCGCGACACAGGAATTAATCTTAGTGCGGGAGATGTTTTTTTTTTAAATACATGTTTGTATGTATATCATAACCATTTCGCTATTTATAAACTTGTGTCGACAACACGCAGTAAGAGCGTATAGAATTTATGTAACTTCAAATCAGACAAAGTACTGACTACTATTTTTTAATAAACCGAACACTCACAAATACTAGATCGACATAGAACACGGATGACGTATCGGTTTAGTGGTCACCGCGCCACCATGCATTTTGCAGGTTTGATCCCAGCACAGGACAATACAGGTCTTTTAAGCGGGGCGTGAAAAAGCATCTCACCAGGCCGCCATAGTGTGGGTCACCACGCTGCATTGACTAGACATGCAATGAGGATGTGACCACCACTCTTGGACTCCACTTATTGCTTTCCATCAGGCAAAGTGGAGCTTCTATGGTAGGCTAATATAAAACAAACACTTTGTGTAATCTAAAAATAGTTGTTCTGAGTCTGTGTCCATCGTTTGAATGTTTGTAAAGTCCCCGCGACACATGTATTCAATTATTCGGGAGGTGTCTTTAACAAAAAAAAATAGAATAAGAGAGGTTTGCACAACACTTTGAACCTTAAAAACCATCAGTTAAAGATGATATTCGTTAGTCACACAAATTAACCTTGAAACCTTAGGTCGATACTCAGTGCGGTACTATTACGTATGGCATAATACGCTGTTCTGCTTGATACTGCAGTCACACGGGGCCGTCTGATCCCAAACTAAGCAGAGCTTGTACTATGATAACCAGACAGTTGATAAACATACTTATATACTTCTAAATATTTACATATAATAGATAAATTACACCCAGACACAGAACAAATGATCGTGCTCATCACACAAATATTTGTCGTGGGTGGGAATCGAATCGAAAACCCACGATCTCTGGCTTCTTCAGCAACTTTCTCCTGATGTTGTCCTCAACTTCCCTGCAGCAGTTCAGGCATGATCAAGCAACAACACAACCGAACTGGAGACGTTCGAGATTTTACCCTCGGCTTCGTTCGTATTGAATCCCTTAAATATGGGTGGCGTTAAAGTTGCGTTGAAATCGTATCTGCCAATATATTTTTATTGTACCCTCTATAAAAATATATATATTTATTTTTTATTAGAAAGTATCCTATGTCCTTCCTAATACCTTTGAGAACATGTGTACAAAGTTTCATGATAATCGGTTGAGTAGTTTCGACGTGAAAGCGTAACAAACTAACTGTCATTAACATTTATAATATTAGTACAGAAGTAGGGATTTCCTTTATTTAATACAAACATATTGTTACGAGCTGGGTATTTAATAAATTAAAGTAGTCGATTGATTACCAAAAACAACACAATATTTATTAATACCACTCTTTACAATTACCAATCACTATATCACTCGTTAGTCGCACTAGAAGATCGCTTCGATATTTATTCGCTGTATCTTGAATCAATACTGCCCGTACGGCTAACACGATCCGCTTTTATATTGCTGTCGAGACAACTAGAATGTACGATAATATTCGATCGATGGCTCTAGACTAAATAGATTATTCTAGAGCTACTTGTAGCGCCACCTAGCGTCATAATGTCCACAGTTGCGCGCTATCCGACACTAGATGGCGTTGTCCCTTCGTTCTCGCGTCTTGTAGATTGTTCCAGACTATTTTTCTCGATGGCGCAACACTGCCCCCTCCTAAGACATGCTCGTCCCGAGCATAATCAGTCCCATAGTATCGCGCCAATCGATCTACATGAACTATCTTTGGGGCGCCTCTTGGACCCTTCTGTATCCGTTAGGTAACATCATTGATTTTAGTGACTACCCGATATGGCCCATCCCATTTGGCTTGTAGCTTCGGAGATCTCCCTTTACTGGATTATGTAGCCATACTAGCGAACACTCTTCGAAGCCCTTATTATTCACTTTCCGGTCATAACGGGTTTTCATCTTTTCAGACATTTGTTGGCCCGATTGTCTGACATGCTCATAAATGTCATTCATCTTGTTCCGCAAGTCATTCGCGTACTCCGTTATACTTCGTGGGGTATCAAGGGGTATTCCAGTGATCAAGTCTGCAGGCAACCGTAGTTCTCTTCCGAAGTTTGCAAACGCTGGTGTTACGGAAGTACATTCTTGGACTGCACTTCGGTATGACAGAAGAAACGGTTGAATGTGTTTGTCCCAATCTTTTTGCCTACTTTCAACTACTTTTGCCAGATACCTCTCTAGTGTTTGGTTAAATCGTTCCACCATTCCGTCCGATTGTGGGTGGTAAGAGGTAGTTCTGGTTTTGTGAGTACCCATCACTCGACACATTTCTTGAAATATTTGAGACTCAAAATTTCTTCCTTGGTCACTGTGGATTTCTAAAGGCACTCCAAAACGACAGCAGACTTCGTGCACTAATTTATCTGCAACTGTTGATGCCTCTTGGTTGGGAATGGCAAAGACTTCTGGCCACTTAGTGAAGTAATCCATTACGACCATGAAGTACTTGTTTCCGCTTTCACTTTCAGGAAACGGTCCCGCCACGTCTATTGCAATTCTTTCCCAGGGTGCACCAACATTGTACAATTTCAATGCGCCTCTGCTACGTGTATGAGGTCCCTTCACGGCCGCACAACTGGTACACTTGCGACACCAGTCCTCAATATCATCACGACAATGAATCCAGTAGAATCTCTCCCTTATCTTTAACAATGTCTTCTTCACTCCCATATGACCTCCTGAACATCCGTTATGGTAGAGCTGCAGGACCACCGGTATCTTAGCTTTAGGAACAACCATTTGCAGATGACAGCCGCTCCTCGAGCGTTTTCCCATTTACGGCACAAGACTCCATCCTGGACGACTAGACTATCCCATTGAGCCCAATAACTATTCGTGGTTGAACTTAGCGATGCAACTTCGCTCCAGTGTGGCTTGGGAGTCTCAGCTTTAATCCACTCGAGAATTGGTGTGATATCTGCATCCTCTTGCTGTGCTTGCTGTAGGCTTTCCTTCCATTCGATGCTAAGATCCGTCTTTATCGTCCTTATAGAAACAGCTTCCTTTACCTCTTGCTTGGCGCAATGCTTGCAGTCTTCAGGGCAAGGTCTTCTTGATAATGCGTCTGCGTTACCGTGAGACTTTCCACTGCGATGTTGGGCAGTACTATCAACCGCCCTATTCTCCTGAGACCGGTCGTATTCACTTCCTATGCTTCGCTTAGGGCAGCTGGACCGAAGGTGACCTTTTTCACCACAGGCGTAGCATCTAGGGCTGTACCCCTTAAATCGGTCCCGCACAGGTGATGCTACAACCTCCCGGACCCGATGAGACCGATGGTCTTGTCTCACAGCTTCCACCTCCAAAGCATGGGCCAGAGCGTCCTTGAGAGTTTCATGGTACCCAAGTCTCACAGCAGCCCTAACTTCGAGGTCACGAATGCCATCGATGAAAACTTGCACCAGATTCCCGTCAACGAGCGCAGGTGCAGACTGGTACGCCTTACGGACCAGTTTCTCAACTTCCAGAGCCCACTGTTGCAAGTTTTCACCGATGCGTTGGGCACGATCCTTCAGCTGTGCACGAAACACGTGGTCCAGATGAGCGTCACCATATCTTGCCTCCAATGCCTCCAGCAGTTGCTTATAGGTGTTACCTTCTTACCGAGTGCTTCGAGGACGGTTAGAGCCTGGTCTCGGAGACCCAAGGTGAGCGCGGTCATAGCTTGTTCCTTTGTCTAGCCATTCGCTGTCATAACAGCCTCAAATTGGATCTTGTAGGCTGACCACGAAGATGTTCCATCAAACGGCGGTACTTTGAACCCCCGCACCGAAGGAGTAGCAGTTACTGTAGTCGCCGCTCCGTCTCCAACTTTAAGGTTTCCTAAAGCCTTCTTCACGTCGGCAATCTGAGTTTCGGCCTCAGTGATACGGTTCTCGTGTTGAAGAACCTGATCTTTCACTACCTTGAGTTCTTTGCCGAAGGTCTCATGAATGCCTTTCAACAAGAGCATCTGTTCCTCCTGGCGGCGAGCCTGTTCCTCCTTGTCCCGCTGCAGCTGCTCTTCCAAGCGGCGGGTCTGCTCCTCCTGACGGCGGGCCTGCTCCTCCTTGTCCCGCTGCAGCTGCTCTTCCAAGCGGCGGGCCTGCTCCTCCTTGTCCCGCTGGAGCTGTTCTTCCAACCGGCGGGCCTGCTCCTCCCGACGGTGGGCCTGCTCCTCCTGACGGCGGGCCTGCTCCTCCTTGTCCCGCTGGAGCTGTTCTTCCAACCGGCGGGCCTGCTCCTCCTGACGGCGGGCCTGCTCCTCCTGACGGCGGGCCTGCTCCTGGAGCATCGCCATTAGGGCCGTGATATCGGGAGCTGCTGCCAATGCCGATGTGGACGGCGTGGTTTCCATCGCTGGCTGCTGACCCTCCAATGTAGGCAGTTGTGCACCTCCAAATCGCCTCTGATCAGTCTCTTGCTGGCGTTGACTCCTAGTTCGGATACCTTCAGTGTCTTCCTTTGGTAAAACAGGCATACTTTAATCCAACTTCTGACACCAAATTGTTACGAGCTGGGTATTTAATAAATTAAAGTAGTCGATTGATTACCAAAAACAACACAATATTTATTAATACCACTCTTTACAATTACAAATCACTATATCACTCGTTAGTCGCACTAGAAGATCGCTTCGATATTTATTCGCTGTATCTTGAATCAATACTGCCCGTACGGCTAACACGATCCGCTTTTATATTGCTGTCGAGATAACTAGAATGTACGATAATATTCGATCGATGGCTCTAGACTAAATAGATTATTCTAGAGCTACTTGTAGCGCCACCTAGCGTCATAATGTCCACAGTTGCGCGCTATCCGACACTAGATGGCGTTGTCCCTTCGTTCTCGCGTCTTGTAGATTGTTCCAGACTATTTTTCTCGATGGCGCAACAATATAAATAATGTATTATTATTATAAGTAATCATTATTCATCAAGGATTTATTGCTAAGTCTTAGTGCCATATTTATGAAGATATTGTCATAAATATCTGAATAGGTAATGAACTTATATTGATAGTTATCTCTCATCACCAAATACGTGAAACGCGTCATCATCGTATCGTCGTGTTGTATTGAACAAGTTTACAGATCTATAAAAAAAAAATGTTTAAAAATCTAGTTGGCACGTTTCTGGGGTCTGGGTTTTTTGTTGCTGGGGTCCATTAGCGGCGGAAGTCACTTAACATCAGGTCACCCATATGAATATCTATAAAAAAAAACATCATACATATACAACTTCCTATCGTCCACCGTTAGCTTGCCACGCCGGTGGATCTCAACTTCAATATTCAGAGGCTCTCAAATAGTCTTGATAGTGTTTTGGGTGTATGTGAATAGATTTGTATATGTTTTATTTACAGATGTAAAAGGATCGTATTAACTTCGGTCTTATTTAAATTTGATGGAAATATCTCACCTGTATCGGTGTAAATTAAATGATGAACAACTATCAGGACTTGGCGCATTCAATCAGTTGAGACTCTTTTAAAATATACTTATTAAATATCTGCGACACAGACAAGTATAACAAACAATACAGCGATAAAGTGGGACGTCTGCTCGCTCAGCTGTGTAGGTCAAGGTCAAACCCGCTGGGTGAAGAGGTGACACAGGGCGAGGTCCCACTCGCGGCGGGGATGAACAGCAACTAAAGGTTTTTTTTTAAATAGACTTCAACGAAGCTTCTTATATTAGGAAGGAGTAAGCGACTCGCCCCATTTGAATTTGAAGATAATATTCCAATTCTAAGGTGGAAATATTAAAATGTGAAGAATGCCAGTTAGACGGTATCTTTGTCGTTTGTGAATCGATTATAATTTTATTGTTCTTCAGGGTGGGGACGTTAAAATTTATGTTTACTAAACCTGGTCCTGGATTCCTCCTGTTTTAAGTGCAATATGGCACACCGTGTGTTTTTAGTCGGTCCGATTCTGACACCGTTCCACTGAGAGGGATGACGGCCCGAGGGGATATCGTCACGCTAAAAAAAGTTAACATTTAAAGAAAATGTTCCATGCCTGAAGTGGACGTTTAAGGGTGAAGAATAATAAAGCGATTATCATGACAGATGCATTGAAGTCTGATATATGTATGTATATGGTTTTTTAAAGTAAATATGTAACGATTGTTAGAACATCGACATTCTAACCATTCATCCCCAGTACGTGCAAATAATCAAGTTAATGCGACATTTTGCTTAACTTAGTGAAAGTCACATGGTGGGAAAAGCCAATATGATACGTTATTGATATTATTGTGACAGGAAGCTCGTGAGGTGTTGTAAGGATAGTAAAGCAAGAAGTGAGCTGATATCTCTGCCTACCCCCAAGAG
The DNA here is from genome assembly GCA_947561695.1 of Tyria jacobaeae. Taxonomy (NCBI): domain Eukaryota; kingdom Metazoa; phylum Arthropoda; class Insecta; order Lepidoptera; family Erebidae; genus Tyria; species Tyria jacobaeae. Next base: position 9,395,070 of record OX387235.1, on the reverse strand, counting down.
AGAAAAGCGTGGGTTTATGTATGTATGATGTTATAACTGCGAAATTGAGTTTGTTTGCGTGTATGATCTCTGGAAGTACAAGTAAGATTCGAAGAACTATTCTTCTGTTGGATTGAGTATGTATTGAAAAATAATGTAGGTTATAAAACGTCACGCTGTGACCGTTAGAAGCGGATCAGTGACCTACATTTCACTGCTAAAGCTGTGAGGAATCACCATTTTGTTCTCTTTTTTTTTTAAGATAACTGCAGTCGTAATCATTCCTACAACATTCAATCAACGGACAAAGAGAACACACAGATATTTGATCACACAAATTTTTGTCGCGTGTGGGAATCGAACTCGCGACCTCAGTCATGTTCAGCACTCAGGGTCGCTAACTACTACACACTTTAAAAAATGAACTCGCTACCTTTTATGTTATTCTGAAGCTCCACCTAAAAAGGGGAAATTCTTAGCACCGAAGCGTGCTGATTGTATTATATGTTCCCCCTGGGACGACGGATCACAGTGCAAGGGTGGGAGGGGGGTTTTTTCTGCAAAACAGTCGCGCAAATAAGAACGGATTAATAAGTTCTAGAAACATTGGAAACAAATTCGCAGAGATTATAAGATTTATATAACATTCGACGCGACGTAACAATAGTACTTGCTTTCCTTATTTAGGGATCCGACGGTCTTGTGTGAGAGTTGATGGACGCAGTCTGATGCAAGGATAATTTTAAAAGCGGATTAGTAGTTCCTGTGATTGGCGTCAAATAAACAAACTACCGCTTTTACTTACCTCAAAAAGAGGAGGTTCTGTGTACTGCATGTTTTTTATGTATGTTCAGCGATTTCGCCGGCAATTGTGGACCTATTTTCAAAATTATTTTTCTCTTCGAAAGACTTCGACTGCACGGATGGCGAGCTGTCCTTGTGAACCTTGCCTAATGTGGGTACGATCCCCGCACGGAACAACACTTTAATCCTCAAATTGTTGTTCGGAGTCTTGGTATTCTTTGTGTCCGTTGTTTGAATGTTTGTGAAGTCCGCTGCGACACAAGAATTAATCCTAGTGCGGGAGTTGTCTTTTTTAAAAAGAAAGAAAGTATTTAACTTTTCTATTCTGCGGTTACTCCATAGTAACGAAATAAAGACATGGCATGGGATACCAAGGTAATTACGAATATGTTTTTCACGTCACGTTTTTATATATATTATCTACGATTTTTAAAAGTCAATTACTTATATAACGTTAAGGCATTGGGTGACCCGGCTGTGTGTCTGTCCCCCTATAGTATAAAAAAAGTAAGATTTATATTCATTCATGACATATTTTCATTTGTACAGATACATAGAATCCTGAGTATAGTATTGCGGGAGACTGGTGCCTAAGCTAGGTTCGAGGCCTGTGTTTCAGGATACCAGGTCTCCAAAGATACATGTATAATATATATTTTTTTATGCGATATGGAGCAAACGAGCAGACGGGTCACCTGATGGTAAGTGACTACCGCCGCCCATGGACACCCGCAACTCATTAGTCACAAGTGCTTTGCCGGCCTTTTAGGTAGGAGTACGCTCTTTTCTTGAAGGTTTGAAGGTCGAATCGGTTCGGAAATACGGCAGGCGACAATTTGTTCCATAAGCTGGTTGTGCGAGGCAAAAAGCTTCTGGAAAATCTGGACTTAACCTTTTTATAAGTGGCAATACTTTTAATATCTATCTATTAATATGTTATAGGTATGTAATCAGTAAAGTAGAATAAAGCCTTCTTTTCTTTCTAAGGGATCCCACTGACGTAATGGGGGTATTACGTTAGTGGGAGCAAATTCTAATTAACAAAATGTGAGTGTTTTATACACCTCTGTCTGTCCCTTAGATACAGGCGTGAGCGTATGTATATATATTAAAAGTTTTTCTATTGTAAGGTAAACAAACAAAACCTATTGTACTTCAGTATTCACGGCCACGTAAATATAGTTATATAAAACTCAATGTGACAAGCCACATAGCAGTGCGTTCAGAGACCCTTTGCGTTGGCGCAGCGCCAACCTGGCACACCATACCAATGTCAATTATAAAGTTGTAAGACCTGACTTAGTCCGTTTATAAGATAGGGAGCTAACGAGCAGACGGGTCACCTAATGGTAAGTGACAACCGCCTCAATGTACACCTCCAGCTCAAGCGTCGTAAGTGCGCTGACCACCCTTAAGGACCCTGACTCATTGTTTGATTACCCGTTTTCTGTGAGCGGGTTTTGTAACTTTGGTCGAGCCGACCCATTCGTGCCTAAACAGCTCTCGCACGATAGTTATTTTCCTGTAGCCCTTGCAACGTCATATTATCCTCCTTGTAGAAACGTGATCGATCAGAGACCTAATTACGGAGATAAATTACACTCACTAGATTACAAATTATAATCATTCTCAACAATATCAACAAGAGTTAGGCTCAGGGCAGGGCTTCTGGCTTCAAACGTGGTTTGCGCGGTGATGGTAGGTGAGACTTGAGAGTGAAGAGAGTCTGCGCGAGCTCCTCCGACAGTTGGTTCCATAATCAGTAAGAGTGTACGGAAAATATGGACCTGATTAACCGGTTGACGTCTCAACACTATCACGTCTCTTGTCTATGTCCTTTTTTGTTAATATTTCTCTGTCTGTGACGGTTCTGCTAACACATTAATTTCGTAAAATACGTTAATTTATTCCGCTGCTTTGGTGCTCTATTTACAACATATGCTCTGACGCTATATGTATCACATAACAAGTTAAATGAAACTTTAAAAAAGTTAATAATTTTCTTAATATATCATGACAAAATTGTAATAAACTGTATTTTAAACCCATAGTTCTGAACTATAGAGGTTAAATATTTATGCTAATTTGAAAAGGACCTACTTCGAGTAATTTTTTTCATAAAATTAAAGAAGACGAATTAAAGACGTAACACACAGTGAAGTACCTCCTTTTTTAAAGTTGATAAAAACGGCTAGACGATCTATATGTATATGGGAACGAATACTCAAAGATATAAAACTAAAATTCAACAGATTTTTGATATTTACAAGTTGACGAAGAAGCTGAAATTTAATTATATTATTGATAGCAATAATAAACCCTTAAAAAACAAGATGTTTCTAACACTGATTTATTTATATGTATGTATAAGTAAATCAAAAAGAGAAAAGCATAGCCTTACTTTAAACATGCGTAAAATAGTGCATAATGTTTAACTTAAATGATTTAATGTATTTTTTTACATAATTGACTTTTCAAAGAAGTCGATAACCGCCTTTAGTGCGCCTTTCTGCACCACTGTAAATCGTAAAAACGTGCCACTTAAAAACTAACACACGTAATTTCGCACAGAAATCGCTAAACATACATAAAAAAATACATGCAGTCCAACGTCGAACCTCCCCCTTTTTTGAAGTTAGCTAAAAACTTAAGCTCTAAAATAGCTACGAATAAAGATACATACATATGCTCACACGTTATTCCCGTCCAGGGTAGGCAGAGACGGTAGAGCGCCATTTGCCACGATCCTGGCAAATTCTTTCACACTTAATCATGCCATTCTTCAGTATACTGCCGATCTGGTAAGAATACGTCTTTCTGAGCCTACCCGCACCCACTCGCCCATACATGAAAGCTTATAAATTTCTTTACACAGGACAGTCGCTCTTCACTGATCCTTTCAACGAGCCCAAGCCAACGCAGCATTTCTTTCTATTTTTTTAATGGCATAATGGAACAAATGAACAGATGGGCCAGAAGTTCTTTCAGTCTTCAGTCATCAACCACTTTCCAAAAAGTAGAGTTCTTTACGTAGTGGAGCCATGTTTAGGCACGAATGGGCCGTCTCGACCGGTGCGATACCACGGCCTCACAGAAAACCAGTTGTGAAGTACCGCTTGCGTTACATTTCTCCTTAGGTCCAACTCCCTTTCTCCGCTTTCCTCTCCCCTCTTTCCCATCTCCTCTTTTCCCTCCCCGCATCCCCATTTCCCTCGTTACCTTCAAAGGCGGGAGCACACATATGACTCTTTTGTTACAGGTATCCATAGACGGCGGTTGTCCCTTACCATCATTTGACTCGTCTGTTCATCTGCCCTCCTGTAATATAAATAATATATACACTACCGTCCAAAAGTTTGGAAGCAACAAGATAAAATCAAATAAAATAAAAGTAAGCCATCTTAAATTTTTTTTATTGATACAGAATTAAAAAAATAGACAAAACACACTTCTACAACAATGAAATTAAATAAGTAATATAAAAATTAAATTAAATTTTAGCTTCATCGAAGTGTCCACCCCTCTCTTTAATTACCTTCTCGCATATTCTAGGCATCCTACTAATTAATTTCATAAAATACTGTTCATCTAACTTCTTCCATTCGCTCTGTAATAGTTGCCACAAATGTTCTGAGCTCGTAGGAGATTGATTTTTCACCCTTCTATCTAGTTCATCCCAAACAAGTTCAATGGGAGAAAGGTCAGGTGATTGAGACGGCCACTGCATGATTTTCACATCTTTTTTCTTCCTTAAAAAGTTCTGGCACAGTTTGGACGAATGTTTCGGGTCGTTATCTTGCTGAAAAACGAACCCAGGACCAATAAGATTCAGTCCACTGGGTATGGCGAAATCCTTAAGAATTTTCAAATAGCGTTCCTTGTTTAGTTTTTCGGTTATCCTCACAAGACTTCCGAGTTTATTGTTGCCGAAACACCCCCAAACCATGACATTACCACCACCATGTTTGATAGTAGGCACTGTACAAGCTTCTGAAGCTCTCTCTCCTTTAGATCGGCGCACAAAAACACGTCTATTGGACCCGAAAATCTGAAACTTCGATTCGTCACTCCAAAGAACTTTTTTCCATTGGTTTATTGTCCAGTTTTTATGTTCCTTTGCCCATTCTAGTCTGTTTTTCTTATGCCGAATTGTTAGTTTTGGTTTTTGAACTGCAACACAACCTCTTAGCCCCGCAGACAGTAGTCGTCTTTTAACTGTTGTTATTGACACGGGTGTTCCTCGCGTTTCATTCAGAGATGCGGTAATTTGTGGTGCAGTTAAGCGACGATTCCGTTTAGAAAGAACTCTGATGAAGTTATCCTCTTGACTTGTAGTGGATTTGGGCCTACCAGACCTTTTTCTATCTTCATTTTTGCCAGTTTCTTTTTTTCTAGCGAAGGTGTAGTGGACACCTTTACAAGAAATTCCGAGTTTTTTTGCGATTTGGCGTTCACTGTAGCCTTCCTCACGCAGAGTACAAATAGCGCTTCGCTGTTCAAGTGTGATTTGCTTGCGTTTTGCCATTTTCAATAAAAAAAGACGGTCAAGGAAGTAGTCGAAATCTTTTGAATACAGACGATGTTAATATCACAACCTTCGCGTTCTAATGCTCAAGTGTGACTAAATAAGGTCCAAAAAAGATAAAACTACAAAATATTTTCAATAAAACCGCATCAATGCATGAAAGAAAGTCCCCGGCGGATGAAGTAATAAAACACGTGTTTCGTCAAAATCCAGGAATTTGTTAAAACTCAAGGAATATGCACTAGTAATCCTTTTGTTTTGTGTTAAAAAATCACAAAAGGTCATAAAACTTTATTTTATTGCTATTATTTACCGCAGGGAGTCGGCAATCTTTTGTTTTGTTTGAAATCAGGTGTGCTTCCAAACTTTTGGACGGTAGTGTATATATTATGTTATAAAAATATAAAACTCGCTTTTTTTACTGATCGTTATCTCTAAATATTACCCTTTGCCATTCCCACCATTAAGACAGTTCAAACTGAACATGATTCTGACTCATAGAAATCTTCACGACAAACATTATATTTACCCTCAAGAACCATAATTTTCCGTCTTGTGCAGTCGGGTATGTTGCTTTACCCGACTGCACAAAACGGACAAATATATACACACAACATGTCCACAGTCGCGATGTTGTTAAACAAGACAATTATCACAAACAAAGGAACATGTACATATTATGTAGGTTATTTAATTATTCCTGTGATAATTATTTTGAGTCACCGGCAGACGAGGTTAGCTGCTACGTTATATACTAACTGATAATAATTAGGGTTGGCACCACACTATTATAGGGTCATTTTTATTTATACGCATACAAACACTCACGCCTGCAGTACGGAAGGTCTCCGTAATTCGTTTTAACTTAACTTAACACTTACTTAATAGAAGGTCTAGTCTATTGGCGTCAACTGAGCGCTTTTTTGTTCTATAGTATATAGGGATAGACGAACAGATGGGTCATCTGAAGGTAAGTGACAATTTCCGTCCGTGGACACCTGCAAATCTAGAGTCGTAAGTGCGCGCCCGCCTTTGAGGGTGATGAGGGATAGCGGAGGGGAGGAGAGGAGTTGGGCCTCCGGGTACCTCACTTATTTCGGGGACATGAAACGCAAGCGTTGCTTCACAACCGGTTTTTTGTGAGGTCGTAGTATCGCACCCGTCGAGCCGGCCCATTCGTGCCTAAGTTTGACTAGCACTGGCAGCTTTGGGATTATAGCCAAGATATCCTTCTGGTTACCTTGAGATCTGAATTTGGGCAGAGCTCAAGGGTCTGATCATATCATTTCCTGGCCCTCAAATTATCAATTATATCAGAATGTGTGCCTTCAATGCGCCTTTCTAAATCCTTTGTGGAAAACTTCAAACAGTATAAACGTGCTATTTAAAAACTTATTCGTAATTTTTCTGCTAACCTATGATCCTGATTTCTCGAATAAAAAAATAACAAAAATATCGGTCGCGATTTGGCGGAAAAATTACTTTACATACTTAAAAAAGGAGATACACAGTCGAATATAGGAACCATCGTAATTTTTTGAAGTCGGTTAAAAAATAAACTATTTGTGACAACCCTACTGAAGTAAGCGGAGCAACACTTTACAATGACGCACTGTACACCCATTAAGCATTTAAAAATATTAAATCTAGACCAGTTTCATTTGACCTCTAGACACTACTATTCTATAATTAAATATAGTATCACGGTTTAATGCTTAGTTTTCAATCAAGCTTATTATATTAAATTTAACCCCGCCCAGTAAACTACCGTCGTAAACTCACTCCTAACACAAGCATTTAGTTTAGCTGGGGGGGTTAACAGAATACTAGTAACGTGTGACCCACGTTGCTAGTATTCTTTGTTAAAAAAAAATGATAACGCGTCTGTTCGTCTGTCCCCATATAAGTCATCGAGAGATGTTTTGTGAGATGATGAAAAACCGCATTAATTATCATCACAGCCAAAAACATTTTGTTACAATTTTTTAATAGAATTATCCCAAAATGTAACAGAATCCTATTGCTCCCTTAAATTGAGGGAATATGTTAATTAATTAAAAAAAATATAGTTTACATTTATTTTAAAGTAAAGTATAAAACCCGACCTATTATGAAGGTGCTTTCTTTTTAAATCTGATGTTGATACCCACTATTTAGGCGATTCAAATGACACCTCGTTTTTCGAAGTCCAGCAAAATCTCGACACTGGAGCGTGACATAAAAGAACCCTTCTTCTTGCACAGTCGAGTAAAAAATAACTAAAAAAGTAGACAGCTGACTTTAATGCGTCTATCATAAAAGTTAAGATTAATATGGTTTTCTTATGGATGCCATTGTCACAACTGGACTAAATTAAAATTGGACCACACGGGAAGCACCAGCTTTCAAATAAAAATAAAAAAATGAAAATCAGTTCACGCAGTCGCAAGTTCTGAGGTAACAAACATAAAAAAAATACAGAGGTTTTGAATTCGGTTGAAAATGAACTTTATCTAATAATGGGATCTTGATAGAACCTTTTTAAGACAAGTCTATCACTCCATATTTGATAAATCATGGAGACATTACACCCTTATAGGGTATACGAGGGGTAGGGGGAGGTGACCATGATGTACGCGGGAGGGGAGGACGAACTATACCGACATCGAGACGGTGTCAATTACTTATTAAGGGCGTGATGTATCGATTGTCGTTATATCGATAGGTCATTAAATGGTTATAAATTTACGCTCGTTAATAAGTCATTTGTGGATTAATGGGTGACCTGTATTTATAGTTAGTACTCAACTCCTCAAGGTCGTAGCGTTGTTTTACAGCCTAGGTATATTATTCCTCAATAATTAATCCAAATCTAGAGATTACATATATACAACTCTTATTTGTAACAAAGAAAGAAAGGAACAGATTACATATTATAGATATATATTTTTGGTCCCATTTTAATTTGGTCCAGTTCTGACAATGGAATACAAGTCCATGACAATATAAGTCTTAAATTTTATGATGGACGCATTGAAGTCAGTTGTCTACTTTGTTAAAGTGAATTATTAAATATACATATTTGAAAATGTTGCCATAGATTGTATAGATTTGTCAGCTGGTACTTTTATTCGTCAAAGTATTATCGCTTCATGCAAACAAAATATATAAATAGTCGCGCCATGAGGGTAGCTGCCATTATCGTGACGTCATACTAGCAGAGAGAGACTTCAAATGGACAGTTCATAATGAGATACTGACCTTTACTGATTTTTTAAATGAAATTCCGAACGACTTAAAATTAAAACCAAACATTCACAATATAAAAAGATGTATGAATTGTTAAAATATAAATAACTCGCGCGGTTTTATAACGAAATAGTATTAAATTATTTTATTGTAATATACTCTACTATATAATATAATAAAATTTTGATAGGTGAAAATCCCCTATTTGCCACCTTATCGCGGTTTGCGATCTCTTCCATGCAGCTATTGACTGGAAAGAGAGATTGTGTAAGAGATGATAAGTTGTACAAATAATCATACAAGAAACTCGTCAGTTTTATTATACCCCAATAGAATATTGGGACAGCCCCAACGAGAACATCACTTGTACTGTAAACTTTACAACAAGGATTAAAAATACTTTGATGCGCGATGTTTTTAAATATATACATACATAAAGATATCCAGAGTAAATTAGAAAGGCGTGTTGTTCCTGGTGGAGTACAATTTTGTCAAGGTTTTCTGTGAGGCCGTGGTATCGCACTGGTCGAGCCGGCCCATTCGTGCCTAAGTATAACTCTACCATCTTTAAATGTTAGTACCTGGATAACCGAGCTTTGCTCGGTATTTTTTGGTAAATCGTGTAAAACAAAGAAAAAAAAAGTAAAATAATTTAAATAAAATAATCATCAGGACTCGAACCGGGGTAATCTGGTTACGGGACCGCCTTATTTCCCACCTGACCTTTTATTACAACCTTATAGATGGTGGCGAAATTTACCTTCGTATACTAATGATATTGTAGCAGTTTTTCATTGCCTGAAAACACGGATATAACGACGTTTTCTAAAACTGAAACCTAGCTAGATCGATTTATCGCCCCCGAAACCCCCTATATACTAAATATCATGAAAATCGTTGGAGCCGATTCCGAGATTCCAAATATATATATATATATACAAGAATTGCTCATTTAAAGATATAAGATTTGTATAAAAATATATTTAATGGGTAGTAGGTAGGTATATACATTATCTTATGTAACATACTCTAATATTATCTATAATTATTTTAGTATAAATGTATTAGTTAAACTTGATTTTTACAAAACGGTCATAGAAATGTTTGTTAAGTTGTTCTTGGAAGCCTTGTACTATTCTTTACTTAAAACTACTTTTATGTCGTCGCCCGAGAAATGTATGATCAAAAACTGTAAGCGTATCAGGCACCCACAGGACAGGGTTGCCTAGGGTGGGGCCACTGGGAATATTCTTTGTGATTACCTGGCAATAAATTATTTAACATTTTTTTCGTATAAATATTTGTAATGAGCGTGATGCGCCGCAGGGCACATCAATATTTATCTCTTTGAAATAAACCTAAAATCACTTGACCAGAATAAAACGTACGTCTTGAGTCGTTCCATCTTAATTGTGGTATTCACATCAATTCAGCTCAAAGACCTTACCGACAACTGTCTATTTGTGTTTGTGCCGCCGCGCGCCGCGCCGATGACGAATTGAGATTAGCAATTGACACAAACACTCCCTTGTTTAGCAATTGCTTCTATAGGACGTGTTCATACTGTGCAAAGTGTTTGTGGCGGGCCGTCAGCTGGGTCGATCGATAGTGAGTCGCTGGGTCATTTATTGTGTCTTTGAGATCAATGATTAAATGATGATGCATTTAAGACACTAACCCTAATAAATTCGCATTGCACGCAATGGACGTCGCATGCAACAAACAACAATATACACAACATTTGTTGATAGATTTTGTAAAAAATAAAATTAAATATACTCTATTATAAAGGAAAAGGTAAACTTGTTTGATGGTAGACTTATAAAAAGACAACGTCTTGCCTTTATGGCAAACAACTTTTTAAGAGATAAAGATTTAAAAATTACAATTATTTTTAGTAAATAAATATTTTTCTGTATTTAGTTTAATAAAAAAATATCAGGAAATTTTGGCAAAGCTAACGGTTGACCACAAATAATGTGCATAATCACAACACGTGTTTAAAACATTTCCTCTTTCAAGCAGAACGTTACAATATAATGTTTAAAAAAATATTTCAAATTAAAATCAGAAACTAAGATAGAAAAAGTCAAGAAAATGCTATGAAAATCCAAACTCTGGCGGGGACTCGAACCCTGAGCGGGGAGCCGCCGCGCTCGACCGCTTACTACTACGCAGACCTTGAACGACTCAAGCGTAAAAATGGCCAGGAACCGATACAGGAAATCATTGTCCAGAATCCTGACGAATTGAGCGAGTACGTTGATACCACTGAGGTAGTCAATGATGGAGCCGTACGCGAAGTACCCCCCCTTAGAGACAGGGTCCGACACTGGAGTCTCCCGGAGTATAACACTCCAGAAAATGCCAGAAAAATTGAAGAAACTTACTCGACTGCAGGCACTTTCCCTATGCCCGAACCGAAAGAGAAAGAACCGCTCCTAGCTGAATTGGAAGTCGTTGGAAGATTGCCTTTGACGCAGTTGGAGTCTACCTCAGGAGTTAGCAGGAGTAGAAGTTGGTATCTGTGTTGTCCAAATGTGGCTGAGGAGGAAATATCTAGAGAATCGTCTTGGAGGTATTCAAGTTTGAGGCCAGTGACGGCGCCTCCAATTGCCGGACAAAATGGGGTCCATATGATGGTATGTACTTGTTATGGAATGGGGTGTTGGGTTTTTGTGTTCTAAAGATGAAATTAAAAGTGATGATGACGCAATCTTGCAGTTTCTAGTTCACATAGACTGATCCCTCGTGGAATAAATGGCTCTCTGATCAAATATTTGCAATTTAGCGATGATACCTGCACTTGCGAGAATTTGATTGAAGAGTTCGTCATTTCAAAGTGCAACAAATATACCAATATACCAATCTTTATGTCCAATCTGGAAACATTAGGTAAATCTTTTATATCAAAAGACTCCAGGGCCCCAAGATTGTATTTCTGTGTCAGTTATTTTCTTAACTTAACTTACAGACTGCATACGAATATTGTTTTTTTTTTATGACACCTAAGATCACGCCGATCTTATTATTGTGGCAATTACGCGTGCGTCCTACTTCACACACACTTCAGGAGTCTCCCGGAACTTAGTAGGAGCCATACATATCACATATATAAAGACGTTTAGAACTAGCATGACTATCATTTCTTCTAAAAAGTGTAATTATTTTCCAGGTCGCAACTCAAAGCTCCGGTCCAGATGACCTGGCTTCTCTGCGAGCCGAACGCGACGCGCTCGCCAGAGCGCTGGCAGCGGAACGACAGCGTGCTGCAACGGCAGCCAGAGCACACGACGCAAGACTCGCAGAACTCCACGGTGTCATTGCCGAGCTCGTGAGGAGACGGGCGCATGATAAGCATGCGGGAGCCATACCTGAAGAAGAAGTGTCAGGTACACAAAATAATAATAAAAACTTCAGACATCTTACGACTCTCGAGTTGCAGGTGTCCATGGATGGCGGTTGCACTTACCATAAGGTGACCAGTCTATTCGTCTGTCCCCCGATAATAAACGGCCAAGTGCGAGACGGACGGACGCACGAAGGGAAAGTCATGTCTGCATGGTAGCCCCCTTAAATATTTGTTTTATTTTAATATATTTTTTAAAGTGAATATATAACTAAATATTCTGTGAATGGTGACCCGTCTATTCGTCTGTCCCTCTATAATATAAAAAATATATAATTATGAAATATTCTTTGATGTACAATAATGAGTATGTCTTATATATATATATATATATATATATATCTCATAAGTTACTTCGGGGTTGTTTCAGATGAGTGCGAATCAACGACGCAGCCGGCGGGCGAGCTGGACAACGACGCAGACAGATCACGGACGGAACAGGTGAGCACTGAGCGATGGTGTGAGAGCCATGTTTAGGTACGTACACTTGTTGTATTTAACAGTTTTAGGGCCACGCTTAGGCACAAATGGGATCGCTTGCCCGGTGCGATACGACCTCACAGAACCGGAGAACGGAGAACGCACCGGTTGTGAAGCAACGTCTGCGTTGCGCATCCCTGATATTAGTGGAAACCTTTCCAGAGGCCCAACTTCCTATATATATATATATATACAGCGTGACCGACAAAATGGAACGCTTGTTTTTAAATGACAAAACCGTTGAAAAGTTATGACCGTTCCAGGTTCCAGTCCAGGTATTATCACCTCAGAGTTTCTGTACGAGTAATAAAGTAAAGTTATATATACGGAGAGAAAGCATCATCGTAAGTGGCCGCTAACGGTCTTGCTGTATCCTTTCTTTTACCAACCCCACGGGTCATCACCTAAGGTGAGGTGATATGTCGGAATGTAACCGACTATAATTCACTTTAAAAAAGTAGACAACCGACTTTAGTGCGTCTATCTTAAATAATTTAAGACATATTATTTTCTCATGGATGCCATTGTCAGAACTGAACCATACGGGAAGCACCAACGTTCAAAAAAAAAAACATCAAAATCGGCTCACCCAGTCGAAAGTTCTGAGGTAACAAACATAAAAAAAAATATACAGTCGAGTCTATTGAGAACCTCCCTCTTTTTTGAAGTGGGTTAAAAACCACAGTGCGTCGGAGTTCCGTCACAAATGTGTCTCTGCCATGGGGATACCCTAAGAAGGAAGTCTTCGAGAACCGATGCAGACCTTAAATCTTCAGTTTTCAGTTCAGTTTAGAGGCTGAGGCGTCAGACTTGAGATCAAGTGGTTGCGGATTCAAACCCCGCCCAGTACACTACCGTCGTAAACCCACCCCTAACTCAAGCATTTAGCTTAGCTGGGGGGGGGGGGGGTAACAAGAATACTAGTAATGTGAGACCCACGTAGACCCACATTACCAGATTTTTACAAGCAAGAGTAATTGGTCCCTTATAAAACTTTAATTCCTTATATTACAGAATGACACGTCATCAGCGTTGAGTCCAGCTGAACTGCCGACTCCTCAGGAGTCGAAGGTGGAGCCGGAGGCAGACGACACTAGCGACACCAGCACACACTTGGCCAGGTATTGTTACTGGGCGGCTTTTAAATATTTCTTGTTATATTTAAGCTGAAGTACTTACTCTACTGCGCAAGAACTAGGGTTACTAAAGTGAGGTCTTGTTACAATTGTATAAATAGTGGGAGTGACTTGGGTACACTAGCACACCCACCCCAGTTCAACACACACCCACCCCTCACCAAAGTGCTTGTGTCAGGAGTGGGTTTAAGAAGGTAGTGGATGGAGTTCGAACTCACAGCTGCTTGATCGTAAGTCCTATACCATAGCCTACACTACCGCTGCTTTATATATACGGCTTATAGCTGAGATAATGGTGATTGGCTTGTCGGCTACTGGTCTGTGACCTTCACTGCTGAGCCAGAGGTCATGGGTTCTTTTCCCACCCGGGACAGTAATTAGTGTGATCTACAAATTGTTCGATTCTGTTTGTTTTTTGTGTACGTTGCATGTATTTTTTGCAGATGGGTCACCTGATGGTAAGTGACAATCGTTGCCCATAGATACTGCAACGCATGGGTTGTAAGTGCGATATCCGCCTTTAGGGTGATGAAGGAAAGAGGAATGGGGATGAGGGATGGCAAAGATGAGTGGCCTAAAGGGGGTTGTAATACAATGCAAGCATTGTTTGTCTACCGGTTTTCTGTAACGCCGTGGTAATACTCCGGTACTCCCCTAGAGTGAATGAAGAAGTTGGTGTTTGAACGGTTTTTGTAAAGATACAGGGATCGGTACTAGAGGGAGGTGTCTTTTTTTTGTGGTAAAAGGGGACAAACGAGTAGAGGGTTGGGCCTCCGTTAACCTCACTCTCTCGGTCACACAATGCTGTTTAAATGCCACTGTTTAACAGCAGGTTCTCTGTAAGGCCGTGGCAATACTTCAGTCGAGCCGGCCCATACGTGCCGAAGCATGGCTCACTCACGTTAAAAATAAAATGTATATTTTAAGTTGACAAGTCGTAATTACGTGTGTCCAGTCGCTCGGAGCGCGCGCCGGCGGCGGACTGCGGCGCCGCGCTCGGTCGCTCCGAGCGGGACTCCGCCGAGCGGTGAGTGCACTCAGATAACTACATCTTCATACATCTTCTTCTTCCTTACAATTTTAAGATATATATAATTGGGGTTCATGCTATTATATATATTTGTCATTTTTTTTGTATATTATAGGGGGACGGATGAACAGACGGGTCACCTTATGGTAAGTGACAACTGATAGACTACATGATTGTGATGAGATGGAAAAATAGGCTGGGGGTTAGGGGAGAGGAAAAAAGAGAGGGAGAGTTGGGAATTCGGAAAGCTCACTATTTCGGGGAAATGCAACGCAAGCGTTACTTCACAATCGTATTTCTGTGAGGCCGTGGTGTCGCACCGGTCGAGCCCATTCCTGCCTGAGTATGGTTCTACCACTGAAAATATTATTGACAGTTTATAAATTTTAGTATTATGTTACGTTTTTGACCGACTATAAAATAATACGGTTATCAATTCGACTATTGGTTTTATGTTTACGTCTTTTAATCCTTGCTTTTAACAGTAATAATTTGGAATAAATTTTATAATTGAAGGTTTTTAAAAATACATCTTATTTGAATATTTAAATGGTACTTAATGCAGAGGCCATTGCAGGTCGAGTATGAGTTAAGTAGCGGACAAGCATTGCCATTGCCGCCGAGGCATATATAGCGCCTTTCACTAAAGATCGCAGGGAAATTAAACATACTTCTTATATTATAAAACGGCTTTCAATGTTCCTCGAATTTAATGGAACTGTGACTAGTTGTTTTTTAAGTAACAAATTTGATTTTGATTTGATTGTAGACTGATTGCTTCGATGCCTTAAAGCCTCTTATCATGACGCGTGTTGCTCTTGTGTGGTCCTCAAATATTTGTTCCGAATGATGGTTTTCTTTGTGTCCGTTAATTGAATGTTTGTTAAGCCCACCGTGACACACGAATTATTCCTGATTCCTTCCTTAAAAAAAAGAAACAGCTATTTACATAAATAATAACAGCAAACTGCAATAATAATAACAGTCATCCCGTAGACTATGCATTAGACACTGTATGGCAATCATACATAGACTATACAAAAAAATCTCACGCTTTTTTTAACGTTACGGACGTTTTTTTGCCAGCTAGGGTACCGCTCCGCAACGCAACAAATTACATATTAATCAAATTGAAATTTCTTTTCTTATTTCCAACAATATTGGCAAATACAAAATGCATCAGTGTAAAACAACCAGTCAAACTAGATTTGACATGCCACTGTAATACCTATATTATAGACAATAATTAGTCATAATTAATATCCAATCAAATAATCCATAATAAAAATAATAATTGTTATTGAAATATTCTCAAATGACCAAGACATACAAACATATATTAGAAGTCGGTTAAAAACAAAATAATACAGTTTAAAAGTGATTGATTAAATGTATAAATATATGGTTATTTGTTAATATTAGATACATGGTGTTTGCAGATGTTGTGAGGGAGCGGAGGGCGGAGACACCAGCGCGGGAGGGAGCTGCGACCGCGAGAGAGGCTCGCCTGAACAAGAAAAACTCTACACGCACTCCACCGGTATGACATACACCCCTATATAACAGTTGATTGCTGAGCGGAGGTCGTGGGTTCGATTCCCACTTGGGACAAAAAATGGTGTGAGAGTGATTAGGGATGAGGGTATGTGGGGAGGGGGATGAGGAGATGGGCGGGGCGGGGGGTCAGGAGATAGGAAATAGGAGATGGGGAGTTGGGCCTCCGGAAATCTCACTAATTTCGGGGAAATACGACGCAAGCGTTGCTTCACAGCCGTGTTCTTATATGTATGTTAGTACAAGTAAATGAGATGGTAATTTCATAAAAAAAATACCTCAATACAATAAAGAAAACACAATGTAAAAAACTGCTGACGCAGGGTCAAATGATGCGAGTGAACAAGGAAATAAGTAAATGCATTATAAATTTCCACGTTTTTGCTAACGTTACCTCGAAATGTATAGACCCTACGACACACCTCACAAAACAACACAAAATTACAAAGCAACATATACACATAAATATATATGCAAACACATGAAAAATGTACCCTTCTTGTTGCGCAATCGGGTAAAATTATTTATGTAACGTAACGTATATTTAATTATTATGTAACGACTTCGTTCAAGTAAATAATTCAGGGTATGAAGTCACAAGTTGCTAATTAGTACAGTGGTAGTCCAAATAGTACTGGCTGTAAACAAAACATAATTATATAATAAAGGTTCGAATACCCTTCGCACGGTTAGAGAGAGAACTTTCAGACAGATTACACTATTTTCATATAATTTACAGTTTTGTACTGTGTACACATCAACACATTATGCCTTTTAATTTGAGATTTATTATCTGGGGTATGTTTATTAACTGTATATTTATTAACTAGGGTATATTTACTACCTGGGGTATGTTTATTAACTGTATATTTATTAACTAGGGTATATTTACTACCTGGGGTATGTTTATTAACTGTATATTTATTAACTAGGGTATATTTACTACCTGGGGTATGTTTATTAACTGTATATTTATTAACTAGGGTATATTTACTACCTGGGGTATGTTTATTAACTGTATATTTATTAACTAGGGTATATTTACTACCTGGGGTATGTTTATTAACTGTATATTTATTAACTAGGGTATATTTACTACCTGGGGTATGTTTATTAACTTAGGTATATTCATTAACTGGGGTATGTTTAACTTATAAACGGCTGAGTCGATTTCGATCAAACATAATTAAGAACACTTTATTAAACTATCATTATTAAAAAAACATATCAAAATCGTTTCCTCTTCGTTTAGGAGCTACGGTGCCACAGGAAAACACACAGCTATACAAACAGACACGTCAAGCATATAACACCCCACCTTTTGGGTCAATAAATAAATGTACCGACCTCCAATTTAATAATTATATTGTGTGTTGTCAGGTCGGTGTGTGTCCCGTCAGGCGAAGCTGGCCTCCCGCGTGCGGCTGAGGAAGACGGATGACGACCATTCCGACAACAGGCCTCCCTCCGATGACGTAAGCACTCTTCCCTCTTTCAACATTCTCGCTTATGTTTATTGCACACCAATAAAAATATTGTACAATCTCATCACAATCTGCGATGTCCTTATTAGTCTCATTTGAATTTAGTTTTATATTTCTCGCTGAATTAAAGCAGGATCACTCCCATCTCTTCGGGAGGGAATCGTGTTATTATCTATCAGACAGTATATATACAGTCGGTGTACGGTTGAAGGAAATACCTCTTTTACATGAGTGGGTTTTTGGTATAGGGAACAAAAAGTCACGTAATGGTCCAGGCTACCCTTGCCAATAAACTTCTGCAAATCGAGAGTAACACAGTCTCACTTACTCGCTAAAACTCAACGCAAGCATTCCTTCAACCGGTCTTCTCTGAGGGAGTGTTATTACTCTTTTTATGAAATAATTGTACAGACGTAAATGCCAATCGCCGCCCATTGACACCTACAACTCAATAAAGAGAGGGGTTGACTGGAAGGAAAAGGGGCGAGGGGGAGTAGGGCCTCCGGTAACTTCACTAACTCGGCAATACAATGCAAGCATTGTTTGTCTACCGGTTTTCTGTGAGGCCGTGGTGTAACTCCGGTCGAGCCCGCTCATTCGTGCAAGCATGGCTCTCCCACGGTAAGGCATTTCCGTGAGAGAGCATGCCTCCCATATTAGTTTCTCTTCAATCCAATACCTTACACACCAGAAGTTATTGTATATATATAATCTGATTTTCTAGCTAGGTTTAATTTTTAGAAGACGTCGTCTTCACCTTGGCTATGAAAAACTGCTACAATATCATTACAATATGAAAGTTAATTTCGCTACCATCTATAAGGTTATAATAGCTCAGGTGGCGAACAGGGCGGTCCCGAAACCAGAAGAGATGCAGGTACTATCTACAATGTACAGACATCTGTTACAATTTTTATTTACATCGAGGTTTCTAATTCGAAGTTTAAGTGTTTCAGATTGATTTACATCAGTAGTTAATTCCACAAACGGATAGCTTGAAAAATTGATTATTGAATGAATTCTCAGAATGACGATATGTTTGTTTTCCTCTACAGTTGTGGTGTGCGGAGGCTGCAGAGCGTCTGGCGTTGGATGTGTGCGCGCATGCTGATCTCCGGGAGGCTTTACTGGCTGCACAGCATCACGGTGAGTGGGGGGGGGGGGGATTGAGATGGAGGATAAACCGTTATAGGAGGTTTTACTGTTATTGACGATTCTTCTATAACATCACCATTTGTACTGTTGTGGAAGAACAAGGAATTTAAATATACAGTTTAACTCACGTGTGTATTTCGGGGATGTCCGACTAGTTTCGGTCCCGACAAGAGACCTTTCTCAAGGAGTAAGTCGACGGTACCGGACGTAACACTCATGGGGTGTTGTTTGGAGTAAGTGGTTGTGTAATGTGAAGGAAGTGTTGCTGAAGAGGAGATAATGCGGCTAGAGAGGTGAGGTTGTTGTATGAATTGAGTGTTAATCTAGTACACATAAAATAGCGTACCTAGTTTTCTGAGGCTATGTTCTTTATATATATTTTACTGAGGCACAACAGGTCTGAGTGTGGTGGTGTGTTGCAGAGGGCGGGTCGGGGTGTGCGTGGGCGGGGCGGTGCGCGCGCCTTCGCGCCGAACGCCGCGTGCTGCAGTGTGCGCTCGCACGCGCCGCCGACACCGCGCACAGGTCAGTCTACCTCTCCTTGCATTGCCTTGTCTTCTCTCACCTACATTCATACATACAAACATTCACGCCTATATCTCCAACAGGGTAGGCATTGATGTCTTTAACACCCACTTTTTGCCACCCATAATATAATTGATTTACTTAATATAGGGCAAGCCTATTGCCGTCGTCCTGGCACTGTATGATGTATGACTGCATACATATTGTGATATAGATAGCAGTCCGATCTCTTGTCCCCTTCCAGCCACGAGTAAAGATGGGATCTTCCTCTAACCTTCTTAGACATCTCTATCTTTCCATGCACTACATATTTTATTGAGTTTAATTTCTAAAACTCCCTATTGACGGCTATGGGCTTGGCCTATTACGTGAATGTTTGTTGTAAATTATCTTAGAAGCATATTCACAATTTTTTTTTTATAATCTTTGTAAACTGCTTTTCTATATATGTATGTACATATGTATGTACATATATAGAAAAGTCTAAATATCGTGTCTCTCTGGCTGACGATATTGGGAATATATGTATTATACTAATCGGCAAGAAAACTTTCATATCGCGATTCAGGTTCCTACTGCAGTTTACTTAATTAGTTCAGTTAGTCTTCGCTAGATGGTATTGACGTACGTTTTTGTTGCACATAGGAGTCGCCGCATGCACATCTCTAATTATATTATATGTTCGGTTATTTATTAAACATGTCGTAACCAGATTCTAGAATTGATATTTCAAGGTGTGGCCAACAATTTCATGAAATGGTATGATATGGTACCAGATTGTTGAATAATCACTTGTTGTTTAGAAGTATGAACGGCTAAACGCATGCATATTTCATGATATTTTACATTACTCTTGGGGTCTAAACCGACCATAAATACACCTACACCTTTCTGTAACACCCTATATATAGAATGGTTGGTAATTGTGTAGGCTGTACTGCGCGTGCGCGGTCCAGGAGTCGACGTCCGTGTCACTGTGCTGTGCGCTGCGGGCCGCCGACCGAGCGCTAGAGACCTACGACGTGCTGCTGGCACTCGCCGAGACATGCCATGCGCCTCACTCGGAGGAGGTAATACAATACAACTTAAGATATCCTAAGCTCTGCCTCTCTTCCTCTCTGACATCTTAAGACATCTGCTCCCAAACTATACACAGTTTTACAACGACCATCAAATAGTTGATTTAAAAAAAATAAATTTCTGGTGTGGTGTACATATTTTTATTTTTTGTATTGGGCGATAGACGAACAGACAGGTCACCTGATGGTAAGTGACAACCTCGTCCATAGACACTTGCAACTGGAGAGTGATAAGTGCGCAGCACGCCTTTGAAGGTGAAGGGGGATGAGGGTATGCGTGGAAGGGAAAGAGACGTTGATGAGAAGATAGGAAAAAAGGCGGGAGGTCAGTGGAAAAGAAATAGAAGAGGGTAGTTGGGCCTCCGGAAACCTCACTAATTTCGGTTAAATATAACGCTAGTGTTGCTGTACAAGCGGTTTTCTGTGAGGCGGTGGTATCGCACCGGTCGAGCCGGCCCATTCGTGCCTAAGCATGGCTCTACCACGTAAAAATAATGTTTCTAAATCACTCAACAACTTTTTCACACTCAGCATTATTCTTTCTTATGTGATATGTGATGACTCTTCTTTATATCAATTTGAAAGTTGTATTGTTGATTTAAAATACCATCTTGTATTAAAAAAAAACGTATTTTACAATTTTCTTTTGGATTTATTCACGGGGTCTAGTATACGACTATAAAATATGGACATACCTTTCTGTAATACCCTGTATGTAACTAAATATGTGCATGTTATAGATAAATTACTGTTCGAAACACGAACGAACATTCCAACATTTTATAAGTTACTCGCTTTCTACTCCGGCCATGCTTGCGTTAACATTATACACTTCTCATGAAATAGAAACAATAGTGCAAGTATTATTTAGGCGGTATTTAAATAAAAAAGAGTCATTTAAAATAATGCTTCAATAATAGCTGGCAGTGCAGTCTACGCAAGGGGGTACACAATTCCAAAATTGATTTTAGATTTTGTAATTTTCGTCCAATAAATTATTGTAGAGATTGTTTTCAATGTGTATTGTGTCTGAATTTCTGTATTTAATCACATTTTATTGCGAAAAATATCGTTTTTTTTTTAATAGTGTTGTTGTTATTGATATGTATATAAATATAATAATTAATAAAATAAAAAAAAAAACAAACTACACGCATCTTGCGTTCAGATTACTTGGGTGTCCCCCAGGGAAGTGTGCTGGACCCATACATATGTATTTATCATTTACATACACACAACCATCCGTCTCGGTTTCGCAATGGTATTTTATTATTATAATTTTTTACTTGACTTACAACAAAAAAAACAATGAATTGTACACCGAGGTTAAGAACTTCTCCAGTTATTGGTGACAGTAATATAAAAATCAATTCGATAGTGTTGAGTCCATTGCGTGTAGGCAGATATTCGCTGTGGGAGACTTTGTTTTGTAACATATAGCAATGAAATCGAAGCTGGGTGATATTTGAGATTGTTTCTGTATTGTTGTAGAGGGAGTCAGCAGAGCTGGTCGCGCGACAGCTGCTGGCGCGGCTCGACGCGGAGGGAGGCGCGGCCGCCGTCGGCGAGCCGCTGCTCTCGCCCGGACCCTGGCTGCAGCACCACGCACAGTCAGTATACTATTCATTTTCTATATTAATAAAAATGATAAACGCCTTCAATACGCCTTTCCGATTCTATTAAAAGCGATCCCACTTGTTTGACCCAGTATTTTGCCACTCCTGTGCACTCCAGAAGGATTTGAGTGCACAGGAGTGGCCAAAGTGAGAGTGAGGCCACTCCTGTGTCTCCTCCTCCCCCGAGCATGCTCTGCAGAGGGGGCTGTCGGTTACACCTATATTAAAACAATTGTTAAAAGGACCCGTTATTACCTGAGTTAGTTTCCGTAGTTTTAGGCGTGGAAGGTCTATGCGTGAGATCATCTCTGTCCAGTGTTTGTACCTTAGTATGACGCCGTATGGCTGATGTAGGCCACTCAGAAGGAAGGGCAACAATGGGTTCAGAACCTATCGCAGCTAACTCTGATCCTTTTCTAGCCAGTTCGTCTGCGGCATCGTTGCCTCGTGAGGTACTGCGAGGTTTGATCCGTTGCAGAGTTACGTGGTTATTGTTATTACACACCTCCGTCAAGGGCTGGTAACAGTCGTATATAAGCTTTGTGGTGATGACTGCTTTGCAGGGCCTGTAATATTGATTTGCTGTCCGAGAGGATTCGAATGGAGTATTTCTCTACCTTTGTTACCAGCGTCGCTGTGGCGGCTGTGATGATGCCCATACACTCTGCTTTAAATACAGTGTTATGAGCACCCAACGGTGCGGCTATGTTTATATTTAGGTCTTCTGAGAATACACCTTCCCCTGGTACCAGACCTTGTCTTTGAGCCGTCAGTAAATATTCTTAGATCTTTCGCATGAAGACCCTCTTCAGGATCGTCGTTCAGCTGTAGTTAGTACTTCTAGTCGAAAACTAATTGCGTTGGAAGTTTATCATTTACCGCCGACGACATTGGTTACTTTTTAATTACCATGTCTTGGACCGAGGGGGGGGGTCGGGTAATTTTCACAAAGTTTCTTTCTTCCTAATCTCTCCTAATCGTTAGGGAGGGGGGTACCTTCCAATATCAGCTCAGTAATATACATATATACACTCACGCTTGTATCCCCTAATGGGTAGACAGAAGTTTATTAAATACCCACATGTTGTGTTGTAGCCTGCTTAGGCACTGGGCCGGCTCGGCCGGTGCGATAACCACGGCCTCACAGAAAACCGTTTGTGAAGTACTGCTTGCGTAGCTTCTCCCCGGAATGAGTGAGGTTTCCGGAGGCGTAACCCCTCCTCTCCTCTCCCCTCACCTCATCCCTCCTCTCTTATTTTCGTTATTATTATTAAATATTTTTTTATAAAAGAATACTAGTAACGTAGGTCACACATTACTAGTATTTTCGTTAAACCCCCAACGCTGACCTAAACGATGCTGTTAGGAGGGGATCAGCCGCTTCTTTGTCGCTGCTTATGTATCACCCTGTATAGTGCATATACAGTATGTAGTGTGTCACCCAGGGCGAGTGTGGGCGCGTGGTCGGGCGAGTGCGAGACGCGCCTGCGCGCGCACGCGGCGCGCCTGAAGGCCGACACCGTCACTCTGAGAGGGACGCAGCCTCCCAAACTCTTCTCATATCACGGTGCGTATACATGGTCCAGTGGTTAGTGATCCTAACTGCCAGAGCTGCTGACACTGCTGTGCCAGAGGTCATGGGTTGGATTGACTAAAATTTGTGTTATATTTATGTGTATGTTTGTAAAGTCCCCTGAAGATTTATCACCCGACTGAACAAGAAGGAGAGTTATGCTTTTCGACCTATATTATAAAAGTAAAGAGCAAATCTGTGTAACCACAATTATTGTCAGCTGTGTATTTACTCGAATTATATATTTGATTCTTAACTATTTATAATTGACTTTATAAAAGTACACTACCAATTGTTATACTTCTATCATAAAAATACAACCGAAATGAGAACCCTTTATTAAAGTCGATTGGATTGGATTGAGGAGTACAAGCAGTAGCTGAAGCAAGTCAGGGTCGCATATGTGTATGTACCTGCACCTCGAGCTGGCGCCGGAAAGTACTGACACCTCTAACATGTAAAAGTGGAATACATTGGAAAGTTTTTAGAAATATTATATAGTGTTCCGAACTGCTGTCTCCGCTCGTAGTGGCTTTAACGCTACGTTTTATTAAATATGTGCTCCCCCCACAGACGTGGAGGAGTCAGAGTTGGGGGGCGGCGGCGGCGCGGCGGAGATGGAGGCCGCCGTCGCGCTGCATGACGCTCTGCGCAACAACACGCCGTCCGCACTACACAAGGTAACTCTACCCACGTGGAGTCTCTAGCCACACTCATGCATTACAAAAACTAAAACGTGCTTCGCGCCAGATAACGTATAAAGCAATATGACATGATAAAACACTAACATATTTTTTTTGTTAAAGACAACTCCCGCACTAGGATTAACTCCTGTGTCGGTGTACTTTACAAACATTCAAACAACGGACAAGAAGAACACCCAGACTCAGAACAACAATTTGAGGATCACACAAAGTGTTGTCCCGTGCGGGGATCGAACCCACAACACTCGGCTTGTGCAGCGTAGTGGCGAGGTTGTATCGCCTGTCCTATTCCTCAGGAATTGTTCCGGAGGCCTGGAGAGAAGCGAATGTTCAACCCATTCCCAAAAAAGGCGACCGCTCCGATCCAGCCAATTACCGACCTATAGCCGTCACTTCCATACTCTGTAAGGTGTTCGAGCGGATCATCAACACCCAACTAATCCGCCACCTAGAGGATCACTCCTTGTTAAATGATCGGCAATATGGTTTTCGGCCGAACCGATCCACGGGTGATCTTCTAGCGTACGTCACACACCTTTGGGGTGAGGCTATGGATAGGCATGGGGAGTCCTTGGCCATCAGCCTCGACATTGCCAAGGCCTTCGATAGGATGTGGCACCGCTCGCTTCTCTCCAAACTTCCTGCATTTGGTCTGCCTCCTAAACTCTGCAACTGGGTTGCTGCCTTCCTCGAAAAGCGCCGCATTAGGGTTCTCTGCGACGGCGCGGCCTCAGACTTCCACGAGGTAAGCGCTGGTGTACCTCAGGGCTCCGTCCTATCGCCTACGCTGTTTATTCTGCATATCAATGACATGTTAACCCTTGGCAATATACATTGTTATGCAGACGACAGTACAGTGCACGGGCGATATTTCGGGCATCCTACTGCCAAGCTGGCAGACGTTGAGGAAAAACGACAGGAGCTTGTCGCTGAGCTCGACCGGGTCTTGAGCCGCATTTCCCAATGGGGCTGTGAGAATCTGGTCGAGTTCAGCGCCAAGAAAACACAAGCGTGTGTGTTCTCTAACAAAAAGTCTCCATTCCTTCCTCTTCCTACTCTTCAGAGCACTCAACTGCCACTGCAGGATAGGCTTAGTATTCTGGGTATGGATATTTGCCGGGATCTCAATCCTCGCGATTACATCGAGAGTGTCACTAAGGCGGCCCCGCGTAAGCTCGGCGTTTTGAACAAGGTGAGACGGTTCTTCTCGCCCGAGCAACTGTGTCTTTTGTACAAGACCCAGGTTCGCTCCTGCGTGGAGTACTGCTCTCATCTCTGGGACGGCTATGCGCAGTGTCTGCTTGACGCTCTCGATCGGTTGCAGCGGCGCGCAGTCCGCATTATCGACTGTCCTGAGATCACCCAGTCTCTTGAGCCTCTGCAGTTGCGAAGAGATGTCGCCTCTATGGCAGTCCTCTATCGCCTACATCACGGGGAGTGTTCTGATGAGCTCTTCCAATTGGTCCCACCTTCACCCTTCCTCTACAGGACTACACGTGCTGGCCTGAGGAGTCACCGTTTGTGCGTCGAAAACATACGTACCCGAACTAAACGGTTTGGCTCTTCTTTCTTGTGCCGATCGGTAAAAGCCTGGAATTCTCTACCAGCGCACGTGTTTCCTTCCCACTATGATCCCGGGTCTTTTAAGCGGGGCGTGAAAAAGCATCTCACCAGGCCGCCATAGTGTGGGTCACCACGCTGCATTGACTAGACATGCAAGGAGGATGGTGACCACCACTCTTGGACTCCACTTATTGCTTTCCATCAGGCAAAGTGGAGTTTCTATGGTAGGCTAATATAAAAAAAAAAAAAAGGTGACTACTTCAACCGCTGCGCCGTCCGTGCTGCCATTACACAATAAATATACATTTAACAAAACATAAAGAAGACTGCGGGGCACAGGTCCACGTGACCTGGGGAATGCAACACTTGTTTTTAGCACTGATATTAAATATGTCTGGCATACGGCTGTATAAAAAAATTCAAATCCTTTTAAAGTATTTTTATAAGAATTTTGCAATCTTAATTTTAAACACTCTATATGCATCTATGAGAAGAGTAGTAATTTGTGTTAATCACTCATATATTTTCAGCGGTTGAAGTATTCCATTGTCACGTCGCCACGCAGCATAATATATAGTAATGTACGTAACATGTTCCCAGAGCTCTTCCCCGCGTCGAACTCGTCGCGCTCGCCACTGGCTCGACGCTCGCGCCTCCGAGACCGACCTCTAGACTCTTCGACGAATGATTCTACTTCAGACCGACTGCTTCTGGACTCACGTGGATATTACGATATTTCACTCACTCGGCAACACAATTGTTTGTCTAGCTGTTTTCTGTTAGAAGGTAGTATTGCTCTGGTCGCGCCGGAACCTTCGTACCTAAGCATGGCTCTACCACAGTAATATAGGAATCCATTTTGGGACTGACAATTTGATCCTTACGGAGGGAGGGAGCCTGCTTTAGAGGCTTCAAAAAATCGTTTCTTTTTGCATAAATGTCTTCCCAAACTACCCAAGATGTGTCTCTAATAGATAATAGTTTCCTCATCCAGTAAATAACAATTTTTAAAATATGACCACACATTCTTTTAAAATATAATATAAAACAGTGTTCAATCCCTTTTGAAGTTTTCTGACTGTTATGTAATATGTTCTTGTAATAAAACCAGTGAGTAATGTTTTTAAATTTGATTTATCTGACTTTTTTGTGTCAACAAGTCACTTTTAATAGTAATTTCACAAAAAAACATTCAAGTAATATGCGTAAGGGTCCTTAATCAAGAAGCAAAGCGACCTGTCTTAACAATCCAACTAACCATAATCACAAAAATCATTTTCTCTTAATCTTGTTTTAGGATTCTAGTATGAGTGACGTCATTTAACAGCGATAATAATAATAATTAAAATATAAAAATACAAAATACATCATTTATATAATATTCATAAGTTAGACTATTTTCATCATCTAACATTTCACTTAAGACTCATCATCATCATCATCACTCATAAGATCTCATGGACTAACTATCTTACGTAACTATTAAAATATGTATAAAAACTCCTTCCCCAATGCCATAAAAAATGCAAATACCCTATGACCCCTTGATAACGTGTAAAGCCCCCACAGCCCTCTTCGTTTTTTTAAATATGATTCTATAAAGGGGGATGCAGGGGGCTCCGGTAACCTCACTCTTTCGGCATTATAAATGGCCGTGGATACTCCGGTCGAGCCGGTTCACCGATTCCGGTTCATTGCATTGCATTTATGAAAGTATAATATGTATATCGGTGTTTTACGTGTCACAGTACAAGCTATGCTTAGTTTAGACAAACAGCTAAGTGTTATATGTATGTATGTCACAATGTTATTATTATTAATTTAGATCTCCAAAAATGTGTTGTAGAATTAATTTATCACCTAGCGGGTACATGTTTCATCACAGTAAAATATAGATGTCGTTATTCCATGGACTGTTGTAATATATGTGGAGTGTACTGCAATACATATACAAACGATGACTTTAACAGTGGAGTAGCTGTCGGCTGTCACGCCGGCCCCTGTTGTATCGAAAGCATCTGCAAAAACTACTAATATACTATAATTTAATTCCAATTTAGAAATAGGGGCCAAGTCTGTTGCCTTCAACTGGGCACTGTATGACTGTATATATACTGTCTGTAATCTTGTTTATGTGTTGCAGTGCACTTTAAATATATAATAAAAATATGTATGTATGTTTCGTTATAAGTGGCTTGCTACGATTGTCGCCCCTCCCGCCGTTTATGTGTAGTTATGTATTGTTAGCGCGTCTATCAAATGTATTGTACAGATATGTATAGCTATATAATATAGATTTATATATACATATATTATATGCTAATCAAAATATACTTATCGATATACTTGCGTCTCAAATACTTTAGGAGATCCAAGATCTTACTTACAACAAAGAAATAAAAGTTATTGTTTAGGAATTTAAATTGAGTACATCAATCAAAGAATCATATTCCACTGAAAATACTCTGAGATCCTGCCGATATAACAGTTTTTTTTGTGATGTTATTACTTTATTATTAGGCTCTTCGTCAAGAATTAAGCGACACGTCGCATCAATCAATCTTGACAAAATTAGCATCTTATTATGTATTGAACTTTGTCATAGCGGTGATTTTTATTCAATGCGATATTTCTACAAATACCTTCTCCTGCTAAACAGATATCAGAGCCTTTTAAGCAAGTTCTTACTACTCCTTGCATATTCTAATTACTCGTGTAAAATACTTTCATTGTAATATATATTATATTGCGCATGTTACCTCGCTACGTGTTTCTATAACTTATGGTAGTTGAACGCGGCCGACCGCCATTTTATGTTGCGGCATGTCAAACACAAGATGGCGGCTTATGCTATAAGTGGATTCGATATACATATGTTCAGATGTCTCGATATTTTGTTTAAAATTATGCAATTTATTTTCATACATATCGATGTTAAATGAGTTTGTTTTATATGTAAAATTAATTATTTTACTATTTTTATACTATTCCAAGTCAAATTATTCTAAAGATAAATGAAGGCGTGATTTTTTTGTAATGTAATTGTATTTGTCATTACATTACGTTTATTACTCTCAATTATACTTAAGTACAGATACTTATTAGGTATAAATACATTGTTTTATACTTAGATTGTTTTTCTGTCAAACAAAACACACTACTTATGAATCTCATAGAAAAGGTTTATTGTAAATGTTTATCAAAATATGAGAATGTAAATTGTAAAGAGAGCTAAGAATAACATATTTCTTGTTGAAGCAATCATTCTGCGAAGAAGCACTTCTACAGACAACGCTGTGGGAATCGACTACCCGCCATTTCGACACAATTGCAACTGTCTTACTTGGCTGCATTCATGTATTTTGATATACATGTATTATTATGGAAGCAGTGTTATCACAATACATGTGTTAATGTTATGAATTGTTTGTTTGGAGATGTGTATAAATGTATGTATGTACAGTTTGTACGACGTAAGAGGGAGGGGAGCTGGTGCTAGAATTGGACAGTAAATAATTACTTTAATTAAATATAATAACAAATTATTGTGTTTTATTACGTATATTGCATTATGATATTTAATTTATTCAATCTAATAAATCAAACACACTCGCATTATTACGTTGAAAACAAATACTCAAAACTGAAACCATTAAATATGTATTTTACACAAATGAATATAATTTCAACTTTATTACTTACCTTGCTTCTGTAACCACCGTGATGATAAGTTGGGATAAGTAAATTCATAAATCAAAATACTCAATTATTTAATTTTTAATTTATATTATATATATTTATTTACAGTATTTTTTTTATATAATATGTATAACGTTAATATTAAATAGTGTTCGGTGAATGTGTAACGTCGACGTGAATGACCAAAATGTACATGTTACGTTGTTCATATAGTAACAATAGTGTATTGAGACTAGAACCTCATGGTTGGGTTGTTCGAACCTTGTACAGTATGCTATCGATGAAAACTCACTCCGCACTTAGGCTGGTGGGGTTAACAAGAATACTTTTAAGACATTCCGTAAAAAAATAGTAAAATATGTATATTACAAGTAAATCAAATTCAAAAGATATCAGACTGATTTATATGTAGGTAAAGTCATTACACAAACCAACAAACTGTAGACATCTTTGTATATTATACGTATCTTTGTACTTCTTCACTACCGCCAGCCATCTTGTGGAACGCGAGCGTTGAACAAGATGGCGGCCATTACACATTCACCAATTTCACGAGAAACAAATTCGTTATTATTTATTTATAATACAAGGTATATAATAGTTGTTATTGTTACGTACAAATCTTTATATAACTATAAAACAATTGTTTCACTTAAACATTTTTGAGATCATAGGAATTGAAGGGGGTTTCATACTTTGACATTATTTTTAGAGATGTGTTTTTAGGTTAATTTAGGGGTATTGTGGTGGGGAGGGAGAGGAAAGTTTCGAGATAAAATATACCTATCTGTATAATAGGATTTAATGCTCCTAAGAAATCAGTCTTAACAAGTATATACAACTTTACATTTTAGATACTTGCTTATAAGTTCATTTAGACATAAGGTGGTAAAGCCAGCAACTAAATTCAATTAATAAAATTTAATTTAAAGAAGGCTAAAAAAATTGTAACTTGTTAAATGCATTGTATAAAACTAAGTCATCAGAAAAAGTATAAAAATATATTGGCGAAGGAGTAAGAGCGACACAGTTTGGAGTTGAGCTGAGCTGAGTGAACAGAGACTAGAATAGAGAAAATATACAACAATAGACCAATCTCATTAGTCTATGGAGAAACAATGTACAACAGTGAGTGAACAGACTTTACACTAACTGAACCAAAAAAATCTAAAAAAATACTAGTTATTTTTGTCATTAATTTTAAACTGTCAAAAAAACATTAAGTGCACCAGATGATATCACAGTCGCTATTTAATGGTGAGTGCGGAACAAAAGTCGTGGGAACGATTCCTCATACGTGACAAAAAAATTGTGATCCACAAATTGATGTCCCTAGTACTTTCTGCCTGTTGTCCGTATGTTTGTAAAGTTCTAAACAGGAATACTTCATTAAGTTCCAACATGTTTTCTATACTGGTCCATTCCTTTCACTTAATAGGAAAATTAATAATATTCTGTGACATATAACATCTAGACTTGTACTGTGGACTCCAAATATCTATACATACCATTACTGACACTGTAATCGGAATGTCAAAATAAAGGCAATTATTCTCAGCATAGCTCTTTGACTACACACACGATGGTGATGGCGAAAGGGAGGAATAGGAGTGTAGGGGGATTTGGGATATTATTGGGTAAAACATTTTATTATACCGAGTCACTGAACACATGCGTCCACGCGCCGTCACGGCCACCATTCCTTGGGAGCAGGTTCCGCCACACTTATCTGATAACAAAACAAAAATACATAAGAAACAAGTACGATTGTTAAACAAATATTAAACCCGACTGTATCATTGACTGAATGTGCTTTTGCTGACGGTATTTCGATATATAATGTCACTTCTATTCTACTATTTATATCAGGTCATATAGGCGTGTAACATACGAACATTTGAAGCGGCGGTTGTGTGGTGGTTGGTTGCAGATTCGAACCCCACCCAGTACACTACCGTCATGAACCCACTTCTAACACAAGCATTTAGCTTAGCATGGGGGGCTTAAAACGAAATACATTCGAAACACATACCCCTCCTTCTTGTGCAGCCCATCATCATCATAATACTCCATTTAAGTTTTTTTTTTTAACAACAATCTTATTGCCATCATCTGCGCACTTTAAGTGATTGGATTGTGGAGATTAAGCTATAGCTCAAGCAATGGGGGTCGCATATCTATAACTCGACCTGGTGCTGAAGTACCGAGACCTTTATATATAGAATAAAGCCTTTGTCTTTTAATCTACTAGATGTTGCAATGTTTTTTTTAACTGAAAGTAACTCTTATACATCTATTTTGTGACTAACTTCATACAAATCCTGTTGTTTATCTAGAACGACGTTACCCAGGAGAGTTTTAAGTTGAAGTTTGCAGATAATAATACAGGGTATATTTAATAGTTTAGTGATGAGAATAGTATGCTTCCGCAGGCGAAAAACGAACAAACACTTTTTCCGTCAGTCAAGTCGATGGTGTAATTGTATGTTAATGTTTGTTAATCTATATATTTTTTTTTTTTGTTCACGTTATTTAAAAATCGCATCAACATCAGATTTGAATGACTCTAGCGCATGAAAAAGAAACATAATACATGCATACACTCGAAACAACATACCACTGCTTCTTGCGCAGTCGGGTAAAATCAAATGTTTTCATTTTGATAACAGTGGCATTTATAACAGTTGAATGAGAGTTAAGTAACGGTACTGACCCCGAGGGTGGTGGGCGGGTGTGCGTTCACGCGTACGTGTCGGGGCTGTGCGCTCGGCTCGGCGCGTACTGAGCGTCCAGTCTGACACACAGACGTACACACGCTGTCATATTACAGGGACACAATATTCTATTTGTACGGGGCCCAGTACTTTAGATGTCAATTGGTAATTATATATATATTGTACTATAGGTGGACAGACGAACGGGCGGGTCACCTGATGGTAAGTGACAACCATCCATAGACACCTGCAACTAAGAGTCGCAAGTGCGCTGGAGGGGAGCGGAAAGAAGAGAGAAAAGAGGAGAGGGAGCTGGGCATCCGGAAACCTCGCTAATTTCGGGAAATGCAATTCAGTACTGGGCAAGAAATAATGCACATCGACCTCTAGAAAGAGACAATCGGCTAATTTCGGCTTTGTAGAGCGCTGTCCCTTTCGCACACTACATGTGTTACGTTTTGTCAGTCGTTCGACAAATGCGGACTGTTCGTATTTCGTGCGCGTTAGGCACGAATAGACTGAGCATTATTTCTTGGCCAGTACTGAACATGAACTTATCTCCGAGGGGTTCAAGTAATTCTTAAATAATCATTATAAGCAGCGCAGTAGAAAATCTATTTTATTTATAATATAGTATTTTATTTACACATTTTAAAAACATATTACTCAAACTATGAACATTTTAAATTCTGATAAATCTCGCTTTTTTACGTTACTTCCAAAAAGTTTTTTTTAAAAATGCACAAAATCGACTTCTGCCACAAATATGAAAAAAAAAAACAGAAAAGAAACTATTATGCTGGTTACCTGTAGTCGTGGTGAGGCTGGTGGGGGGGGTGTCGGCGGTACAGGTAGTCGTGCGATCGACGCGGGCTGGCACCGGGACTGCTGCGGGGGCTGCCCCCAGCCCCCACTGCCCCCCTCTCGCTCCTCTCACCGCTCCCCACACTCCCCACGCGACTCACTGACGACAGACAATAACAAAACTAAGAGAATATTCCAAAATTCAGAGTTATTCATCAAAAGGCAGGTACGTATACTCACAGGCTACGTGTGGTGGCGGAGTGTGCAGATCCGGCAGCCGCTGACCTCCCACAGGAGGGGGAGGGGCTGAGGATCTGCCAGCACGGGCTGCAACAAACAACAATGCTTATATATTCTATAATTTCATGTTTATAAACATTTATGATGTAACTCCTCTCAACTGAAATGCTTTATGTCTTTATAACTATTTTATTTTTACACCAAAACTACAAATTATGATCTTTATCTTGTATATTTTTATCAATCCTTTGGTTGAGTGCAGCCGCAGAAGAACAGTCGCTGTGTAGCAATAAAATCTTTAATACCTATCATTTTTATATATATGTAACTATTAGCTGTTGCCCGTTACTTCACACACGTAGAATTCAGAATCAATTCCTGAAGAAAATTCAGCCCAATATTTCAAGTGAGACATCTGGCAATACATCTGTGAAAACTGCATTCAATTCCATGCAGAAGTCTTTGCGTGCTGCACGTACAAAATACAATGAAAATTCTAATAGCTATTGTTTATGCTTCTGCTGCTAATAAACACCCTCACATTAGATTTTCTTCAATATCTATAATGTACAGCCATCGGCCTCCTACAATGTTACTATACGAATAGATACGCTACATTTGAATGTCGTACAATTAAGTTTATTATATTCTATTCTGACGTCCGTCAAACTAACTCATTTGTACAACATCTATAAATATAAAAAGGGTTCCTTTTCTCGTTAGCATGACCTTCATTGTTTGATGTTAGATAATTTACTTAAAAAAACAGATAACTGCTATCAATGGGTCTCCCAATAAGGTTGTGCTTTTTTTTTGACATCGTGAATCATTGGTTAATTAAGGGATCTATGACATTTTGTTCTCATTAGTACCTCGACACTATGATCTTAACTCATCTGATGGTAAGCTAGATTGAGTTCCAAAGATTGAAAGCCACCATTAAAGATACCAATGAAAACAAATCACACAGTATTAGTCCTGGGTCGGAATCGACTCCAGTTAAAAGTACCTGTGGGCATGTGTGTGGGGGCCAGCTGCAGGTCGTTGTTGGGCCTGCTCTGCGGCAAGGTGGCATTCCCGCGCCACGCCAACGCGTTGTTGAGCACGTTGATGTGGGACGAGCTGTTGGCCGACAAGCTGGCCGACACGCTGGCGCCCGCAGCGGACGCCGCTCGGGACCCAAACGATGAGTACGCTGCACAAAATATACTCACAAATTTAACTTCAATCAACATCAGTCAGCCTCCTGCAGTGGACTACTGGACATAGACCTCTTCAGACATGCGCCATAGCACCCGATGTACCGCCTTCGGATCCGCATCTAGTGGGGGTACTGGAGCCCCAACTCCCCCTCTATTTTCCACCCCACCCCCCCTCCATCCCCCTCAGACGTTCAGCGCACTTACGACTTTTGAGTTGCAGGTGTTCACGGACGGCGGTTGTCAATTACTATCAGGTGACCCGTCTGTTTTGTCTGAATTACATCATGAAAAAAATACAGTATCTCAGCAACCTCTTCAGGCCGTCAGCCCATCTGTCTGGAGGGCACCTATCTTTCTTTAATCTATTCGCTGTCTCCACTCTAGGACCCATCGGTCCGTATCATGTAAGTGGGACTCATACGCCTCAGCATATCCCTTCAGGGACTTAGTCGTGAATATACGTATATAATAAGATAATAATAACTCACCTCTGATGACAGAGAGTTCTATGGCGGCCCTCAGCTCATCCTCGTCAGCTCTACTCCGCAGACACGACATCGCCTAAAACATTCAACCACACATCTCACTTATAAATGCAACATTGATAAACATATCAGATCCATATCAAATCATATTATTAATGTTAAAAATAAAACATTCCTCTGAGGTAATATTTTTTTTTATGATATACGGGGACAGACGAGCAGACGGGTTACCTCATGTTAAGTGACAACCACCGTCCATGGACCTGCGACTCAAGAGTCATAATTGCGCTGCCAGCCTTTGAGGGTACATCAAAATAAAAACAAAAAACTCGACTGCGTCAATATCTGCCATCTTTATTAAATTCATTGAAGAACTGAAAAGATAGAAACAAGATTTTATTTTGAATAATCTTAGTTGACAGTGTTCACAAACGCTTCACCTTCAATGAATTTAATAAGCTTATTGGTGTGTTACACTTATAATATATATTTACATTAATTATTACTCCGTTTAGACCGGCACATGCGTTGACTAAGCGCGGCTCTCACACGGTACAACGTGTTTTCTAACTGATACTTTACTTTTTCCTCTTAAATCTGTCATTTATGAACCGATTTGGAAAAATAAATACTTTTGTGGCGACCTCCACATACAGAAAACCACATGTTAACTCCATCTAGCGAAGACAAGCCGAACTACGCAGCAACGACACTGATGACGTAGTACGATCCTGAATCACGAAAATAAAGTTCTCCCAGCGATAAGTATATCTACGACTTCCCAACATCAACCGTTGGGCCGCATGGCCAGGCACGACCACCTCGCCTGGTTGAAGGATCCTCCCTTTGAGTTGGAGGGACATAACATCCGTTCCTTTACACTTTCATATTGGTTCCATAGAAATTTCATAAAAAACTATCCTGTATTCGAAAAACTATATCATCCGACCTTCCAGCGGCGTTAAAGAATAACTCACAGTGATAATGAATTAAAAAAGTTTACGATTCGGTTGTATTTATTCTTCAAGAATTGAGGAAAAGAATTAGAAAAGCAGTTATCAATTTTTTTATAGTCAACCATACAAATCAACCATACAAATCTAAAACGAAGTGGTTATTTTTTCACATTTGAAACGCATATATAATATTCCTATCTGATTTCGGCGGCGACTAGGCTAAATTGGGATTTTTTGCTCTTCTTTGGCTAATGTACCCAATTTTTGCGGTAAATACACGTGAACACTGAGGTCACACTGAAACGCATAATAGAGAGGTGTGTAGTACCTGGGTGTGTTGTTCCCGCGGCTGTCTGCTGCTGCTGGCTCCAGACCCTGACGACACTCCCGCCCGCTGTGCTCGAGAACCTGGACACGCGTACATACATACTGACAAAACATCTGATAAGGCAAACGAGCAGACGAGTCATCTGATGGTAAGTGATCATCGCAACAAATAGACCCTTGAACTTAGAGGGCTTTTTATTTTTTTTACTATAGGAGGACAAACGAGCAGACGGGTCAGATGATGTTAAGTGACTTCCGTCGCCTATTAACAGGAGTGTTGTCCGCCTTTTAGGGTAGGGGAAAGGGAGCAGGGGAAAGAGGGGAAGGAAGAGGGAGTTGGGACTCCTCACTCACTCGGTGACACAATGTTTAACAGAATGTTTTCTGTGAGCCAGCTCTAACGTAGGGAAGCATGGCTCTTCCACGTTAAAAGGAGACTCTTATTTGTAATAAATAGAGTGGTTGCAGATTTAATAAGCAGAATATTGAAATAATAAATTTAGAAAGTAAATGTACAACCGAACAGTTTTGGAGCGAATGGCTCGGCCTCGTTAATAAGCTTTCGTTCAAAGAAATATTTGAAATTTATTTATTTCCTACACTCTTCAACGGAATGGAAGATAGCCTCCAGTAACATCACTCAATCGGTGAAACACATTGTATCAGGTAGTACCTGTACATTAAAGATATTAAAGAAAAACTAATATGAGGGAGTTTATTTATTAGAGCACCAGAAGGCAAAACCAACAGTTTAGAATTTTCTTTGTATGTTGTACGCGCATCAAGCAAACTGAATGCAGTCCTTACAGATGTACTGCTGGAGGTCTAATTTCAAATATAGGCTCCTTTTACTCACATCTCTGCTTAAATATAAATATAATTCTAGATACCACGCGTACATCAGTATAATTACAATGGGCTCTCATACCAGGTCGAGGCGTGTGCGTGGCTCCGTCGCCCAGGTCCAGCTGCAACACTCCCCCTCCACTGTACTCTGTAACATAAAATATTTCTATATTGTGATCAGTTATTTACCGAAGGTCCTTCACCATCAGTGAAGAGTATTATCACATGTGTGTTCTAATGATAGATTGCCTATAGGATGTGCTGTGGAGTAGGTCATGTCAAGCTCATACTAATTGTTGTTTTTTTTTTTATATTATAGGATGAACAGACAGGTCATCTGAGTGTCAACTGCCGTCCATGGATACTAGACACTCAAGAGTGGCGTGCTGCCCGCTTTTGAGGGTGATGAGGGATATGGGGATGCGGGAAGGGGAAAAAAAGGGGGGGGGGTGAGGAGATGGGAGATGGGAAAGAGGAGAGGGGAGAGGAAAGAGATCCTCACTCATTTCGGATAAGGTTATTTATATCTTGCCTTTCCTTGTCAATAGACTCTGAATTTATTACAATAAAAGCTTTCGTGAGTTACATTAATATTTATTTAAATATACGGTTTTACTCACGTGTCTATTTCGGGGATGCGCGACTAGTGTCGGTACTGACTGAATTGAACTTTATTATATCGGGATAGAGTCGTTATTTATATAAATAGTTCTGAGGAGTGAGACTTTATGTATATATTATGTATGTGCATGTAGCTAGGACTCACCCCAGGGAGTGAGTCTGAAGTAGTCTCTGGCGGTGAGCAGGTGGGTGTTGGCGTTGGGCGCCATGGCCACGTCCGGGACGGCTGCCGACAGTCTGGCGGCCGACTGCTGGCTGCAGCGAGCTGGACACTCCGAGGTGGATTGTCTGACAACATAACACTCAATATTATTATATATTCACAGAACATAAGCACGAATTAAATATTTCGCAGTCACAAGTTAAACAGTTCCCGCATATGGAGTTGTTCCTCTGCCACGTTACATCTGGCGTCCAGATGTAACGTGGTAGTATGGCCGAATTATTTTAGAAATGTGCCATGCCATGCTCAGGGTGGGGCTTCGAGAGGTTTCGGTTGTGTTCCGGCCTGTGGTAGTTGAGACACGAGAGCGATGCAGCCGGGAGAAAAAGAGTCTGTGCTCGGTCCTTCGTCCCTTATATAGGACCGTACGGTGTGAAGCGTGAATAGTTATTTTGTAGATCACATGAATTGTTGTCAAGTGTAGGATCGAACTAACGACCTCTCGCTCATCAGCCAGGATCACTAATTACTAGACCTACAGGCCAGTCAGGCAGCAACAGCTTACTATTAAGCATAAACCATATGCTTGAATGTTTGATTTAGAAAATTCTTTATATATTCTGAGCCCTTTCTTATTCCATGTAACAGAACTCACGATTTTTGTATCTTAATTCCTAAAGTGCTTGGCTAAAGGCTTCAACCAAGCATTGATGATGATGTAGGTGGTTAATACAGCTCCGCCTAAGGCTAGCGTTAACGCATGTATGTACAAAATAAAGTTACATATAATCAAACTACGGGAGCACTTAAATCGTCTACTATTTAGCAGAGCTTCGTGTGACGACACGGTCTATGGCACTCGCAACCACTCGTCTACGTACTCGATATTAATATTTATTGTTGTTGACTTTTACGTGACGTTTGATCTCACCAATGGCGTCGCTTTTATACAGTGGTAGAGCCATGCTTAGGCACGAATGGGCCGGCTCGATCGGTGCGATACCACGGCCTCACAGAAAACCGGTTGTGAAGTAATGCTTGCGTTGTATTTCCCCGAATTGAGTGAGGTTTCCGGAGGCCCAATCCCCCTCCCCCCTTTTCTCTCCCCTCATCTCCTTTCTCCTTTTTTCCATCTTCTCATCCCTCCTCTCTTCTTTCCGCTCCCTGCATCCTCCATCCCTCATCACCCTCAAAGGCGGGCAGCGCACTTGCGACTCTTGAGTTGTAAGTGTCCATGGACGGCGGTTGTCACTTACCATCAAGTGACCTGATAATAAGCGTTAACCGCGCCCAAGTACACCTGCAACTTGAGAGTGGTAAGTGCAACCTTTGAGAGTGAAATATGAGAGGGGGAGTTGGGCCTCCGGTACACTGACTCTCTCGGCAATACGATAAGTTGTTTGTCTACCAGCCTTCTGTGAGACCGTTTCGTGCCTATGCTTGGTTCTCCCACGGGTTTAGCTGTTCGGGAGCTATGATGTGAGAAACACACTAATAAACACGTCAGTACTGCGTAGTTCTCACCTGTGCTGAGCGGCGTCGGTGGACCTCGAAGGTAGCTCCCGACGACACGTGCCCGCTCGCGAGTTATCTGACACATACATACATACATTAGCTATACTTATGTAATGATTCCGAATAGTCTATTTGTTTTAACGATATTAACAATCAAATGTATAATTATATAACATACATTGTTCACGTTTAGATATATTTTCGTTATAACAAAATAAACAAGGAGTAGACTCTATCGAAAAAAAAAAACAAATTCTAATCAATTCAATAAATTAAAAAAAAACTTTCAGTAGAAAATATAACCTTTTTTTATGAAGTCGGTTATAAAAACTTTTTCTTAGATTTATTTTTTCGAAAAAAAACAAGGTTTTCGTGACAATAAATAATGTATAGTGTGTAGAGTACATACCGTTGGGCAGGTGCAGCAGACTGCCGGCCGAGGCGCAGCGCCCACCCGCACTCGCGCCCAGCGTCCTGGAGACACACATATATAAACTAACTCCTGCATCCCCGAAGGAGTAGGCACAGGGGTTATTAACGCACACATTTTGACGACCACAATTTAGCCCCCATTTACCTAATAGGGGACGAGCCTAGTGAACTAGGTGTTGGGAAGTCAGAGTAATCTATGATCGTTTTTCTGTTTTTTTTAAAGAAGAAGGAATGACGTAGGACTTTACAAAATACAAACAACTGACACAAAGAACCCCCCCACGCGGGAGAGCTATGTGTGGATCGAGCCCGCGACACCGGCTGGGACAACAGGCTAGTCAGCCTTATTTGAGTAAAGTTTTTTAACAAGTATAGTATAAAAATTAGTTCGGAGGTAAGGGGGGGGGGGGGTTCAAAACCATATAGGGGTGGTAATAATATTAAAAAAATAATAAATAAATATTCCACACATCTCACACGCGGCCGTCTGATCCCAAACTAAGCAGAGCTTGTACTATGGTAACCAGACAGCTGATAAACATACTTATATATTATGCCCAGACACAGAACAAACGATCATGCTTATCACACAAATATTTGTCCTGGATGGCACTCGAACCCATAGCAATCAGAATCGCTAACAGCTAGACCAACAGGCCATTCAAAATCAATAAACTAAATTTGCTTACATAAGTAATGTGTAATAATCAAGAAAGGTTTATTGATAGTAGAGTATGCTTGTGATGTATGAAAGGATCTCTGCCTACCCCACAGTTTTATCCCATCGGGGTAGTAATCTCCCGTGTATGTTTGTAAAGTTAAAAAAGACTTATAAAACCATTTCTTTTATTGCACTCTCCTTGTGACACTCACTTTTAAGCCCAGTCAAATGACTCCTCACATCGAGACATCCATCAAGACTGTATGGCGTGACAGAGAAACAACATACTGCATCTCACTGCACTGCCGCGCCGAGTGTTGTGGGTTCGATCCCCGCACGGTACAACATTTTGTGTAATCCTCAAATTTTTGTTCTAACCTATCGCCCAGTAATTTGATTTGATGTTGAGTTTCGGGGCACCCTATATACATACTCAAACAAACATAGCTCTCCTACCTGCGCAGTCGGGTAAAGAGCTAGCCGATAAAAGTTAATTACAAATACAAGAATAAAAATGGTGTAGTACCTATTGTTGATAAGATCTGATCTGCAGCAGTCGAGCGCGGGGTGGTCGAGCGGCCACCGCCAGCGTTCGTCCGAAACGGGGCCGCCCTCGCCGGCCGAACCTTGCTCCCACTGCTCCTCAGGCTCTCTCTCTCTTGATCCACCACCCTCACTGAGGACACATCATCACATAGTGTATGTTAATGAACATGTCTTACACAGCTGGATCGAATTTAATGTTGCATTTTAACATAGAGTAAGTCTTTGATAACACTGAGTACAATATACACATTATATGTGTACAGAGTGTGTACAGTTAAGAGCAGTGTGTACAATGTGAGATAAGTAATTAACTGTGTACAATGTACAGTTAAGTTCAGTGTATACAAAGTGAGTGCAGTGTTTAACTGTGTACAGTAAGTATCAGGTGATATAAAGAGTGTTAGTTTGCCCGATTACTTATAAGGCTCAACCGATAGAAAATGGGAAGTTATAGATGAACATTTTTTACTGACAGACTACTGACAACTGATTATAGATTAATTTTACATTTGACAAAACAAACTATAGTTGCAACGAAACTGTGTATCTATAATTTTTTTTCTTTTTTTTTTAAACAGGATGACATGAATACCTATTGTGTAATTTAAGTAAATGAAGAAATTGAATTCGTTTACGTCTGTGTACAGGCTATGTACAGAGTCTGTAAATCATATGTACATATTGTGTACAGTATGTGATGTGGTGATATTGTGACCTGTCAGTGTCAGTGTCGAGGTCAGGGTGCTGCAGGCCGTTCAGTGTAAGTACAGTGTTAGGGTATGGTGTTGTTCTCACCTGTCAGTGTCAGTGTCAGTGTCGAGGTCGGGCAGCAGCAGGTCAGCGCACGAGTCCGGCAGCGACATCTCGCGGACGGCGCGCAACGCTATCTGTTATACATTGAAAACAACTTGTGTTAGAAAAACGTTATAACTGATAGCACCACTAATTTGACACCTCATTATTCTTGAAAAAGACGCATCATATATAAAAACACTATAAATATAACCCTGGTTCTTGTGCGGTTGAGTAAATATCATACATTATTATATGTGATACAAGAGAAGTTATAAATAACTTTTCAAGTTGGACGACTTTACGATGAAAGTATTACGGGAAAGAATTTGAAAGGTGCATTAATTGTAGTTATCATGTTTTTTAACAGTCAAATATAATAATTCAAAAGTTGTGTAAAACCCTGGAAAAAACATTTTTCCAGGGTTTCACAAAAAGGTGTGTAATAATTTATACAAATATCCGAATATTGTGTAATAAATATAATGTATTAATTGATGCGAAAGTGAATTCGTTTGTAATTTTGTTTTTAAACAGCTTAACCGATCATCGTGAAATTTTGCATATACGCTACAGAAAATTACATAGTACACTAAATACTTAATATGTTATTGCATGCCACAATGTTTATAAATATAGGTGTATTTTTTATAAATATTATGTAGTTCATAGTGGACACTGTCGGGCAAGCAACTTAGAAGAGATGTAAACACTTAAAATAGTAATTAAATATAACCACAACAGAACAGATATGCTGTTTTTGTTGTTATTGTTTTACTTCGATTTTGTTTTTTATTGATTTGATTGATTATTATTTATAACTTTCATTGAGAAAACGGAATGTTCATTTTGTAAGATGAAAAAGCCGCTAAAGAATAATAGTGGTGGTGTGGTCGGTGACCTGCTTGTACACGGTGAGTTTGTCTGTGGAGTGCAGGCGGAGAGCGCGCGCGGCCGGCGGCGCGCCGCGCAGCAGCCGCGCCCGCGCCCGCAGCGACGCACGCGTGCGCGGCGACACGCACAACCGCATGGCGCCCCCACCCTCCACCGCGCCGGCCTCCGCACCTGAGCGCGTCTCACGCCCTCCGCCACGGGCCGCTGCCACCTAATGCGACATTGTATGTATATCAGCTGTCTGGTTACCGTAGTACCGTGTTTGAGAGATGTACGTGGATATTGTTATTACTTTAATCAAGGATCATTTAAAAGAGTACGCCAATAAATATTACATCAATATCAATACAATCACCGCAACTATAGGGTGCCTTGTCGAACACGAAATTAATATTAAAAACATTAGATAATTAAGAACCTGTCTGTGGTGATCAGAACCTGTATGTGGAGAATAACAATTAATTAGTTATTATTGCACGTAAAATGCAATAGAGCTTATAAGGAGTAATAAAGAAAATGTGCTACTTCAACCGCTGCGCCGTCCGTGCTGCCATTACACAATAAATATACATTTAACAAAACATAAAGAAGACTGCGGGGCACAGGTCCACGTGACCTGGGGAATGCAACACTTGTTTTTAGCACTGATATTAAATATGTCTGGCATACGGCTGTATAAAAAAATTCAAATCCTTTTAAAGTATTTTTATAAGAATTTTGCAATCTTAATTTTAAACACTCTATATGCATCTATGAGAAGAGTAGTAATTTGTGTTAATCACTCATATATTTTCAGCGGTTGAAGTATTCCATTGTCACGTCGCCACGCAGCATAATATATAGTAATGTACGTAACATGTTCCCAGAGCTCTTCCCCGCGTCGAACTCGTCGCGCTCGCCACTGGCTCGACGCTCGCGCCTCCGAGACCGACCTCTAGACTCTTCGACGAATGATTCTACTTCAGACCGACTGCTTCTGGACTCACGTGGATATTACGATATTTCACTCACTCGGCAACACAATTGTTTGTCTAGCTGTTTTCTGTTAGAAGGTAGTATTGCTCTGGTCGCGCCGGAACCTTCGTACCTAAGCATGGCTCTACCACAGTAATATAGGAATCCATTTTGGGACTGACAATTTGATCCTTAAGGAGGGAGGGAGCCTGCTTTAGAGGCTTCAAAAAATCGTTTCTTTTTGCAT
This sequence comes from Tyria jacobaeae, assembly GCA_947561695.1. Lineage (NCBI taxonomy): Eukaryota > Metazoa > Arthropoda > Insecta > Lepidoptera > Erebidae > Tyria > Tyria jacobaeae. The sequence continues at coordinate 9,351,128 of OX387235.1, read as the reverse complement.
AAATGTCTTCCCAAACTACCCAAGATGTGTCTCTAATAGATAATTGTTTCCTCATCCAGTAAATAACAATTTTTAAAATATGACCACACATTCTTTTAAAATATAATATAAAACAGTGTTCAATCTCTTTTGAAGTTTTCAGACTGTTATATAATATGTTCTTGTAATAAAACCAGTGAGTAATGTTTTTAAATTTGATTTATCTGACTTTTTTGTGTCAACAAGTCACTTTTAATAGTAATTTCACAAAAAAACATTCAAGTAATATGCGTAAGGGTCCTTAATCAAGAAGCAAAGCGACCTGTCTTAACAATCCAACTAACCATAATCACAAAAATCATTTTCTCTTAATCTTGTTTTAGGATTCTAGTATGAGTGACGTCATTTAACAGCGATAATAATAATAATTAAAATATAAAAATACAAAATACATCATTTATATAATATTCATAAGTTAGACTATTTTCATCATCTAACATTTCACTTAAGACTCATCATCATCATCATCACTCATAAGATCTCATGGACTAACTATCTTACGTAACTATTAAAATATGTATAAAAACTCCTTCCCCAATGCCATAAAAAATGCAAATACCCTATGACCCCTTGATAACGTGTAAAGCCCCCACAGCCCTCTTCGTTTTTTTAAATATGATTCTATAAAGGGGGATGCAGGGGGCTCCGGTAACCTCACTCTTTCGGCATTATAAATGGCCGTGGATACTCCGGTCGAGCCGGTTCACCGATTCCGGTTCATTGCATTGCATTTATGAAAGTATAATATGTATATCGGTGTTTTACGTGTCACAGTACAAGCTATGCTTAGTTTAGACAGACAGCTAAGTGTTATATGTATGTATGTCACAATGTTATTATTATTAATTTAGATCTCCAAAAATGTGTTGTAGAATTAATTTATCACCTAGCGGGTACATGTTTCATCACAGTAAAATATAGATGTCGTTATTCCATGGACTGTTGTAATATATGTGGAGTGTACTGCAATACATATACAAACGATGACTTTAACAGTGGAGTAGCTGTCGGCTGTCACGCCGGCCCCTGTTGTATCGAAAGCATCTGCAAAAACTACTAATATACTATAATTTAATTCCAATTTAGAAATAGGGGCCAAGTCTGTTGCCTTCAACTGGGCACTGTATGACTGTATATATACTGTCTGTAATCTTGTTTATGTGTTGCAGTGCACTTTAAATATATAATAAAAATATGTATGTATGTTTCGTTATAAGTGGCTTGCTACGATTGTCGCCCCTCCCGCCGTTTATGTGTAGTTATGTATTGTTAGCGCGTCTATCAAATGTATTGTACAGATATGTATAGCTATATAATATAGATTTATATATACATATATTATATGCTAATCAAAATATACTTATCGATATACTTGCGTCTCAAATACTTTAGGAGATCCAAGATCTTACTTACAACAAAGAAATAAAAGTTATTGTTTAGGAATTTAAATTGAGTACATCAATCAAAGAATCATATTCCACTGAAAATACTCTGAGATCCTGCCGATATAACAGTTTTTTTTGTGATGTTATTACTTTATTATTAGGCTCTTCGTCAAGAATTAAGCGACACGTCGCATCAATCAATCTTGACAAAATTAGCATCTTATTATGTATTGAACTTTGTCATAGCGGTGATTTTTATTCAATGCGATATTTCTACAAATACCTTCTCCTGCTAAACAGATATCAGAGCCTTTTAAGCAAGTTCTTACTACTCCTTGCATATTCTAATTACTCGTGTAAAATACTTTCATTGTAATATATATTATATTGCGCATGTTACCTCGCTACGTGTTTCTATAACTTATGGTAGTTGAACGCGGCCGACCGCCATTTTATGTTGCGGCATGTCAAACACAAGATGGCGGCTTATGCTATAAGTGGATTCGATATACATATGTTCAGATGTCTCGATATTTTGTTTAAAATTATGCAATTTATTTTCATACATATCGATGTTAAATGAGTTTGTTTTATATGTAAAATTAATTATTTTACTATTTTTATACTATTCCAAGTCAAATTATTCTAAAGATAAATGAAGGCGTGATTTTTTTGTAATGTAATTGTATTTGTCATTACATTACGTTTATTACTCTCAATTATACTTAAGTACAGATACTTATTAGGTATAAATACATTGTTTTATACTTAGATTGTTTTTCTGTCAAACAAAACACACTACTTATGAATCTCATAGAAAAGGTTTATTGTAAATGTTTATCAAAATATGAGAATGTAAATTGTAAAGAGAGCTAAGAATAACATATTTCTTGTTGAAGCAATCATTCTGCGAAGAAGCACTTCTACAGACAACGCTGTGGGAATCGACTACCCGCCATTTCGACACAATTGCAACTGTCTTACTTGGCTGCATTCATGTATTTTGATATACATGTATTATTATGGAAGCAGTGTTATCACAATACATGTGTTAATGTTATGAATTGTTTGTTTGGAGATGTGTATAAATGTATGTATGTACAGTTTGTACGACGTAAGAGGGAGGGGAGCTGGTGCTAGAATTGGACAGTAAATAATTACTTTAATTAAATATAATAACAAATTATTGTGTTTTATTACGTATATTGCATTATGATATTTAATTTATTCAATCTAATAAATCAAACACACTCGCATTATTACGTTGAAAACAAATACTCAAAACTGAAACCATTAAATATGTATTTTACACAAATGAATATAATTTCAACTTTATTACTTACCTTGCTTCTGTAACCACCGTGATGATAAGTTGGGATAAGTAAATTCATAAATCAAAATACTCAATTATTTAATTTTTAATTTATATTATATATATTTATTTACAGTATTTTTTTTATATAATATGTATAACGTTAATATTAAATAGTGTTCGGTGAATGTGTAACGTCGACGTGAATGACCAAAATGTACATGTTACGTTGTTCATATAGTAACAATAGTGTATTGAGACTAGAACCTCATGGTTGGGTTGTTCGAACCTTGTACAGTATGCTATCGATGAAAACTCACTCCGCACTTAGGCTGGTGGGGTTAACAAGAATACTTTTAAGACATTCCGTAAAAAAATAGTAAAATATGTATATTACAAGTAAATCAAATTCAAAAGATATCAGACTGATTTATATGTAGGTAAAGTCATTACACAAACCAACAAACTGTAGACATCTTTGTATATTATACGTATCTTTGTACTTCTTCACTACCGCCAGCCATCTTGTGGAACGCGAGCGTTGAACAAGATGGCGGCCATTACACATTCACCAATTTCACGAGAAACAAATTCGTTATTATTTATTTATAATACAAGGTATATAATAGTTGTTATTGTTACGTACAAATCTTTATATAACTATAAAACAATTGTTTCACTTAAACATTTTTGAGATCATAGGAATTGAAGGGGGTTTCATACTTTGACATTATTTTTAGAGATGTGTTTTTAGGTTAATTTAGGGGTATTGTGGTGGGGAGGGAGAGGAAAGTTTCGAGATAAAATATACCTATCTGTATAATAGGATTTAATGCTCCTAAGAAATCAGTCTTAACAAGTATATACAACTTTACATTTTAGATACTTGCTTATAAGTTCATTTAGACATAAGGTGGTAAAGCCAGCAACTAAATTCAATTAATAAAATTTAATTTAAAGAAGGCTAAAAAAATTGTAACTTGTTAAATGCATTGTATAAAACTAAGTCATCAGAAAAAGTATAAAAATATATTGGCGAAGGAGTAAGAGCGACACAGTTTGGAGTTGAGCTGAGCTGAGTGAACAGAGACTAGAATAGAGAAAATATACAACAATAGACCAATCTCATTAGTCTATGGAGAAACAATGTACAACAGTGAGTGAACAGACTTTACACTAACTGAACCAAAAAAATCTAAAAAAATACTAGTTATTTTTGTCATTAATTTTAAACTGTCAAAAAAACATTAAGTGCACCAGATGATATCACAGTCGCTATTTAATGGTGAGTGCGGAACAAAAGTCGTGGGAACGATTCCTCATACGTGACAAAAAAATTGTGATCCACAAATTGATGTCCCTAGTACTTTCTGCCTGTTGTCCGTATGTTTGTAAAGTTCTAAACAGGAATACTTCATTAAGTTCCAACATGTTTTCTATACTGGTCCATTCCTTTCACTTAATAGGAAAATTAATAATATTCTGTGACATATAACATCTAGACTTGTACTGTGGACTCCAAATATCTATACATACCATTACTGACACTGTAATCGGAATGTCAAAATAAAGGCAATTATTCTCAGCATAGCTCTTTGACTACACACACGATGGTGATGGCGAAAGGGAGGAATAGGAGTGTAGGGGGATTTGGGATATTATTGGGTAAAACATTTTATTATACCGAGTCACTGAACACATGCGTCCACGCGCCGTCACGGCCACCATTCCTTGGGAGCAGGTTCCGCCACACTTATCTGATAACAAAACAAAAATACATAAGAAACAAGTACGATTGTTAAACAAATATTAAACCCGACTGTATCATTGACTGAATGTGCTTTTGCTGACGGTATTTCGATATATAATGTCACTTCTATTCTACTATTTATATCAGGTCATATAGGCGTGTAACATACGAACATTTGAAGCGGCGGTTGTGTGGTGGTTGGTTGCAGATTCGAACCCCACCCAGTACACTACCGTCATGAACCCACTTCTAACACAAGCATTTAGCTTAGCATGGGGGGCTTAAAACGAAATACATTCGAAACACATACCCCTCCTTCTTGTGCAGCCTATCATCATCATAATACTTCATTTAAGTTTTTTTTAACAACAATCTTATTGCCATCATCCGCGCACTTTAAGTGATTGGATTGTGGAGATGAAGCTCAAGCAGATGAGGGTCGCATATCTATAACTGGACCTGGTGCTGAAGTACCGAGACCTTTATATATAGAATAAAGCCTTTGTCTTTTAATCTACTAGATGTTGCAATTATTTTTTTAACTGAAAGTAACTCTTATACATTAGACTATAAAATTAATCTATTTTGTGACTAACTTCATACAAATCCTGTTGTTTATCTAGAACGACGTTACCCAGGAGAGTTTTAAGTTGAAGTTTGCAGATAATAATACAGGGTATATTTAATAGTTTAGTGATGAGAATAGTCTGCTACCGCAGGCGAAAAACGAACAAACACTTTTTCAGTCAGTCAAGTCGATGGTGTAATTGTATGTTAATGTTTGTTAATCTATATAATTGACTTAAAAAAAAATGGAGATTTTTTTGGCCATTATTTATTGCCTTTTTTTTTATTTTATTTTTTTGTTCACGTTATTTAAAAATCGCATCAACATCAGATTTGAATGACTCTAGCGCATGACAAAGAAACATAATACATGCATACACTCGAAGCAACATACCACTGCTTCTTGCGCAGTCGGGTAAAATCAGATGTTTTCATTTTGATAACAGTGGCATTTATAACAGTTGAATGAGAGTTAAGTAACGGTACTGACCCCGAGGGTGGTGGGCGGGTGTGCGTTCACGCGTACGTGTCGGGGCTGTGCGCTCGGCTCGGCGCGTACTGAGCGTCCAGTCTGACACACAGACGTACACACGCTGTTATATTACAGGGACACAATATTCTATTTGTACGGGGCCCAGTACTTTAGATGTCAATTGGTAATTATATATATATTGTACTATAGGTGGACAGACGAACGGGCGGGTCACCTGATGGTAAGTGACAACCATCCATAGACACCTGCAACTAAGAGTCGCAAGTGCGCTGGAGGGGAGCGGAAAGAAGAGAGAAAAGAGGAGAGGGAGCTGGGCATCCGGAAACCTCGCTAATTTCGGGAAATGCAATTCAGTACTGGGCAAGAAATAATGCACATCGACCTCTAGAAAGAGACAATCGGCTAATTTCGGCTTTGTAGAGCGCTGTCCCTTTCGCACACTACATGTGTTACGTTTTGTCAGTCGTTCGACAAATGCGGACTGTTCGTATTTCGTGCGCGTTAGGCACGAATAGACTGAGCATTATTTCTTGGCCAGTACTGAACATGAACTTATCTCCGAGGGGTTCAAGTAATTCTTAAATAATCATTATAAGCAGCGCAGTAGAAAATCTATTTTATTTATAATATAGTATTTTATTTACACATTTTAAATTCTGATAAATCTCGCTTTTTTACGTTACTTCCAAAAAGTAGGGTTTCTTTAAAAATGCACAAAATCGCCTTCTGCCACAAATATGGAAAAAAAAACAAAGGAAACTATTACGCTGGTTACCTGTAGTCGTGGTGAGGCTGGTGGGGGGGGTGTCGGCGGTACAGGTAGTCGTGCGATCGACGCGGGCTGGCACCGGGACTGCTGCGGGGGCTGCCCCCAGCCCCCACTGCCCCCCTCTCGCTCCTCTCACCGCTCCCCACACTCCCCACGCGACTCACTGACGACAGACAATAACAAAACTAAGAGAATATTCCAAAATTCAGAGTTATTCATCAAAAGGCAGGTACGTATACTCACAGGCTACGTGTGGTGGCGGAGTGTGCAGATCCGGCAGCCGCTGACCTCCCACAGGAGGGGGAGGGGCTGAGGATCTGCCAGCACGGGCTGCAACAAACAACAATGCTTATATATTCTATAATTTCATGTTTATAAACATTTATGATGTAACTCCTCTCAACTGAAATGCTTTATGTCTTTATAACTATTTTATTTTTACACCAAAACTACAAATTATGATCTTTATCTTGTATATTTTTATCAATCCTTTGGTTGAGTGCAGCCGCAGAAGAACAGTCGCTGTGTAGCAATAAAATCTTTAATACCTATCATTTTTATATATATGTAACTATTAGCTGTTGCCCGTTACTTCACACACGTAGAATTCAGAATCAATTCCTGAAGAAAATTCAGCCCAATATTTCAAGTGAGACATCTGGCAATACATCTGTGAAAACTGCATTCAATTCCATGCAGAAGTCTTTGCGTGCTGCACGTACAAAATACAATGAAAATTCTAATAGCTATTGTTTATGCTTCTGCTGCTAATAAACACCCTCACATTAGATTTTCTTCAATATCTATAATGTACAGCCATCGGCCTCCTACAATGTTACTATACGAATAGATACGCTACATTTGAATGTCGTACAATTAAGTTTATTATATTCTATTCTGACGTCCGTCAAACTAACTCATTTGTACAACATCTATAAATATAAAAAGGGTTCCTTTTCTCGTTAGCATGACCTTCATTGTTTGATGTTAGATAATTTACTTAAAAAAACAGATAACTGCTATCAATGGGTCTCCCAATAAGGTTGTGCTTTTTTTTTGACATCGTGAATCATTGGTTAATTAAGGGATCTATGACATTTTGTTCTCATTAGTACCTCGACACTATGATCTTAACTCATCTGATGGTAAGCTAGATTGAGTTCCAAAGATTGAAAGCCACCATTAAAGATACCAATGAAAACAAATCACACAGTATTAGTCCTGGGTCGGAATCGACTCCAGTTAAAAGTACCTGTGGGCATGTGTGTGGGGGCCAGCTGCAGGTCGTTGTTGGGCCTGCTCTGCGGCAAGGTGGCATTCCCGCGCCACGCCAACGCGTTGTTGAGCACGTTGATGTGGGACGAGCTGTTGGCCGACAAGCTGGCCGACACGCTGGCGCCCGCAGCGGACGCCGCTCGGGACCCAAACGATGAGTACGCTGCACAAAATATACTCACAAATTTAACTTCAATCAACATCAGTCAGTCTCCTGCAGTGGACTACTGGACATATACCTCTTCAGACATGCGCCATAGCACCCGATGTACCGCCTTCGGATCCGCATCTAGTGAGGGTACTGTGGCCCCAACTCCCCCTCTATGTTCCACCCCACCCCCCCTCCATCCCCCTCAGACGTTCAGCGCACTTACGACTTTTGAGTTGCAGGTGTTCACGGACGGCGGTTGTCAATTACTATCAGGTGACCCGTCTGTTTTGTCTGAATTACATCATGAAAAAAAACAGTATCTCAGCAACCTCTTCAGGCCGTCAGCCCATCTGTCTGGAGGGCACCTATCTTTCTTTAATCTATTCGCTGTCTCCACTCTAGGACCTATCGGTCCGTATCATGTAAGTGGGACTCATACGCCTCAGCATATCCCTTCAGGGACATAGTCGTGAATATACGTATATAATAAGATAATAATAACTCACCTCTGATGACAGAGAGTTCTATGGCGGCCCTCAGCTCATCCTCGTCAGCTCTACTCCGCAGACACGACATCGCCTAAAACATTCAACCACACATCTCACTTATAAATGCAACATTGATAAACATATCAGATCCATATCAAATCATATTATTAATGTTAAAAATAAAACATTCCTCTGAGGTAATATTTTTTTTATGATATAGGGGGACAGACGAACAGACGGGTTACCTCATGTTAAGTGACAACCACCGTCCATGGACCTGCGACTCAAGAGTCATAATTGCGCTGCCAGCCTTTGAGGGTACATCAAAATAAAAACAAAAAAACCCGACTGCGTCACTATCTGCCATCTTTATTAAATTCATTGAAGAACTGAAAAGATAGAAACAAGATTTTATTTTGAATAATCTTAGTTGACAGTGTTGACAAACGCTTCACCTTCAATGAATTTAATAAGCTTATCGGTGTGTTACACTTATAATATATATTTATATTAATTATTACTCCGTTTAGACCGGCACATGCGTTGACTAAGCGCGGCTCTCACACGGTACAACGTGTTTCTAACTGATATTTTACTTTTTCCTCTTAAATCTGTCATTTATGAACCGATTTGGAAAAATAAATACTTTTGTGGCGACCTCCACATACAGAAAACCACATGTTAACTCCATCTAGCGAAGACAAGCCGAACTACGCAGCAACGACACTGATGACGTAGTACGATCCTGAATCACGATAATAAAGTTCTCCCAGCGATAAGTATATATACGACTTCCCAACATAAACCGTTGGGCCGCATGGCCAGGCACGACCACCTCGCCTGGTTGAAGGCGAATCCTCCCTTTGAGTTGGAGGGACATCACATCCGTTCCTTTACACTTTCATATTGGTTCCATAGAAATTTCATCAAAAACTATCTTGTATTCGAAAAACTATATCATCCGACCTTCCAGCGGCGTTAAAGAATAACTCACAGTGATAATGAATTAAAAAAGTTTACGATTCGGTTGTATTTATTCTTCAAGAATTGAGGAAAAGAATTAGAAAAGCAGTTATCAATTTTTTTATAGTCAACCATACAAATCAACCATACAAATCTAAAACGAAGTGGTTATTTTTTCACATTTGAAACGCATATATAATATTCCTATCTGATTTCGGCGGCGACTAGGCTAAATTGGGATATTTCTTTAACGAGCATGGATTTTTTGCTCTTCTTTGGCTAATGTACCCAATTTTTGCGGTAAATACACGTGAACACTGAGGTCACACTGAAACGCATAATAGAGAGGTGTGTAGTACCTGGGTGTGTTGTTCCCGCGGCTGTCTGCTGCTGCTGGCTCCAGACCCTGACGACACTCCCGCCCGCTGTGCTCGAGAACCTGGACACGCGTACATACATACTGACAATACATCTGATAAGGCAAACGAGCAGACGAGTCATCTGATGGTAAGTGATCATCGCAACAAATAGACCCTTGAACTTAGAGGGCTTTTTATTTATTTTACTATAGGAGGACAAACGAGCAGACGGGTCAGATGATGTTAAGTGACTTCCGTCGCCTATTAACAGGAGTGTTGTCCGCCTTTTAGGGTAGGGGAAAGGGAGCAGGGGAAAGAGGGGAAGGAAGAGGGAGTTGGGACTCCTCACTCACTCGTTGACACAATGTTTAACAGAATGTTTTCTGTGAGCCAGCTCTAAGCATGGAAGCATGGCTCTTCCACGTTAAAAGGAGACTCTTATTTGTAATAAATAGAGTGGTTGCAGATTTAATAAGCAGAATATTGAAATAATAAATTTAGAAAGTAAATGTACAACCGAACAGTTTTGGAGCAAATGGCTCGGCCTCGTTAATAAGCTTTCGTTCAAAGAAATATTTGAAATTTATTTATTTCCTACACTCTTCAACGGAATGGAAGATAGCCTCCAGTAACATCACTCAATCGGTGAAACACATTGTATCAGGTAGTACCTGTACATTAAAGATATTAAAGAAAAACTAATATGAGGGAGTTTATTTATTAGAGCACCAGAAGGCAAAACCAACAAATTAGAATTTTCTTTGTATGTTGTACGCGCATCACGCAAACTGAATGCAGTCCTTACAGATGTACTGCTGGAGGTCTAATTTCAAATATAGGCTCCTTTTACTCACATCTCTGCTTAAATATAAATATAAGTACACGATTCTAGATACCACGCGTACATCAGTATAATTACAATGGGCTCTCATACCAGGTCGAGGCGTGTGCGTGGCTCCGTCGCCCAGGTCCAGCTGCAACACTCCCCCTCCACTGTACTCTGTAACATAAAATATTTCTATATTGTGATCAGTTATTTACCGAAGGTCCTTCACCATCAGTGAAGAGTATTATCACATGTGTGTTCTAATGATAGATTGCCTATAGGATGTGCTGTGGAGTAGGTCATGTCAAGCTCATACTAATTGTTGTTTTTTTTTTTATATTATAGGATGAACAGACAGGTCATCTGAGTGTCAACTGCCGTCCATGGATACTAGACACTCAAGAGTGGCGTGCTGCCCGCTTTTGAGGGTGATGAGGGATATGGGGATGCGGGAAGGGGAAAAAAAGGGGGGGGGTGAGGAGATGGGAGATGGGAAAGAGGAGAGGGGAGAGGAAAGAGATCCTCACTCATTTCGGATAAGGTAATTTATATCTTGCCTTTCCTTGTCAATAGACTCTGAATTTATTACAATAAAAGCTTTCGTGAGTTACATTCATATTTATTTAAATATACAGAGTCGTTATTTATATAAATAGTTCTGAGGAGTGAGACTTTATGTATATATTATGTATGTGCATGTAGCTAGGACTCACCCCAGGGAGTGAGTCTGAAGTAGTCTCTGGCGGTGAGCAGGTGGGTGTTGGCGTTGGGCGCCATGGCCACGTCCGGGACGGCTGCCGACAGTCTGGCGGCCGACTGCTGGCTGCAGCGAGCTGGACACTCCGAGGTGGATTGTCTGACAACATAACACTCAATATTATTATATATTCACAGAACATAAGCACGAATGAAATATTTCGGAGTCACAAGTTAAACAGTTCCCGCATATGGAGTTGTTCCTCTGCCACGTTACATCTGGCGTCCAGATGTAAAGTGGTAGTATGGCCGAATTATTTTAGAAATGTGCCATGCCATGCTCAGGGTGGGGCTTCGAGAGGTTTCGGTTGTGTTCCGGCCTGTGGTAGTTGAGACACGAGAGCGATGCAGCCGGGAGAAAAAGAGTCTGTGCTCGGTCCTTCGTCCCTTATATAGGACCGTACGGTGTGAAGCGTGAATAGTTATTTTGTAGATCACATGAATTGTTGTCAAGTGTAGGATCGAACTAACGACCTCTCGCTCATCAGTCAGGATCACTAATTACTAGACCTACAGACCAGTCAGGCAGCAACAGCTTACTATTAAGCATAAACCATATGCTTGAATGTTTGATTTAGAAAATTCTTTATATATTCTGAGCCCTTTCTTATTCCTTATAACAGAACTCACGATTTTTGTATCTTAATTCCTAAAGTGCTTGGTTAAAGGCTTCAACCAAGCATTGTATGATGATGTAGGTGGTTAATACAGCTCCGCCTAAGGCTAGCGTTAACGCATGTATGTACAAAATAAAGTTACATATAATCAAACTACGGGAGCACTTAAATCGTCTACTATTTAGCAGAGCTTCGTGTGACGACACGGTCTATGGCACTCGCAACCACTCGTCTACGTACTCGATATTAATATTTATTGTTGTTGACTTTTACATGACGTTTGATCTGACTAATGGCGTCGCTTTTATACAGTGGTAGAGCCATGCTTAGGCACGAATGGGCCGGCTCGACCGGTGCGATACCACGGCCTCACAGAAAACCGGTTGTGAAGTAACGCTTGCGTTGCATTTCCCCGAATTGAGTGAGGTTTGCGCAGGCCCAATTCCCCCGCCCCCCTTTTCTATCCCCTCATCTCCTTTCTCCTTTTTTCCATCTTCTCATCCCTCCTCTCTTCTTTCCGCTCCCTGCATCCTCCATCCCTCATCACCCTCAAAGGCGGGCAGCGCACTTGCGACTCTTGAGTTGCAAGTGTCCATGGACGGCGGTTGTCACTTACCATCAGTTGACCTGATAATAAGCGTTAACCGCGCCCAAGTACACCTGCAACTTGAGAGTGGTTAGTGCAACCTTTGAGAGTGATGAGGGGGCAAATATGAGAGGGGGAGTTGGGCCTCCGGTACACTGACTCTCTCGGCAATACGATAAGTTGTTTGTCTACCAGCCTTCTGTGAGACCATTTCGTGCCTATGCTTGGTTCTCCCACGGGTTTAGCTGTTCGGGAGCTATGATGTGAGAAACACACTAATAAACACGCCAGTATTGCGTAGTTCTCACCTGTGCTGAGCGGCGTCGGTGGACCTCGAAGGTAGCTCCCGACGACACGTGCCCGCTCGCGAGTTATCTGACACATACAAACATACATTAGCTATACTTATGTAATGATTCCGAATAGTCTATTTGTTTTAACGATATTAACAATCAAATTTATAATTATATAACATACATTGTTCACGTTTAGATATATTTTCGTTATAACAAAATAAACAAGGAGTATACTCTATCGAAAAAAAAAAACAAATTCTAATCAATTCAATAAATTAAAAAAAAACTTTCAGTAGAAAATATAACCTTTTTTTTAAGAAGTCGGTTATAAAAACTTTTTCTTAGATTTATTTTTTCGTAAAAAACAAGGTTTTCGTGACATTAAAATATATAGTGTGTAGAGTACATACCGTTGGGCAGGTGCAGCAGACTGCCGGCCGAGGCGCAGCGCCCACCCGCACTCGCGCCCAGCGACCTGGGGACACACATATATAAACTAACTCCTGCATCCCCGAAGGAGTAGGCACAGGGGTTATTAACGCACACATTTTGACGACCACAATTTAGCCCCATTTACCTAATAGGGGACGAGCCTAGTGAACTAGGTGTTAGGAAGTCAGAGTAATCTATGATAGTTTTTCTGTTTTTTTTTTTAAAGAAGAAGGAATGACGTAGGACTTTACAAAATACAAACAACTGACACAAAGAACCCCCCACGCGGGAGAGCTATGTGTGGATCGAGCCCGCGACACCGGCTGGAACAACAGGCTAGTCAGCCTTATTTGAGTTAAGTTTTTTAACAACTATAGTATATAAATTAGTTTGGGGGTAAGGGGGGGGATAAACAATCATATTAGCATAAAAATCATATAAGGGTGGTAGTCAAATTCAAAATAAAAAAATAAATATTCCACATCTCAAACACGGCCGTCTGATCCCAAACTAAGCAGAGCTTGTACTATGATTACCAGACAGCTGATAAACATACTTATATATTATACTTAGACACAGAACAAACGATCATGCTCATGCTTATCACACAAATATTTGTCCTGCATGGGACTCGAACCCATAGCAATCAGAATCGCTAACCGCTAGACCAACAGGCCATTCAAAATAATTAAACTAAATTTGCTTACATAAGTAATGTGTAATAATCAAGAAAGGTTTATTGATAGTAGAGTATGTTAGTGATGTATGTAAGGTAAGGATCTCTGCCTACCCCACAGTTTCACGCTTTTATCCTATCGGGGTAGCAATCTCCCGTGTATGTTTGTACAGTTAAAAAAGACTTATAAAACCATTTCTTTTATTGCACTCTCCTTGTGACACTCACTTTTAAGACCAGTCAAATGACTCCTCACATCGAGACATCCATCAAGACTGTATGGCGTGACAGAGAAACAACATACTGCATCTCACTGCACTGCCGCGCCGAGTGTTGTGGGTTCGATCCCCGCACGGTACAACATTTTGTGTAATCCTCAAATTTTTGTTCTCAGTCTGGAAGTTCTTTGTGTCTGTAGTTTATGTTTGTAAAGTCGAGTTGTCCTTTTATACTAAAATAATATATACATATATATATATATATATATATATGTATATATATATATGTATATATACAGGGTGTCCTGTAAATCAACGTAAGCAGGTACAAGGAAGTTTTTCTTTATTTTTACCAGAACTGGTACAACCTAGCCTATCGCCCAGTAACCGCTTGATGTTGAGTTTCGGAACACCCTGTCTAACAAAACTCAAACAAACATAGCTCTCCTACTTGCGCAGTCGGGTAAAGAGTTAGCCGATAAACGTTAATTACAAATCCAAGAATAAAAATGGTGTAGTACCTATTGTTGATAAGATCTGATCTGCAGCAGTCGAGCGCGGGGTGGTCGAGCGGCCACCGCCAGCGTTCGTCCGAAACGGGGCCGCCCTCGCCGGCCGAACCTTGCTCCCACTGCTCCTCAGGCTCTCTCTCTCTTGATCCACCACCCTCACTGAGGACACATCATCACATAGTGTATGTTAATGAACATGTCTTACACAGCTGGATCGAATTTAATGTTGCATTTTTAATAGTAAATCTTTGATAACACAGTAGAATATACACATTATATGTGTACAGAGTGTGTACAGTTAAGTTCAGTGTATACAAAGTGAGTGCAGTGTTTAACTGTGTACAGTAAGTATCAGGTGATATAAGGAGTGTTAGTTTGCCCGATTACTTATAAGGCTCAACCGATAGAAAATGGGAAGTTATAGATGAACATTTTTTACTGACAGACTACTGACAACTGATTATAGATTAATTTTACATTTGACAAAACAAACTATAGTTGCAACGAAACTGTGTATCTATAATTTTTTTTCTTTTTTTTTTAAACAGGATGACATGAATACCTATTGTGTAATTAAGTAAATGAAGAAATTGAATTCGTTTACGTCTGTGTACAGGCTATGTACAGAGTCTGTAAATCATATGTACATATTGTGTACAGTATGTGATGTGGTGATATTGTCACCTGTCAGTGTCAGTGTCAGTGTCGAGGTCAGGGTGCTGCAGGCCGTTCAGTGTATGTACAGTGTTAGGGTATGGTGTTGGTCTCACCTGTCAGTGTCAGTGTCAGTGTCGAGGTCAGGGTGCTGCAGGCCGTTCAGTGTATGTACAGTGTTAGGGTATGGTGTTGGTCTCACCTGTCAGTGTCAGTGTCAGTGTCGAGGTCAGGGTGCTGCAGGCCGTTCAGTGTATGTACAGTGTTAGGGTATGGTGTTGGTCTCACCTGTCAGTGTCAGTGTCAGTGTCGAGGTCAGGGTGCTGCAGGCCGTTCAGTGTATGTACAGTGTTAGGGTATGGTGTTGGTCTCACCTGTCAGTGTCAGTGTCAGTGTCGAGGTCGGGCAGCAGCAGGTCAGCGCACGAGTCCGGCAGCGACATCTCGCGGACGGCGCGCAACGCTATCTGTTATACATTGAAAACAACTTGTGTTAGAAAAACGTTATAACTGATAGCACCACTAATTTGACACCTCATTATTCTTGAAAAAGACGCATCATATATAAAAACACTATAAATATAACCCTGGTTCTTGTGCGGTTGAGTAAATATCATACATTTTTATATGAGATACAAGAGAAGTTATAAATAACTTTTCAAGTTGGACGACTTTACGATGAAAGTATTAAGGGAAAGAATTTGAAAGGTGCATTAATGGTAGTTACCATGTTTTTTAACAGTCAATTATAATAATTCAAAAGTTGTGTAAAAAAAATTTTCCAGCATTTCACAAAAAGGTGTGTAATAATTTATACAAATATCCGAATATTGTGTAATAAATATAATGTATTAATTGATGCGAAAGTGAATTCGTTTGTAATTTTGTTTTTAAACAGCTCAACCGATCATCGTGAAATTTTGCATATACGCTACAGAAAATTACATAGTACACTAAATACTTAATATGTTATTGCATGCCACAATGTTTATAAATATAGGTGTATCTTTTATAAATATTATGTAGTATATAGCGGACACTGTCCGGCAAGCAACTTAGGAGAGATGAAGGCATATTGTAAACACTTAAAACAGTAATTAAATATAACCACAACAGAACAGATATGCTGTTTTTGTTGTTATTGTTTTACTTCGATTTTGTTTTTTATTGATTTGATTGATTATTATTTATAACTTTCATTGAGAAAACGGAATGTTCATTTTGTAAGATGAAAAAGCCGCTAAAGAATAATAGTGGTGGTGTGGTCGGTGACCTGCTTGTACACGGTGAGTTTGTCTGTGGAGTGCAGGCGGAGAGCGCGCGCGGCCGGCGGCGCGCCGCGCAGCAGCCGCGCCCGCGCCCGCAGCGACGCACGCGTGCGCGGCGACACGCACAACCGCATGGCGCCCCCACCCTCCACCGCGCCGGCCTCCGCACCTGAGCGCGTCTCGCGCCCTCCGCCACGGGCCGCTGCCACCTAATGCGACATTGTATGTATATCAGCTGTCTGGTTACCGTAGTACCGTGTATGAGAGATGTACGAGGATATTATTATTACTTTAATCAAGGATCATTTAAAAGAGTACGCCAATAAATATTACATCAATATCAATACAATCACCGCAACTATAGGGTGCCTTGTCGAACACGAAATTAATATTAAAAACATTAGATAATTAAGAACCTGTCTGTGGTGATCAGAACCTGTATGTGGAGAATAACAATTAATTAGTTATTATTGCACGCAAAATGCAATAGAGCTTATAAGGAGTAATAAAGAAAATGTGTATGATAATGTGTATGATATATGTGTATGTATGATGTGAAATGTGTATGATAAAAAGAAAAACTGATGACGACAGAGAGAAAATGAAAGAGCATGAGAGTGGAATGACGGTGAAGTCCCAACCGCGACTCATGTAAAATATAAACTCACCATATAGAGTGTGTCCGGTATCCTGTGTAGATACCGCTCTCGTCTCGCGCGAGACAACTCAGCCTCCGGCACCGCCTGGTCCTCCAACAGCGCCTACGACAACACAATCTCTATTAAATACATCTGCATCTAGCCAATCACTACATGACTGACGTATGACGTTTTTAAACATATCCATCCCCATCAACTGGACGACCACTATGGCCTGTGGAACAAATTGTCGCCTGCCGTATTTCCGGACCGATACGACCTTCAAACCTTGAAGAAGAAGAAGAAGAGCGTACTCTTACCTAAAAGGCCGGCAACGCACTTGTGACTCTTCCGAAGTGACCCGTCTGCTCGTTTGCCCCTATAGATAAAAAAAAATATCGCGCACTAGTTAATGGACGGCTTGATGGACTTCAACATGTGAAATGTCACCTGAATCGGTTTAAATAGTGAGACTTACATAGTTTATATATATATGTTTATATATATATGTTTAACTATATGTATAGTTTATTATATATATATGACGCTCAAAGCCCATACTTGCTCTCTCGATCTATCCTCTTCACAATGTGACTGTCCACAAATAACTAGTTCGGCGAATGTTAAATATCTTGGTGTTTATATGGAAAGTTCTTTAAGTTTGAAGCCCCATATCAATAAACTGACAAGTCGGGTACGCAAGTGTACGTTTATCTTTAAAAAACTAAGGTGCTCTGCAGATCCTGAGACTATAAAGACTGTTTATTTTGCACTGTGCCAATCCATCATTAGTTATTGTATTGTTGTATGGGGTGGTGCATCTACAACTTCCCGTCTTTCTTTAGAGCGAGCACAAAGAGCTGTTCTCAAAGTGATAACTTCAAAGCCCTTTCGGTACCCTACCACGGCTCTCTACAGTGAGTGTCAAGTTCTGACGGTGAGGCAGCTCTTCGTTCTCAGTACCATCCTCCGTAAGCATCCGACAGTATGCTTGCCGCATGATTCTAATAGTTTTAACAAACGCAGATACTTTAATGTGTGTAACATGCAACAAAAATGCAGAACGACCCTCGCACAGCGTAATTATACCTACTTGTCTAATCAACTGTACAATAAAATTATTAGACTCTGTGCCATTGCGCTCATGTGTCGCAATAATTGTAAAGCTTGTGTGTCCAAATGGTTGATGACCCTGGATTATAAAGAGACAGAGAATTTAATTCGATGTGGATCCTAAGCCTTCCGACTCACTAATTAGTGACCTACATATGTTTCCTATAAATATAAATATACACACACACACACACACACAACACTTAACTTAACACTAGGTAGTGGTTTTTAATTCGTTTTTTTGTTTTCGTAACACTATTATTTTTGTGGTATGCTTCTTAATTTGACACTGTGTTTTTCTTACGACTACTACTGACTTTATATGTTTACAGTGTGCGCGAGAACGCTGGTACCCTGAACACAAGTTGAATCTTATTGTGGGTGCCAGAGTTTATCTTAAATACTATATATCGTGTTTGTGACGCTGTTGATGTACTTTTGTGCCAAATTAATGACAATAAATCTTTATCTTTATATATATAATATTTCAATATGACGTTAGCAGCACTATTTTGTTTGTTTGATTACACAACCTTACCTTTACTTTCTGATGGAATGTCAAAGAAATTGGGGAAGGAGAGGGTTTATACAACATCATTACATTACATTTTTTTAGTAAAGAATACTAGCAACGTGGGTCGCGCAAGACTAGTATTCTTGTTAACCCCCCTAGTTACGCTAAATGCTTCTGTTAGGGGTGGATTTACGACAGTAGCGTACTGGGCGGGGTTTGAACACGCAACCACTTGATCGCAAGTCCGATGCCTCAGCCATCACGCTACCGATTCTTAGGATCGGAGCAGTGACCATAACCAAAATAACTAAATAATGAGGACAATTGTCTTCCTACAGTTCAAATAAAACAGGTTTTAGAATTATAAACAAACATCTCTTCAGATTTATATCTATAGATAATGGTTTAGGGAGGAAGTACATGCTGACAGATAGCAAAACTAAATCTTATTAAAAAAATAAATAATCCACATATTACAAATATAAAACTATGATACACACACTATCAAATGCTTATGTAAAATTCTTACCTTAATTTCATCTAAGTAAGGCAAGAAACATCTGGGGGGTCTGTAGGAGCCCCTCGCGAGCCACGCATCCGCCTGCCCCGATCCCTCACCAGCTGGCGCCGGGACTATGCCCCGACGTACCACCTATGATAATAGATTAGTTAATATTGGACCGAGTATTGTACCTTGAAGGACACCAAATATAATGTTTAACAACTTTTGCTAAATATATATACATATCATATTTCATATGATAGGAAATAATTTATATCGAAACAAATATACTTTAAGTATATATACCACAAACAGGAAACAACAAGAAACTGGAAAACCTAAAGGTCTTGAGATGAAGATTTTATTCCATATAAGAGCTTATGACAATTTACACTCACAGGCACAATTAACCGCCCACCTATATTTTTCGTCACCCCGTTTGTTTATGTTAACTGTGGCTTATCTACTGTTTTGTTTTTAGTTAAGTGGGTACTTTAGCAATCGAGGTAGTAATATTCATTATTAAAATTTGTGACTTTTGTGATTTTATTTGTCCTTAATGGCTGCTTTCAACATAACTTCCATCAAATGTGGTCAAAATTTTCTGACTACTGAAAATTGAAAGAAATACAAGGTGGGCGGTTAATTGTGCCTGTGATATATAATATAATTATGATGTAATTTTAAATTCTTGAAGTGATAAGGACGATATAGAAATAAACTGATAGTAAAAAAATCTTAAAACAGTATGGACTTGTATTGTGATTTCTTAAGGCTAGAAGTGTAATTTTTTTTAGAACGATCTCTTGACCTTAACAAGCATTTTTTTTGTATGAGGGTATGGTATTACTCTGGTCGAAGGTAAATCGGTGCATAGCTGTCGTACGTACCTGTGCGAGCAGGTCGTGTTCAGGCGGCAGGTGCTCGAGGCGAAGCAGCGGCGCTAGCGGCGCCAGCGCGTGGCGGAGAGCACCGTCGCCTGCCTCGCGCCGCCGCGCCCCCCTGCGCCCCACCGACGCCGCGCGGCACAGCGCCACGCTCGACTCTGTTGCGACATAACACACCGCCATGTCAATACATACACTCACGTCCGTTTACTCTTTCGGGGATATATATTCATTTTTAGGGTTCCGTACCTCAAAAGGTAAAAAAAGGAACCCATATACGATCACTCTCTTGTCCGTCTGTCCGTGTGTCACCACCGGACAGACGGACAAGAGAGGACCGGAGTTGAATATTATACCAGATTCTGAGGTGTATATGATATCAAGGTACGATAAAAAGATATGGGCAAATATTGATTTTCGCGAAAACTTGTAAGTACCAAAATTTACCTTAATTTTCAATTGTTTTTTATTTAGACACAAATTAAGATAGTCCTCTCGAGTTATGTGGGCGCTCATACAATTTAGAGGAGTAGCTTAATTGGCGCCAACCTCCTATAAGGTATATAAATAAAATTGAGTGAAAGAAAGTAAAAGAAAATGTTAATTGCAATATTATGCTCGTGTGCGCAGAACATTTCACAGTAAACTACTAACACTAAAGCGATCGTTACACTATTCACTTCCCAATTAGTTGAGCCCGAGTCACCAATAAGAATGATACCAATTTCATTATGGCGGTATAATGCGTAGGTACGGAACTCGCACTTGACTGGTTTGTTTGATTTTTCATCCAAAAATTTGTAGAAATTCCGGTGGTTACTTGAAATTAAAAACTTACAAAGCGTTTGATTCATGTTACGAAATATAAGCTTTATAAATACACCAATCTCTCTTACGAAATTTATTTATTTATGAATTAAGGAAATAATTTATTAATGATCGTCCTACGCGACAAAATATCCATCTCCATCACCTGTACGATTGGCACTCCACCACTGAGCGCTTCTCCAGAAGCTTTTTGCCTCGCACAGCCAGTTTATGGAACAAATTGTCGCCTGACATATTTCCGAACCGATACGACCTTCAAACCTTCAAGAAGAGAGTGTACCTCTACCTAAAAGGCCGGCAACGCACTTGTGACTCTTGAGTTGCGGGTGTCCATGGGCGGCGGTAGTCACTTACCATCAGGTGAACCGTCAGCTCGTTTGCCCCAATTCGCATAAAAAAAAAATAACAAACAGTAACACTTTGTGAAAGTATACAAAGTTTGATTAAAAATAATAATAATGTTAACAATTCCAATTATCCTAATTAATTTTAATAATGCTATGAGTACATCAAATAATAATATCTATAATTATAATTTTATTTTATTTTTATTAATTATTGACAAAGTTCATTTCTAAATTTATTTGCAGGTATTCCAAATATGGTGATGATGATCAGTGATGATATCATTATAATTTTTACAAAGTTGCGCAAACAAGTCATTTTTTAGCTCACTACAGTTATATCTGTGAGTACAAAGATCATACAGATACACGGTTGCAAGAAATAATTGTCTAGATTTCAAAGTCACAAGATTATAAGTTTGGAGCAGGTTATTGTATGCCGAAAGAAATTGCGCTAAACAGTCTCTAAGTTGTCCACGTATTTCTTATAATATGGGTCCTGAACAACTACGGCACACTCCAGTTGAGATCAGACCAATGACTCGTAAAGATGGACAAAGGTAATCGCATTCTTGAATTCAGTCGTCGATCTCGTTACAAAGCCGTACACACGATATGCGCTTTGTGAAATACTTGAGATATGCTGATCAAGATGTAGTTTCATTATTCGTTCGTTCTTCGTTCATCAAGGTCACGCACTGTAGCCACTCTTGTTAGTTTCATTAATGATATTATATCCAAATAAATAAATGTAGCATAAATATTAGCTTTATAGATAAATAGTTTATTTAGCTTTTATATATATTTACATAGACATCTCTGTTGTAAATATGTATGAGCTTAATAGATATATTGTAAGAATCAACTGATAGTTTTAAAATAGTAAATCTAAATTTTTGCCTAAAAAAACTCAACTGTATGACCCTTAACCATAAACTTCAAACACCTTCCTAAATCACACAGGGTGTATATGGTGTGGGAAGGTGTGGGAGTTTTGGGAAAGTGTCAGTAGTTCAGTTTATTATTTGTAAAGTTTCTAGTCTATTATTTGTTACAAATTCTTGAGGAATTGCCTAACAAATGCCTACTTTCGGAAATGAAAAAGGGGTATTACCTCGTCTATCAGCTGGCTGGTCAGCAGCCCACCTCAGCAAGGCCCTTAGGATCTGAGTCTCGCTGGCCTGCAGGAAGGGCGAGGCGAGGGCGTCTGACAGGGCTGATACAGGTACTCTCCCACATCCAGGTCCTGACATGATGCTGGGGAACTCGTCCCGGAGGTATCGCATCGCCTGTCTGTATACATACATCATATGTTGAGTTTTAAGTAAATTCAGTTTATATATTTTTATTGTTAAAAGACAACTCCCTGTTTGTTTACGGTGCACCCAGACTGGCGTGGAGCAAGATGGCCTAGCGCAGCACTTTGGGGACTATGTTACCTGTGCACCCAGCGTCTGGCAAAGGGCGCACAGGCTCAGCGCAACACGTGGGGTAGGGAAAGCTGGTGAGGGGGGGGGGGGGGGGATTGGAGAATTTATTTTACCTGTGCACCCAGTGGCTGGCATGGGGCGCGCTAGCCCAGCGCAACACGTGGGGGAGGGTGTCAGCGGAGAGAGACTCAACTATGGCGTCCTCGCACCCCTGCACCACTATCGGCATCTCCAGGAACCTGCAAATAAACAAAGTCGACTTGATGTTAGCAACGTATTCAAATTATCTTTATATATATAATTCTTCTGTGAGTGTGTATGTCACTGAACTACTCTCAAACGACTGGACGGATTTTGATGAAATTTTTTGTGTGTGTTCAAGGGGATCTGGGAATGGTTTAGATTCACAAATCAGCCCGGCAGATGGCGCTGCAGTCGGTATCTAGGTTATTTATCTATACTGCAACTTCAGGACAACGTCTGTCGGACGCAGCTAGTGTAATTATATATACGGAACGTAACACGATCACATGATCGGTGTATTGTCGTTTTCCCCGTTAATGAGATACCTTTAATTTTATTCCCACTGTCCCTTATCTTCATCCATGGATATAAGACATTTCATTTAGTATCTTGTCCTTTTTATGATGCTGGGTGAGGGAAAGTGGTGGTCCTCACCTATTACCCAGTGTGGCACACGCGACACATGTTCTAAAAGCCGGGCGGACGACAGCGGGGTTGCAGTGACGCTCGCGCCAGTGCCGCACACAGGCCTACGCGCACGAACTGTATCTCACGTCCTCGTTTACTTAAAAGTACCAATTCTTTCTTATCATTATGTATACGCACGCTATAGCTTCGAAATATTATCTGTACTGTGCTATATTTTGCCCTTTCAATTCTCTAATATAAACTGAGCTGTGTGATCGAGTGGTTTGATTAAATAGACTATCTCACACCTAGCGTTATTGATAGCAATGACAGTTTTTTTTTTTTTTTATACTATGGGGGTGAGACGAACAGACGGGTCACCTGATGGTAAGTGACACCGCCGTCCATGGACACTTGCAACTCAAGTGCCGCCTTTGAGGGTGATGAGGGATGGGGGGTGCAGGGAGCGGAAAAGAGGGGAGAGGGGGAATTGGGCCTCCGGAAACCTCACTCAATTCGGGGAAATGCAACGCAAGCGTTACTTCACAACCGGTTTTCTGTGAGGCCGTGGTATCGCACCATTCGTGCCTAAGCATGGCTCTACCACTGAAAATGCATTTGCAAAAATGGTTCTTCAATAAATGGGAAAATAAAAATCTGATCTGATCTGTCCAAATTGAACATTTCTCGGAATGCACCGGTATAATTTTTTAATGGTATCAAGGGTTTCGTATCCCGCTGACCCCGATTAGCAATAACAAAGACAAGGGCATGCACCTCCAATGCTTTCACCAAATTCCCGTTGTTCCCAATTTATAAGGACTTTACCTAAGTCCTTATAAATTGGGGACAGCGGGAATACAATTATTATTAATGTATTTAAGAACTAAGTGTGAATATATTTATTACCTGGCTATCTCATACAGTTGGAAAGCGTCGTC
The DNA here is from genome assembly GCA_947561695.1 of Tyria jacobaeae. NCBI lineage: Eukaryota > Metazoa > Arthropoda > Insecta > Lepidoptera > Erebidae > Tyria > Tyria jacobaeae. The sequence goes on along the minus strand of OX387235.1, from coordinate 9,326,889 downwards.
TAACGTAGCCGCAGTCACCGGACGTGACCCCCCGCGAGACACGCCCGACCACGCCTGGAAACGTAAACATAGACACATAGACTCACGACTATAGCTCCGAAGGGCTGGACAGAGCCAAATAAAACGTCCTAATTTTAATGATTATAATTGAGTGTCATTTACGTAATACGGTGCAAGACTAACCACCAACAAGGCACTTCATATATGTTATATATATACTGTGTATATATATACTGTCTGATAGATAACAGTCCGGGAAATGCAACGCGAGCGTTACTACACAACCGGTTATCTATGAGGCCGCGATATCTCACCGGTCGAGCCGCCCCATTCGCTACCACTATATAATATATAATTACATACATACATAGATAAAGTCACGTCTTTATCCTTTTGGGGTAAGCAGAGACAACTAAGCGACACACATCACAAACTCCCTGCACTGTCACCAAACCTTTCATTAAAACATGTCAGTTTAGGGTACTTCTGACCTGTCGTTTCTGCCGTTTCTATACTAATATTTGGAGACAAGAGTGTTTGTTTATACGCGCCTATCTCAGGAACCATTAATCCGATTTGAAAAATCTTTTAGCATTATGCCATTTATCGAAAGAGGCTATAGGCTGTATCATCAGCGAACATAAACAGCTAGTAATTATATAAAGAAACTGACCGTGTTGCCGCTACCGGTGCTGTTGGTGGAAGAAGGCGACGTGGAGTTCCTCCCTATGAGTCCTAGGTCCACCTGGAATGTACAAACATACAATTATACAATCATTATACAATGTTATTATGTAAGAGTGTGAATTTTTTCATTATCAGGTTTTAAATATTGGGACCAGACGGCCGTGTGTGAGATTATTATATTACATTATTTCTTTGAATGAAATTCAACAACAATCCCAGGTCAAGTTGTATATATTAATATGAGAGGGTAGAAGGAAATAAACTAGCCAAATCACTTTTATATCATAAATGTGGAAAAAAGTGAAGACAAATCGTTTATTTCAATCTTAATCGTGGTAGAGCCATGCATCGCCACGAATAGGCCGGCTCGACCGGTACGATACCACGGCCTTACAAGAGACCGGTTGTGAAACAGCTCTTGGGTTTTATTTCGCCGACATTAGTGAGGTTTCCGGAGGCCCAATTCCTCTCCCTCATCTCCCCCTCTTCTCTTTCCCCTACCCGCATCCTCCTATCCCTTACCACCCTCAAAGGCAGGCAGCGCACTTACGACTCTTGAGTTGCAGATGCCCATGGACGGCGGTTGTCACATCCCATCAGGTGACCCGTCTGTACGTCTGTCCCCCTATATTATAAAAAGGATAACATCACGGCACACTCACGGTGTCAGTGTAGGCAGCGTGGAGCAGAGCCCGGGCGAACCTCCGCGGCAGCACCTTCTCGTCCACGCACACCGCCCCCGCACCCCCGGGGCCTCCCCCCGCCCCGGACGAGTTGCTGCTGCGGCGGGACATCACGCTTCTGTAGACACGTGCACGTATATGTTAAATTAATAGACATACGTATATAGATCGCCATTAACGTCATAGAGGACACTGTATTAATATATATACCGTCTGATAGATAACAGTCTGATGATATCTTTTGAACAGTAGAACGTATTTAATACCAACTTTAACATTACACATGTGTATGTAAGTTTGTTTGTTACGCTTTCACGCCGGAACCACTCAATCGATTATCATGAAACACATAACTCAAAACACATACTCTCAAAGGTATTAGGAAGGACATAGTATACTAGTATACTTTTTATGTATAAAAAATACTTAAGAGAAAAAGATTTTAGAGTTTCAATGCGAGGGAAGCCACGGGTAAAAGCTAGTTGTGTATATAGCTAGACTTACCTAAAAAATCTAGACCTAGCCGCTAGTATCAGTCTGTGGCAAGGCAACTCCAGAGCAGTGCGGAACCCGTAGGCGGCCCCACACCCCCCCTCCAAGCGGAACACTAATCGAGCGTCCGCCATTTCACCTGGAAATTACAAATATACCATATATTGTTTACATTATGTAATGTACAAGAAATATAAATAAAGTAAAAAATGTCTGCTATACCTGGTGGAATTATTGCGTGCGTGACCTACCTAGTGGAATTATTGTGTAAGTGACCTACCTGGTGGAATTATTGCGTGCGTGACCTACCTAGTGGAATTATTGTGTAAGTGACCTACCTGTGGAATTATTGCGTGCGTGACCTACCTAGTGGAATTATTGTGTAAGTGACCTACCTGGTGGAATTATTGCGTGAGTGACCTACCTGGTGTAATTAATGCGTGTGTGACCTACCTGGTGGAATTATTGCTTGAGTGACCTACCTAGTGGAATTATTGTGTAAGTGACCTACCTGGTGGAATTATTGCTTGAGTGACCTACCTAGTGGAATTATTGTGTAAGTGACCTACCTGGTGGAATTATTGCGTGAGTGACCTAAATGGTGTAATTAATGCGTGTGTGACCTACCTGGTGGAATTATTGCTTGAGTGACCTACTTTCTCCACAAGTCTAAAGATAGACATAATTAAAAATAAATCCTTCATACAAATCGTTTATTTCAATAAAAACAACAAGTATTTTTGTATTGTCAAGAAAGGAAGTCAGTCTAGACAAACTCAGTCGTGAAGCTTTCTATTCTATGAAGAAGAACAGGCAACAAACTCATTTGTAGGGTTTTCCAATGATTGTATTACATTTAGTAGAGTCCGGTAAAATCCGGTCGGGTCCGGTCCAGTCCGGTGTGTGCACTCACCGGAATCGAGCAGGTAGCGCATGTCGTGGTGCAGAGAGTCGAGCGAGAAGCCGAGCAGCGCGCCCAGACGCCGCAGCGCGCCCGCGTCCGCCCGCGAGCGCCCGCACCCGCACCACGTGCCGCGCCACGCTGAGGGGGGTTATTAAACATGTTTTAACTCTCTTATCACTCACCACGGATATTGTAGGGAGCGCGGACTCCCCGGCATCAGCCGGTTTGAGTTATAGGTATGCGTTATTGCTTAAACATCTCAATCCATTTGTTATTCAATATCTCTTTCTCTCGTCCCTATCCTGTCAATATATTCCCCATTTTCCCATCTAATTCCCAAAAGAGCACGTATAACGGCTATAGACCTATTACGTAAATACAACTAAATTATAATCAACAAAATTTAAACCTCTTCTATATAATTATGAAGATGTTTTCTTTATTTTTTTACTTTTTATATTAGTGTCTTGTTGTTTCAGGACTTACAGTTGTTACCTTCCACGTTAATGATGTCCAGGTCACCGTCAGCAGCCCCATTGCGATCCCACTCTGTAATTTAAAAATAATCGGACTTTAAAAAAGTAGACAACAGACTTCAATGCGTCTATCATAAAATTCAAGGCTAATATGGTTTGCTAATGGACCCTTGAAGTACATCCCTTCTAATAAAAAAAGAATCATCGAAATCGGTTGGCGTGATATCGAGTTATTCGTCCATTTGTCGCGCACATGCCTAATGCTAATTTAAGACTTATATCGTTTTCTCTTGGATGCCATTGTCAGAACTAGACCAAATTAAAATGGGACCAAAAATCGCAATCAATCCCTGGATGAGGAACTTGAGGTGGTCATGAGTCGTATATTGTACCAGATATACTGTATATACTAACTGTGGCAGAGCGAACAGAGCGCCCGTGGCGCGGCGTGTGCGCCGGCGTACAGCGCCAGGACGGCCGCCTCCAACTCGGCGCGGGACAGCGCGCCACCCGCACCCTCCAGGGGGACGCGCACTGACGACCTGACCATCCGAGAGACCATGACAAAGTTTCAGAATACATGCAGTTTGGTTCAAGCTGTAGCATGTCGTAGAACTACAGTTCAAATAGTACGCAACTTCAAAAATGCGGAAGGAAAATGCTATAATTCAAAATAAACCCTAATTTGTACACCATACCGTCTAAATGTCTAAATGTCAAATGTAACCCGTTGTTCTTGATGAGCGACGATTCGCGACATGAAGTGAAGCGACGAGCGCCATAAAGGGACCAACCACGTTGTGTGTTGACTCACGCCACGTGGTTGGTCCCTTCATGGCGCACGCACGCGACTATGAATTACACAATTATAAAATGGCAGTCGAGGCTTATAGTCGCAGCTTGCTACAGCGGCATGCCATTTTAAACGGTATGTCTTTGAAATTAACGTTCAGTTTAGATGTTCATATTTTCAGCCACATAACCGAGCCGCGCCTGGTTAGCAATGGCCATCTTTCCATTGTATACAGGAATTATTTTTTATTTATTTGTTATGCTTTTCAATTTTCAACTTAACTACTGAACTGATAAACATCATATTTGAGTTGTCAAAAGTACAGGAAAGAATATAGCGTTTCCTTTTTCAGTAAAGTACTATTCTCAAGTGTACTCTTTGCACCTGTCCTGAGCGTTTAGGATCAAGAACTGCAGGGATCAATAACCGTTCTTACGACTGGTTTATTGGCTAGAACACTAAACAATAGGTTTACAGATCAATATCATAACGCTATTGCAAATCTAATGTCGCGATTCAGAATTACGCATAACGCCATCTAGTTATAATTTTCAAAACTAAATATTGAACAACATACCTAATGAACTCTTATTTATACTTTACCTAAACACCAAGAAAACAAATTAAATAACTTTTACGTAAGCGACGCCAGAGGCGAAGGTTAGTAAAAAATAATAGCTAACGCATTATATCCAAACGATCGCCCAGACGACAGCAATAGGCCTGCAACTAGCAAGATTGGGACCAAATTATAGTTGGCTAAGTGTGTAATTATATATACATCTTTAATACAGGGTGTTACAAAAAAGGTGTAGTCAAATTTAAGGAGTGTAGCCGTTAAATAGTTGATTTAGATTGAAACAATTCATACATGTTGATAATTTTTAAAACATTGTCTTTAAATATTCTTTTTTTTAGAAAATATACACCTCTTTGTACCCCTTCAGGGATACAGGCGTGAGTATATAATGTATACTGACGGTGGGTACCGCTGCAGCAGGTCGCGGAAGTAGGTGCAGCGGGCGGCCAGCACCGCGCGATGGGCGCCCACCGACCAGCCGCCGCCCACCAACTCTACGTCGCACCACCATCTGAGGATACCACCACAACATCAACACCACTCGGTACTCACCATTGTTACACTACACATATTAGAGATTTAATTCGGGACCACATTTCTGTGTGTGTACTTCTGCTGGTGACCTCGTACACGTAGACTTTAGAATCAATTCCTGAGGGAAATGTGGGCTTTATTTTAAGTGAGACCTGTAGCATTACATCTGCGAAAACTGCAATCAATTCCATTCAGTAGTTTTTGCGTGAAGCGTGTACAACATACGGACTGACAGACAAAAATTAATAAAACTGTTGTTTTGGCTACTGTGTATTGGTTACTTGTATCTATAATGTTCAGACAATTTTATTATATATGTATATATATATATATTCATTTTGAGAAAACCTAAACGATTTTTTTTTTAATTATAGAGGGGTTACAAACAGATGGTTCACCCGATGGTAGGTGACAACCGCGTGGGCTTCCGGTGCCCTCACTCACTCGGCAATGGCTTTACTGGCATTCAGCCTATTCATGCCTTCGTCCACGTCGAATCAATAATGTTCCCAATAGAATTCATACCTGTCTTTATAAGCAGCAGCCAGGTCGGCGTGAAGTGCTCTGGCTGGCTCCCTCGCCAGGTCTGCCTGCGTGGCGAGGTCCCTCAACGCAGCCCCGGCCTCCAACTCTTCACACAACAGGAACACTTCGGCCAGGCGCCAGGAGGACACCACTGAGCGGATGAAGCGGGCGTGCTCACATCCTGGATATATATAAAGTAATATTTATGTGGTGAAGACATAGTCGAGACCCTAAGTATGTTTATTAATTGTCCCATACAATTCCCTAAAGTGCCCGGGGGACGGTTTGGAGATTGTCCCCCATTACGTAAATGGTACTAAATTATATAGGTAATTCTAAGTAAATTACGTAAAGCGTAAAGCCCCTTCGCCGGCAAATGCAGAGCGTTCACGAAGTTAATGTCAGCGAGACAGCAACCCGAACGGCACACGACCTTGCGAGTGGTCGTGCGGAAAGCGCATTTTTTGGAACGTAAATGTTTATCGCTGAAGATTTTGGTTATTTATTTAAATTCAAGTTAATTTAATGACCTTTGTGCATTGATTCTTTCGGCGGTTTAATGTTCTTGTTAAAAAGTTATTATTTTATAATTTTACACAACTCAGCATTAAAATCCGTTTTACCCACCCCTAGGGTAGATTTTTATTTTTCCAAATTTACATGGGACCAATTTCAAGGTATACCTACCCTATCTAATAAAAAAAGAATTATTAAAACTTGGCTACTCTGTAAAAATTCATGAGTCATACATAAAAAAAGACGTCGACGTCGACTTGAGAACCTCCTCCCTTCTTTTCGTCGGTTAACAATGTTAGGTATTCTACCTAAAACACTATGTTTTTCGAAGCATTGTTTCTTACTGTAGATTTAAAAAATATACACTTTAGACTACAGATTATTGATAGAAAACCACAGGTCACTAGAAAATGATTCAATTTGTTTTAAAGTCTTTATACCAGACATAATAGTGTCATCAGCAAACAAGCAACAAGCTAATAAATATTTTTTCTGCATCAATTGCACCGTTTCAGTGTATAAACCCAACTACTAAACTCAACAACGGATTTAGTACAAAGCAAACCTCTGTCAGGGCGGTTGTCCCGCGGCCTCCGAACGAGCGCTATCCGCCGCCGCAAGGTGCCCAATCCGGAGCCAGCTGCCTTCTTCTTTCTCTCTCTGTAACATTACATTACCTATTTAAAACATAGAAAAATCTCGCTAAGTTACGACAACAGTTCGTTTGGTGCCACTAGATGGCGTATACCACAATTAAAACTTGCTAAATATTAAGACTTTCAAGGGGTCAATTTTATCTGTGCGTTTCGGGAGATTGATACGAAGAATTTTGGATGAGGGAAGTGGGTAACTCACCGTATGACGTCAGCCATAGTGGGAGGCGCGGCCGGCACGCCGGCACCGTCACACGCCTCGCCCTCCTGTAGTCAAGTAACAGTGTCTGTTTAAATCTTTTCTTCTAGACCTTTATACACATACTAGAGATCGCCTGCTGGTCAATATCTGACAATTCATTGTATTAACACTTTACTGACAGTATAACTCGCTTGAGCTATTGCTTATACTCCCCGATCGATCTGTATAAGCAATATAGATACATATGTATATGTATAGCATATTCGTACGGTGAACCGTACATTTAGCAATTTTAAAACGACTAACGCTGCGCCGCGCCGATTTACCTAATATATGTACTTACTTTAGTCAATAAATTTAGTGTTCATGTATCAGTCAAACAGAGCAGTTTCATTTAGATCCTCCATAGTCATCAATCATTATCAATTATATCATACATCTGTGTAGGGAACTACGGTAACCTTACATAGTTTTGGTCCTTCGAGCCGGAGTTACATTAAAACAGCTGCCCGACTGCGGCATTACTCGCTATAGCATGACTCGTTATTGTCCTTGGTGGGGTTCGAACCCACAACCACTTTTATTTGTATTGGTTGGCTCTGTTAATGCATTTAGACTCTTCAACGGTCCATTACGCGTATAGACAGGCTGACTAGTTGAACCAACCTAGTTCCTTCAAGAAGCGCAGAAGAATCCCGGGGGCATTCACAGACATCTCGTTCTCACACTAGTGAAGCCAATCCTCGCACACCAGGATTACGTTAGTGCCCGTTTACTCTGAATTGAGTGAGACGGTCTCTGTCGTCTGTCGCATTGATTCTATCTTTTTTCTAAAGGCGACTCCTGCGTTAGGATTAATTCCTGTATCGCAGGGGACTTTACAAACATTTAAACAACATACACAAAAAACAACCAGACTCAGAACAACAATTTGAGGATTACTCAAAGTTAAAACCCGTACTGGGATCGAACCCACAACACTCAGCGCGGCAGCGTAGTGTCGAGGTGACCACTTAAACCGCTACGCCATCTGTGCAGTCAATAAAACAAGGCATAAGTCATGTGTTACGTTATAAATATTTATATAACACACAAATAACACCCAGACCTAATTGAGGATTACACAAATTTTTGTCACGTGCGAGAATCGAACCCACGACCTCTGGCCCAGCAGTCAAGGTCACTAACCACTATTACAAAAGGAAATAATTTCTGTGACGCGGGGACTTGACATACATAAAACATATTGGCTGACATACTGATAAAGCCATATGTCCCGTGATCGTGCCTACCAGTTTTCGTATGTGTGTATGGCGGTGAAGACTATACCTACAGTGGGAGACTGCCGTCAGAACCACATGATCTCATGTCGATAGCTAAAGTATTGTGGTTACCTGTGGGTGAGAGAGCGCGGCGCCCATGTCGGCTTGGCGCGCGCGCAGACAGCACAGCAGCCGGCTCATGGGGCGCCCGACACCGCCATCACCGCGACACGCATGTGCCTGCACCACCTACCAAAACACCAACACGTCTATTAATACATAATTTAGAATGTGTCCAACCTGATACGACCTTCAAGAAAGGAGCGTACTCCTACCTGAAAGGCCGGCAACGCACTCTTGTGACTTGTGACTCTTGCGTTGAGGGTGTCTACGGGCGGCGGTAGTCACTTACCATCAGGTGACTCGCTGCTCGTTAACCCCCTATGCCATAAAAAAAACCTATAATATGATGGAGATCCTAAATTAATGATATATCCAAACGTGGATTGACATATCATTGAACATTGAATGAAGACATATTCAGGTTTAAGTATTGTGTTTCTAGAACTTCTGTCAATGGTGACGTACATATGTGTCAGGTGGTTCGACCCCCTGTGATGGTTGAAATGAATGATGGCTGGCGCATGCGCCATGCTTGTACACGAGTGCCGTTGATCCGGGCTGGTCAGCTCTGGAATGATATTACTTAACATAGAATAGTCATTACTGGGGCCATAGTATCGCACCGGTCGAGCCAGCCCATTCTAAGCATGGCTCTACCACTATCAAATTCAATTCTTCGTTCATTTTAGATGGAATCTGTCAGTCTGCACTGTATTCGCCTTGTATTCCTACCTTTAGATGGATAAGTACCCTGTATACCTTTAATCAGTCCGTCTAACGGTTGTCTGTAAGAGATCGCAGCTGGCGATCAGGTTGCCGTTTTTATTATCTTACACCTTTAAAAGAGCAATTCTTGTATATATATAATCTGAATCTCGGAAACGGCTCCAACGACTTTCATGAAATTTAGTGTGCAGGGTGTTTCAGGGGTGATAAAGCGATGTAGCTAGGTTTCATTTTTAGAAAAAGTCGTTTTATCCGTGTTTTCAGGCAATGAAAAGCTGCTACAATGTCGTCAGAATACGAAGGTAAATTTCGCCACCATCTAAAATGTTATAATAGCTCAGGTGGAAAATATCCCGAAACTAAAAGACCCCCGGTTCGATTCCAGATAATTATTTCCTGCCTATCCCCTTTAACAACCTAAACCTAAAAGGCTTCCTCCATCATCAACGCTCCAGCTCACCCCATCAGACGGACTATCGAATATTTGGCTACCTAAGGTGTTTAGTTACTGAGTCATCCTCTTTACAGTCCCGACCTGGCATCTGGTGACTTAAGAAATACTTAGAGGAATTAGTTTTATGAACCCTGAAGATGCCGTCCCTGCGTTTAAAAAGTCACGATAGAGATACCTAAAGTAGAATAGGCTCACTGCTTCAGTCAATGGTTCCATCGCAGCAACAGCAACTTGGAAAGGAACGAAGGCTACTTCAAAAAGCATATAATTAACCATCTTCTATATAATTCCGTTTATAGTTTTCTAAAAACTTTCATTGTACCCCCGTACAATTTAAATAACGACGTGTGAACGAAATATGATAAGCGACAAATATTTAATTAACCTAGTTATTTAATCCTATTTGAAGGACGCCCTTATTATATATACATAACACGTTATCTGTAATATTAATCACTTTTATCTCTGTCTAGACTACATGTGTGGTGCTGCTGTGATTCGCGGTTGTATAGGAGGTAAAGGTACGCGACCCTGAACTACCTACCTAAGTCATCCATAGATGCAATGTTCATTTTTTTTTCTATTGCCTTCGAATGTCAATTGCCAATTGCAGCAAATGCATGCAATGGAACAAATTGTCCCCTGCCGTATTTCCGGACCGATACAACCTTCAAACTTTCAAGAAAAGAGCGTACTCCTTCTTAAAAGGCCGGCAACGCACTTGTGACTGTTGAGTTGCAGATGGGCGGCGGTAGTCTCTTACCATCAGATGACCCGTCTGCCCGTTTGTCCCTTATTGCATAAAAAAATAAATAATCATCAGTCCATCCTTCCTAGTGTGCGGTTGAGGGTTATAAGCCTTTATTACGATGTCAGTGTTCAATAATTACAGCGCTATCAGTGGTAGAGCCATGCTTAGGCACGAATGGGCCGGCTCGACCGGTGCGATACCACAGCCTCACAGAAAACCGCTTGTGAAGTAACGCTTGCGTTGCTTTTCTCCGAATTGAGTGAGGTTTCCGGAGGCCCAATTCCCCTCCCCCCTTTTCTCTCCCCTCATCACCTTTCTCCTCTTTCCCATCTCCTCATCCCTCCTCTCTTCTTACCGCTCCCTGCATCCCCCATCCCTCATCACCCTCAAAGGCGGGTAGCTCACTTGCGACTCTTGAGTTGCAAGTGTCCATGGACGGCGGTGACACTTACCATCAGGTGACCCGTCTGTTCGTCTGTTCTCATATCGTATAAAAAAAAAGCGACACCCGTTTAAAACGATTTCATAGGGACGCAGCCAAATCGGATCTTAAGCGGACCTCTGCCAGATTGGGAAAATATAAATATAATCGACTTCAGTGATGATTTGGTGGAGTGTTAGGCATCAAGGAGTGACAGAGCCAGATTTTAGTGTAAAGGGTGTCAAAACATCGGCACACATGTATGAAGATAGGATTCTTGAGGTGGCCTCTTAACAACACCATGTTCCAGAATCAAGAATGATAGTTTCAGCACTGGCATCGGTTCATAAAGCTTGATCGATCCAAGCATGGTTGGAAACAAATGTTTCTGACTTCATTAGAGCTGAAGACTGGCCGTCATCTAGTACACTGGATAATGATTTATGGTCAGTTTTAGAGACTATGGCATGCTGTAAACGCCATTATAATTTGGAGTCCCTAAAACAATCCTTAATATTAGCAGTGATGAATTTGGACATGGAAAGAGTGCATGTTTCTTTTGACAACTGGCCTCAATGTTTAAAGGACTGTATTAAAACCCAATGGAAATCTTTTGAATGAGCTTAAAAAAAATGTGTGAGCCTATGTTATATATATATATAGCTACTACTATTACATTTACCAGGTGAGGTCATAAAAGGATTGGGCTATTATCTATCATACAGTATATAATATAATAATAACTTGACACATCTCACACATGGCCATTTGATCCCAAACTAAGCAGAGCTTGTACTATTGTAAACAATAAAAATACTAACATACATACATATAATAGACAAATTGCACAGAACAAATGATCATGCTATCACACAAATATTTGTCCTGAGTCGGAATCGAACCCACAACCTCTGGCTTAGCAGTCAGGGTCACTAACTACTAGACCAACAGGCCAGATATATAGTCATATATTGCCCGGTGGCGGCAATAGGCTTGGCCCTTATTATGTTAGTGGGACTAAATGCTTAATAGACCTCTGCCTAGGCCTTCGCGGGTACAGGTGTGAGCGTATGTATTATAACAATTTTATATTCTTATAACATCATTTAGAATGTTTCAGTGCACTGTTATTTGTGAAATATATTTCATGTGAAATATATAATTAATATTTTAATAAGAAAGTTTTACATTTATTTCTTAACTTTCTTGCACATATATTATCTTTAGGTATACTTAATGCCTCTAGTACGTAAGTATTCTCTAAAAGTCAACCTGTGGATACTGGATGAGCTTAGTTTTGTAATACCCTCATCTTATATTTTTATTTGGAAATATATACAGACATAAGTCGGCATCTCAAACGCTGGCATTGTGCTGACTGCCATTTAGTCCCACTAACGTAATAAGTAAGCAGATTGCTGTCAACTAGCACTTAATACATAATATGAGATGTCTTATATACAGCAGTCTATATTGAATAAGGAGTACATTCTCAATTTGGCATATTTTTTTATGTGTTAATGTTATGCAATATCTGGTAGCTATTTGTAAACTTTTTTTTTAAAGGGTAGTACTCAAGGTCCCATTTAAAGTTGAAGGAAATATGTCATCACAAAGAAATAAAAATACAGATTATTTTATTTATTATGATAGGTACATTGAATATAACAGACATACATACGCTCAAAGGTGTATTAAACACCCACATCTTGCCAATTTACACCCCACCAACGTAATAAGAGACAAGCCTATTGCCCTCAACCAGGCACTGATAGAAAACCGTCTGATCCCTTAATTGCATTCTAGGGCACCGAACCCATCGGAAGTGAGGAAAAGGCTCTATTCTACTCTACTGACAACCACACAGCTGTAATAGAATCAAATATTATTTATTGCACACTATTAATAAAGTACAAATAAAAAAGCAATCTCTATCAGACAACCGGAGTTATTAACAAAATTATTCAATAAAAACAGTCCTTGATGGCATAGCAATTATGATATATATTATATATATGTATATATATATAATTATTATACCCTTCCTGTAAATGGAAGTTGGTTAACTATACAAATATATATTTCAAACAAGCATATAGTGATACAGATTTACTGACATGCATATATTTATATTATATTGTAATGAAGATTGTAACAAATGGACAGGCCTGTTGGTCTGGTGGTTAGTTACCCTGACTGCTGAGTTGTGGGTTCAATTCAGTTCAGGTCCCAAGTCTAGGTGTTCTTTGTGTCCGTTGTTTAAATAATTCACTTAAAAGAGTAGATAACTGACTTGAATGCGTCTATCATAAAATTTAAGACTTACATGGTTTTCTCATGGATGCCATTATCAGAACCTTACCAAATTATCATCTAACTACTCTTGAAGTACATCTTTTCTAATAAAAAAAGAATCATTGAAATCAGTTGGCGTGAGATTGAGTTATTTGTATATTTGTTAAAATAAGATCCAAGAACCAAGAAGCACCAAGTTAAGATGTTGTAATTTGTAATGTAGAAGTTTTTTTTAGAGAACTGTTTTGATAATAATGTTTAGCAAACTGTGCAGTAAAAGCTATGTTTTTTTTTTGTATAATTAATTATAAATAAATTCAAGGCAAGTGATGGAGAAAGTATAATACCCCACACAGATTTTATACCTCTAACAATGAGCTAACAAAAAATGAAAAAAAAAATTAGCATCAAATTGAGAACTTTCTCCTTTTTGAAGTCAGTTGAAAAGTATGGTTATCAGCAGTGTGGTTACCATAATACAAGATAAGCTTAGTTTGGGATCAGATAGCCTTGTGTTAGAAGTCTGAGGTGATTATTATTATTATTCAATGTTTTTAAAGACCCCCTCTGGAATGGACTAAAATGTACCATAGAGAAGAAATATTTTCTTCAACTGAAAATTGGACCAACCTTAGGTACCAACTTACTGTACAAGAAAAATATGGAAATTGGTTAAATATAAATCTACAGATAGTTTTACATGTGAAGAGCCAGAGCTGACATTTCTTATGACAACAATAAGAGCAAGACCTAATTATAACAAAACTTTTCAGTGTTAAGATAAATCCAGACTCTTTAAATCTGCTGCTTTTAAAACTTTTTCTTAAAGAAGCCAGGATTTATTACTGTTAACAAATAAACATACTGCTCTAGTGTTACAAAAAGTCAAAAGGGTTCTGTGACATGATAACACCCCTCAATCAGGTACTAACACACTTTAACTGCATAACAACATAAATTTACAAAAGCTACTGAACTATTTAACTATAATATACACAGTCCATCTAAACTAGACAAGTAAAATGACATAATAACTTAACAAAAAAGGGAGTAAGCAGTACACATCGATAACAAACTATAAATACCTGACACAATGATGAACAGTGTACTCAGCCCTCCTGGTTTCATGACCTAGCCGCCCTATTTTATATATTTAGTGTACACTGAAAGTGAAATGTACCTACTCGGGGGTGTGCAGGGTAGGCCGTGACGTCACGTGCGCGCGCAATTGACCCCAAACCATCTGACCCAGATTCACTTGCGACATTTTCGATGTTTAAATGTCAACACATCTTGTTCAGAGTGAAATACCAGAGATATTGACTAACTCGCGTGCTGAACGACCTAGATACACCGATTGAATTACTAAGATAACTATATAGACATTCTAGGACAACTTTCAGATGATTTCGGAAACCGTGACTGAATTTCATGAGAACATAAAGTGATCAATAGATTTCTGCATAAGACTAAATAATGAAAAACCTCATACTAACCGATAACAACACACATCACAGCAGATTACACCGATTATTTGACGTTTTCACAGAAACATTTTGATATTATAAAGTACTCGACGCCATTAAATAACAATGTCTATAAACTTGTAAAACACGGATTCATAGCTCACAAGGCATCCATAGTGTTTTTTAATTCACTCGAAACACATATCACTACCGACTTATAACAAAACTACACAAATAAGTCACAGACACAAGCTCGTAACATAATAAAATGTTAAAAACGGGAATGGGCGCAACCCGCTACGCCACCCCGTTCTACTGATATTCTGGCACTGCTGCCAACTGACAAGCAGATAAATAAATACATCACATTGCCAACTTAATTTCCGGGAATCTAATTGGACCAAATATCAGAGAAAATTTTCATTGGTTATGAGTTTGAAGTCTTTCTTATTTTATCCAATAACATCAAAGTATCAACTTGTACTTGTCCCTTTCTTGAAAAGTTAATAATTTGTTTACCAATTTTACGTTCGGATATCTAGATTTTCAGTATAATTAGAAAACACAAAAAATTTTATTCTCTGGATAAAATTTAGTCAATGTATAGTCGTAATAGTGAATTCTTATATTTCTTTTATTTTGAGTTTAATCCTGGAATTTTGTTTTAAAATAGAACTAACCTACTGGTTAAAGTCCGAATACATTCTCAATTATCTGCTCCTCTCCTCCAGTTTTTTCCCTGTTTGAGCTTTTTTATATTATAGGGGGACAGACGAACAGACGGGTCATCTGATGGTAAGTGACAACCACCGTTCATGAACATTTGCAACTCATGTGGGGGATAAGGGGATGCGGGGAAGGGAAAGAAGAGAGGTGGATGAGGAGCTAGGAAAGAGGAGAGGAGAGGGGGGATGAAGGGAGGGGTAGTTGGGCCTCCAGAAACCTCACTCGTTTCAGGGAAATGCAACGTTAGCATTACTTCACAACTGGTTTTCTCTAAGGCTGTGGTATTGCCTCTACCACTGTTATACAAATACATCTATACAAAGTTTCATTTCACATCTCTGACTTTTGTTACCATCTTCTCAAATGATTTTTTTTTATATTCTTATTACGAGTATAAGTAATTTTCAATCTGATCAATTTCCTACTATAAGCGAGTTTCGTAATTTACACTTTACACAACTATATATCATTAAAATTATTACTAAATCGTTATTAATCATACAAAAATGAGCACTGACTTCTACGAAAAACAACAACAAATTTTACGAAAGCAACAATAAATTAAAACATAATTTCTTATTAATAAATTGTGTTGCCATTATGAATGTATCTGATCGTTGAACTGCAACTGTCAGTTGCAAATTTCAATTGGTGTTCTGTGATTTCACTGAAGTGCTTTGAAGAAATTTCACATCATTTATATGAAAAAAAAAAACATTTTGGTTCCATCAAAATTGTGTCGTGTACTACAATAAGTTATAATCCATAGTAGCTGTAGTGTGTGATTGTAACTTTGTGTAGATAGATTTTTCCGTGGCAGTGTTCTGCTGTAATGTTATTTTGTAGGTATCGGTTTAAAAGGTTAGCATTTTTAAATTTTTGTCTTGTTTACTGTGTCTATTTAGCTTTATTTTATATAATTATATACTTACGATTAAACAATATTACATTTCTTTAAACCTTGAATATAAAAGGACAGTTTTATCATAATTTTTTGTTTATTGATTTTGATTGTAAAATAGCTGATTCTTTCAGATAGAATAGAATAGAATAGAATAGAATACACTTTATTGTACACCCCAAAACAAAAACCTACAGTACTTATGCAGAATAGAAATGTACAATGGGCGGCCTTGTCGCTAAATGCAATTTCTGCCAGGCAACCTTAGGATGGATTACTACAGATACTAAGTCTATGTCCACAAAATTTGCACAATTAAATTAATATATTATCAAAATGTTATCACATAACTATCATATTATATTCTTAGCCCCAAGTAGCCTCAAAATCCTAAATAGCTTAAAGAAGTAATTTGTCTAGAGCATTACAATCCTAAAACTATTTTAAATGTAAAAGTATGAACATTTGCTACTCATTTACACTAGAATCTTCTTCATGTGAATGTATCTCTATAAAATTTGACTCTGAGATTATGGTCTACAGTAACACATATTTTTATTTTTTGTCTTTGATGGTGATGATGGATAGGGGAATACGGCGAGGGGAAAGAAGGGAGGTGGATGAAGAGATGGGAAAGAGGAGAGGGGGGATGAGGGGGAGAGGAACAAGGGGAGTTGGGCCTCTGGAAACCTCACCCTTTTAAGGGAAATGCAATGTAAGCATTACTTCACAACCAGTTTTTGGTGAGGCTGTGGTATCGCACTGGCCCATTGGTACCTAAGTATGGCTCTATCACTGTTAAAATTAATATGCAATTTTAAATCCTTGTAATTGTACAGTTCAAAATTTTCTATAAGATAGGCCCCTATAACATTAAGGAGACTAAATTTTATAATGATTAATAAGTAGTGGGTGTTTTAGATGCCTGTTTACTCCTTGTATGTATGTATGTATGTAAGTAATGTATGTATGTATGTAAGGTATGTATATAAAGGTATGTATGTTTGTGCAAACTTGCAAGTAACAACTATTGTATAAATATATTTATAATGAACACATTTGAAAGTTTATTTGTTGAAAGGTGGTGGGCTTGTATGAAAGGTTGGATGACTGTGAAGGAAGCTTTTGATGTAATTAAGGATACATTTTTACTGCACGGATGGCATAGTGGTTTAAGTGGTCACCTTGCCACACTTTGTGTAATCCTCATATTGTTGTTCTGAGTCTGGGTGTTCTTTGTGTCTATGGTTTGAATGTTCCTAGTGTGGTCCAAAGCAAGTACTGGGTAGTTTTCTCTGCTTACCCAAATGGAGAAAAGTGCAAGTACATGTGCATGTACATGTGTATGTATGAACACAGCTGAAGTAATCATATTTGAACCACACACATTAGTCTTGTTTCTGATAGGTATTTCAATTATCTTCAACACATACATACATACCTGCAGCTCTGAAGGGGTAATCAACCCCTATATTTAACAGATTATAATTTAGTACCATTTATGTAATAAGTGCAAGCCTATTGCTGTCATCCGGGCACTTTTGGGAATTAGATGTGAATATTTAAGCCAGGATTTCATACTAGTTATTTAATTTTTTTTTTAAGATATTTAAACATAATGCAACTAGAAGTGTTATGTTTTTTTCCTTTACAATTAATAATAATAAGAAATGACGTACTGTTGTTACCTTTGTTTGTTGTACTTACTTCCGACCAACTAAAAAAAAAACTATAATGAAAAAGATGAAACCTATTGACTAGTCTTCGCATAGGGGAAATAAATTGATAAAACTGCTTTATTCATTACACTTTTCTTTTTTATAAAATTTGGGGCAAGAACGGACGGGTCATCTGATGGTGAGTGATGAAGGCCGTCCATGGAGACCTTCAACTCAAAGTCGCAAGTGCGCTGTCCGCTTTTGAGGGTGATGAGGGATGGGGGAATTTTCCCGGGGCCGTGGTATGCCGGCCCACTCGTGGCTAAGCACGGCTCTACCTCGTTAATTACACACGAACAACTCAACCAGTTACAATAATAACTATAAATACCACATGCTCACGTAAAAACTGGTTGTGAAGCAACACTTGCTTTGCATTTTCCCGAAATTAGTGAGGTTTCTGGAGGCCAACTTCCCCTCTTCTCTTTCCCGTCCCCTCATCTTCCCCATCTCACATCACCCTTAAAGGCTGGCAGCGCACTTGCGACCCTTAAATTGCAGGTGTCCATGAACAGTCACTTACCATCAGGTGGCCCATCTGCTCGTCTGTTCATAAAACCCGTAGGTTGCTTAGCCAAATGTGAAATTATTATTGACTACATCACTAATTACAGATTTGATAAAAAAAAAAGTGTATTTATCAATCTTCTCTTTTTTTTAAATGGTTTTTCTCATCTGGAAACTTGTTATTTAACTGTTAAGTACTAAAGATATTTTTAACTTATTAATAAGAATACCAACCGCAACACAGGTAAATAATAATTAAAGAGTAAAATAAAAAGCCAATGAAAGGTTTCCCTTTATATAATACTAAAGGATAAAAACAAAAAAAATCTACCTACCTAAAAATCATTAAATTATGGGAAATATTGTAAAGTAGCACTTTAATATTTATTAGCCAAATTCTGTTAATTCAATAATATTAGGCCACTTTCAAATTGATTTTTTTATATAAATATAAGCCTACTATAATGACTCCACTCTGCCTGATGGAAAGCAATAAGTGGAGTCCAAGAGTGATGGTCACCATCCTCATTGCTAATGATAATATAACCATTTTAATTGCAGATCAACCTAATGAATAACAATGAATATCAATCAGAGCTCTTCATCACCTGATACAAGGCAACCAAGGCTACTCACACCGATATCACCAAGTAGTCCAAATATCCTGGAACCCGACTCCCCTACAGGTCAAGGTGACGATGTTGAGGATCAAATACTAACACAACGAGAGCCAGTTCATCAAGACCCAGCTGAAGATGCAGGTGAGCAGAATTCAGGAACCTACACCCAACCAGAACAATCTAATGGTGGAATTGAACAAGACCCACCAGAAACACGTAATGATTATAGCAATGATTCAACATCAACAATTTCATATAACGCTAGGCCTAGAATTACATATGAAACTAATGACGAAAGTTCAAGAGACCCAGGAACATCCGTAGCAGATAATAATAACTTTGCATTATTAAATGAAGATAGTAATTTAAGTAATTTAGTATCAGTACATAATGAGGATAGCAACCCTATATCCTTTTCTACAGAAGATTCTAATCTATCAGTACCTGAACCTCAAGTTAGAAAAAAGTTCGAGTGTGACGAACCACCCGCCAAAGTAAGAAAAGTTAATTCTCCACAAAAACATGAGGAAATGGATGGAGAATCATGTCCAATATGTCTAGATAACTGGGGTAATTCTGGTGACCACAGGTTGGTAGCGTTAAAATGTGGTCATCTCTTTGGTGCTGAATGCGTTGAACGCTGGCTAAAAGCACAAGCCGCTAAGGATAGGTCTTGTCCTACTTGTAAAAGTAAGGCGACGTTAAAAGATCTGCGATTCATCTATGCAAGAAGGCTGGTGGCCGCAGACACATCGCAGATCACTGCTCTACAGAAGCAGCTCAATACGCTGCAAGCAGAAAAAAGCAGGACAGAGTTAGAGCTGCAAAAAACGAAAATAGCCCATCGCGCATGCGTCTTGCAGTTGGAAGTCTTACGGAGTACGTTAATGAAGTCTCAAATCACTAAAGAACAACCTCTAAGGAAGTCTTGGAGATTTGCCTTAGAGAAAAACCTAGAAATTTCTAAAGACGGTGGCTGCAGGGTCATGACGTATAATTGTCGGACTTATGAACTGTATGTGTCCCAAAAGAGCTCTAATTACCTGTTCCCTGGCTATGGAATACGAAAAGTTAGCTGCGTTGATTACAAATTGGGTCAATTTGTTCATTTACATCCAAAACCGATCCGTGATATTACTTACTCGCAGCCCAGAGATTTACTCTTAAGCGTTGGGCTAGATAGTTGTGCTAGAATTGTGGACCGTGGTACTCCAAACGTCACCCTCAACGCTGGCTTCCCATTATGGTGCTGTTCATGGGATTATCTTCGAAGCAATGAGTTCTACGTCGGAGGGGTTGGTGGCACAATTCACCAATATGATATTCGCAATCTCTCTTCGTATATAGCCACCCTTCCATCCCCTGGTGACATGTCACCTGTTATTTCATTGTGTTCAACAGGTTTTGGACTCTTATCATGTCAATTAAACAAGTGCTGGTTATGGGTGGCAAATAACCGCCAATGGGAACCTCAAGAGTTTCCTGTTGATGGACCTTTTATGTCAATGAGTTACGATAGTGATAGCCAGCGAGCTCTTATATCTATTAGGCCAAGTGCGAATGGCCAAGAGCGATCAAAACTTACTCTGTGGAAGATTAAAGCTAGTGTGCCTAGTGGTAAAGTGGTAGTTGAAATGGAGGATACATACAGTGGCTCTGCGAGGTCTTCTATTATGTCCCGGGCTGCGTGGGTCAAAGCGCCTGGAGCGTCATGGGTTGCAGCACATTCTGAAAGCGATAGCACTTTGTATCTTCATGGTTTGGATGGTGCTAGGACTATGTCTTTGCCAGCGGCTGAACCAGCCATTGATTTGTGCTCAGCGCAGTTAAATGGCAATAGTATTCTAGCTGCTTTATCGGAATCCAGGTTAAGAATATACAAAGCAGTTGCGACGAACTGTTGAAGGTACAAATTTGTGTAATTATGAACATGTGTTTCTAAATATTGTGATATTAGTGTCTGAAGTTGACGACTTACATGGTAGTGGAGTGACATGAATTTGGCTGTGTATATTTTGAAGTGACAAATATGATTAAATATCGAGTCAACGATTTGAAAGCTATTTGTAAATATGTAATAAAATGTGAGACTACAGGTTTGTTCGCGTTTATAATGTAAGATCTCGATTTGTTTTCTACCCTCATTGCGGTCAATAATTCTTATTTTAATATGCTATTGTTAACTATATAATAAAGGATGTGTTTCTGGAGTAGAATGTGGAGTAAGATAAATTCCTCCAAATTTAGATAACGTTTGTCAAAGATGAGATGTCAAATGTCAAAATCAAATGTTTTTGAATAGGTAATTAAGTTTACGACTGAATCTACGTTTTACTGTCGCTTAAGAAACCAAAAATGCACCAGTTGTTTATTATTTTATTATTGGTTTCTATACATATGTATTTTCAATAAATAATAATAATAACTCCACACATCCCGTCTGATCCCAAACTAAGCAGAGCTTGTACTATGGTAACCAGACCGATAATATAAATACTTATATATTTTGAAATACATTCTTATAATAGATAAATTACACCAACCACAGAGAACAAATACTCGTGAACAAGTGAATAAAATTAAACTGACTCAGGTTCGTTTGGACTTGTTGTAAATGACTCAGGTCATACAAACGAGTTGGACCACCATCAGCGTCCGACCACCGACACCGAGGTCCGTGGCCCATGTTGACTCTACAAATATCATAAATATACACATGTTTGTTGAAGCTCGATAATCATATGCATAACACACACAGACACTTTTCATATTCATAAGACACTATACCATTTACGGCTCGAAGTCTTTATCTTTAAAAAATGATAACCGGAGACATGTGACATCACTGACATTACACATATGCCCTTCTGATCTTAAGCTAAGCAGAGTTTGTATAAATGTAGCTAGATTTCTGACAAACATATGTTTATATATTATTTATACATTTTATAGATAAAATAACCCCAGACACATAAAATGATCATCATAGAATCATTTGACCGGGGTGGGGATCGAACCCATGACCTTTTGGCTTAGCAGTCTGCTTAACGTAGTTTAGCTAGCGTCGTTTTCTTAGTAGCTTAGGAAAGTAAATTTTATAATTATTACCTAATGGAATTAATTTAGTTTTTTTTTACTTAGGATTAGGTACTGTTTTTGTGATATTTAATATGTCTGTAAATGTAGAGAGGACGTCGGTATAAAAATTCTTTACATGAATTGATGAAACTATTTAAAAAGAAATGAGTCAAGTACGTTTTCTTTCGCTTATATTAAACGGTGCTGGGAATTAGTTATATTATGATTGTGTCTAGGGATGTAACGATACATAATTTTACCGATACCATACCGATTATAGTACCGATATCGGTATACCTATATCGATATACCTTTATTATGAGTAGTTGTATTTTTAACTATATTTAAGACTGAACCTTGGGAAAGTAGAAACCCAAAATGTCAAGTCAAAATTTAAAGAAAACATTGATTATATTAAATAATCAAGAATTTTATTGAGAAATCAAAGCTAATTAAGAAAGTATTTATCAAAACTGAAACAAAAGAATGTCAATACCTAATTAAATTTAACTTGTGTTAGATATTTGTTAAGAAAACCAAGTTGGTTCAGATTATTAGCAGATAAACTCTTATGCAAATCATTTTGTATAAGACCTGTATCCGAAAACAGGCACTCTGCGGCAACTGAGCTCATTTGATTAGACAGGCATTTTTGCGCAAATATTTTAAATTTCGTATATATATTATATATTCATTGCGCCAATATTTCTTTGGATCTTGTTAAATTGGAATGTTCATCTTAAATATGATTCAACCTCATCTTGCTCAGGGTTAGCAGACATGTTTGGTAAAGGCTCATGTTTTCCTGGTTCTTGTATTAAACAGTTACCAGCACTCCAGATATCTTTGAAAATCTTACTTTGATATCTGCGACTATACAGGAACATTATCTAAATGATTCATATTCATATTTGTAATTAACGAGATGACTTCCAAATAAGTCAAGGTGGCGACAACTTGTTTTTCCAGCAAGAGCACATGATAAGCAACGTTATGAGATTTATGCATTTCTGTAAGAATTTTGCGATCTGCGGTTGAGTGACTGAAGTGGCATATAATAGATCTCACCATTTTAATCACGCATCTTTCAGCACTAACTGTAATAAGCGCGCCATACATCTGATACGTTTTACTCGTACTTGTGTTACAGCATTGCCCATTATCAAGTCCGTGAGCAGTCAGACTTATTAAGTCGTTATCGGAAGAAGCTAAGCTAAGCTTATTTGCTAGTCCAAAAGTCAGTCGTGACTATTGTATGCGGAATTTCTTGCAAAAGTTGCTTTATTCTCATTTTACACGGTCATCTGGTATTACATTTTCCAAAACATGGGGCCCGGGAAACCAATTTGTATATAAGGCACAACTATTTACTATATAGTGCGTTGAAACCCCCTGTTTATTGACTATATTAAACGGCTTCATGTCTACACATATTTCTTCAGCTATTGTTTCCGTGACCGCTTGTGGTCTAAGGTCATTTACTCATACATAACACTTTTTCGCGAAGCGTTCTAAATTTGCTTGTGTTTTAGGTGGCCATTTTTTTTTTCATAATAGCGCCACATCTTAGTTTTTGTTGTGTACAGTAGCCCTACGATAAAACTGCCTTATTACCACTAGAAACGCTAACATTGTAGTATAAACAAGTCGCTTTTGTGTCGCCATTCTGTTTTCTAAACGAACTTGTTTCGTTTTAAAGGTGTCGCCATTATCTCTTGTATAAATTGAATCAGTATAACAGTCCTCACTTAACTATGCAAGTAAATTAAATTAATAAGCAGAATCTCGAATAGCTGTATCATAAAATAGACGCGAAACAGTACATCGCTCGTCCAAAGTTAAGCAAACACTACGGCCGTTGTCGTTTCGCGCGCTTTTTAAACTCTTGATATAGGTTGTATATAATCGAGGATGCCGATATATCGGTTCGGTATCGGAATCGTTACATCCCTGATTAAGTCTCTGAAGAAAATACAGTTGTTTGATAAATACAAATGTATTTTCTTCAAATAATAATCAGAGCTGAATAAGGACGACAAAAACCTCCCATACTTTATAAGCCGCCTATTATTAGCAGTGTTTGACGTTGTATAAATTACCGTGCAATTGGGATTTTAAATCGGTCGATAATTTGATCGTTCCTTCATTCAGAATGAAGCGATGGCTGTCTGACCACAGTGGGTCACAAAACTATCGGTCGGTTAACAATCACCAGACCGCGGGAGTCCCAACTTACTTTACATAATAAGGAATGTAACATGTACATATGATTTAAATACAAGTAAAATATTTTTTATTCAACTTATTTTATTACTTCACATATCCATTAATAGTATCGATTTTAATTCGTTTTTGTGCATTTTTTTTTTAATGACAAAATATGTAGTCAACTTGAATATTTGAAGCGTCGTGCAGCGACGCCAAATATCAATAAGTATTTTTTGCCCTTGAAATTATTATATAACGATGGAAACTAGAATAATCGGACTAAAAAAAAAATGGACAACTGACTTCAAAGCGAATATCATAAAATTTAAGACTAATATTGTCTTCTTATGGGTGCTATTGTCACAATTGGACCAAATTGAAATGAATGCACCAAAATCAAAAGTTCCGAGGTTCTGTTCGTAGTCTTTGTGTTCTCTCTCTGTTCTCATCTCATCTCTCGTCGACCAAATAATCATCGAAATCGATTTGCGTGATATTGAGTTATTCATCCATTTGTCGCTCACCTGCTTCATGCAAAATGAAGACTTATATGGTTTTTACTCACTGATGCCATTGTCAGAACTGGACGAAATTAAAATGGGACCACACGGGAAAGACCATCAGACTGTATTTTACAATGCCTCTGATATATATCTTTGTGCTGCAGAAACGGGCTATTTATTTAGTTTATCCTTATTCGCTGGGGCAGAAACTGAAGACTGCCATTTCTTTGTTTTTCCTTTTTTTTTTATAGTATAGGGGGACCAACGAGCAAAAGAGGCACCTGTTGCCTAGTTATTTCCGGCGCCTATAGACACATGCAACTCAACCACCTTTTCCGACGTAGGAGGTAAAAGGGGTGTGATTGCCCAGAAGACCCAGCGTCTTTGGCAATCACACTCACTCGGTCACACAATGCAAGCATTTATTAAAGCTGTGAGTCCGTGGTAATCATCCGATTGAGCAGGCCCATACGTGCCAAAGCATGGCTCTCCCACGTTTTCCCTGCCTTACAGTTAACTTTTTTTAATAGCCTAAGCACAGGATAAATAGTGTTTTATTGAATAGTATGTATATGTTGTATACTAATTTTTTTAATACCTATCTGGTGATTTAAAAGAGCAACCATGAGTTTGCTTACCTGATTTTTTCACATAATCCTCAACCATTTGGAAGAGGGTGGTTATAAATCAACACAGGCAGACATTTAATTATTTTTAATATTAATGTCACTTTTGCCACGGTAACCTATAGATTCGGTGACAGTTTGTTGATCTATAATTTTAGCCACGGTGTTAGAGTTATAGTTACATTCTTGTGCTGTTGCTTATACTCCAAGATAAATCCGTATAAGTAAATTCTTTTTACTTCCCTTACTTGTCAATATCTCAAAGTACGTTAGTACGCTACATAAATAGGATTAAATTATAGTGGGCGAAATGTTATGACATTAATTAGGCCTCTGCGTACCCCTTCAGAGATATAATCGTGAGTGTATGTATGTACAAAGCTAGCTTCCTTAAAGTAGGGCCAATTTAATAGGTCACTTTTTAAATTCGCTAGTAAGTAATAGGCCGAAGTCCAATATAGTTTCTTTTTGTGGGAGAGCCATGTTTAGGCACGTATGTTCCGGCTCGACCAGAGTAATACCATAGCTTCACAGAAAACCGCTTGCGAAACAATGATTGTGTTTCACCGAGAGAGTGAGTTTACCGGAGCCCCAGTTCACTGGGCCTCAAAGATCGGAATGGCACTTGTGACTCTTTAGCATCTCAAGTCGTAACTGCGCTGATGGTCTTTAGTTATCCATGGGAGGTGATAGCAACTAACCCCTTAGCTTGATTTTCATCTGATTATTAGCCCCCTGTTAGTACCATAGAAATATTATTTTTACTGAACCATTAAAAAAGGCTTCTAGAATTAGTATAATTACCTTAAGTATAAAAAAAAATATAATTATTTCTTACTGGTCAATCAATGTGGTGGATCAAAAGACTAGACTTCGAACAACAAGTTAGTAGTCTTACAAAAAAAGCATGAGACCTCGAAAATGTCAGATCGCTTGTCATATTTCCGAAACAAAACAGAAACAGAAGTGAACTCGATTGAAAAGAAGTTTAATTGAAAAATACGCTTCAAATCGTATAGAAAAGTATTTTTCAGACAACTTTGCTCTATTCGTATATATTCAACGATTTTTAAGAAGAGATAGGGTGAGTTTTCCTTGTTTTGCGTTACATCCATGACCATGTGTTGTATACAGCCTACTTTGGGAGTGAGGTCATCATTTGAAATTTATCGATATATTCATTCTAAATTAGCGAGAATTACTAAGATTTCTTTTATCATACAGACTGTTCATAAATAAAAAAAAGTAACGTAGGTCTGGACTCATTCCTTTCGTTTTGTAAAATTTTGCTTTTTATGAAGTAAAAATATTAAAATGTTACTTGTATGTATAAGTGTGACTAATGCAGTAATAACAACTAAATTGATCTTAAAACAAATATTCATAATTCCAAATAAAATACTTCTTTAGAACACCATTTTTGTTTCTTTTTTACCAAAAATTCGTATATTTTTTATGGTACCTCCTTGTTATACTTGTAAAAAATAATATACTCATGTTTAAACAGTATATACTGATGTAAATCAAGTAACTTAACATATTTTTGCTCAGTTTGATGCCCAGTTCATCCGGTTATTTAACTTCAAGTAGCAACAAGATGTCAAACAAGCCTGGGTGAATATTATATTTACCCAACTGGTCAGAAAGCCTATGTTTATGTTTAGCAAGTGCATGTAGGGTAAGGGATAGGCAGTGTATTAAACACCCACATTTTGATAATTAGAATTTCAAAGAGTATTTAATATTTGTATTTTCTAAATAATGACAATGCACTTTTCAAAAAAACAAGGGAGTGTCATTTATCACAATTAAATTATGAATATGTATTATTTATAAAAAGAAAATGTACATGAATAACAAATTTAACACTATTTTGTTATAAAACCACAAGATTTTTTTTATTTTCAAAAATTAAATCATAGTTTTATTAGCTGTGTACCATGGGACCAAAAATGCTGACCACCATTTTCTTGTTACAAACACATTGTTTATTGTTTGTAAACAACAGTTTACATATCTTTATATTTAAACTGTTATACATAATTTTATTTTTAAGTTTAGAAAAATCAATATAAGTCAGTCACTTTGCACTGTACATTTGAAGTTTCATTGTTTCTATTATTATGACGTCACGAGAAAAGCGGCTACCTTTTTGGCTCAACTATATGTAGTTTCAATTCTAAACATATTATTTTTTAAGCAATATCATTTTGAGGAAAAAAACATACGAGTTGACTATTGAATCTATGCTATCATATTAAAATATATTTAAAAAAAATTGTAGAATGGCCTATTGTAGGAGTGGCATGTAGTAGAACATTTTAATATAAAACCAATGAAATAAGAGCAAGTTGCTATACACTTGGGTTTTATATATATTTTTAAGTTTCTTAAACTTTTTAACTTTCCACACATTTTCTAATAGGCATTTGGCAGCAAAAATATTATTATGTAAATACTAGTTTACATTGCATTCCACAACTGAATAGTCAGTAGTAACTTGTGAATGATATGTTTGCAGCAAATAATCTACAAAAATGGATCAAGTGTTACATCATGTGGCGCAGAGCATGGAGAAGCAGCTCGATAAAGAGTTGGAAAGGTTAGTAACATATTACAAGCTTTAAAATATATATATCCTAATATAATACTTTAGATCCACTGTAAACCAGCACCCCTTGGCACATTCGTGCCTAAGTGTGAGTCATCCCCACCTACGCCACTTACCGGAGGCTCAAACCTCTTCTCTCCCCTTCCCCTTCTCTTAGTTGGGTTGTGTCCAAGGGCGGCGGCAGTCACTTACCATGAGAAAGAACTTTATTTAATAATTTGTTTCCCGCTGTGTTTTTCTTTTGTGGCTCCCTATGCCATAAACACCTGTTGGTAAGTGACTTCCGCCGACCATGAACACTTTGCAACTCAAGAACCACAAGAGTGCCGTCCGCCTTTTTGGATAGGGGAATGGGAGGAGGAGAATCGAAAAGAAGGAGGGGACAGTAGGGAAGGGAAAAGGTAAAGGTGTTGGGCTTCCGGTAACCTTACTCACTCGGTCACACAATGCAGGCATTACTTAACAGCCAGGTTTCTGTGAGGCCGTGGTAATACTCCGGTTGACGCGGCCCGTACGTGCAGAAGCATGGCTCTCCCACGTTAAAAACTTGAACTTTCCACGCAAATATTTTGAAACAATTGTTATACAACTGAAACTTGATAATTTTGACACATTTTTCAGACTGGATGCTTTAGATAGTGGCGACTTGGAAGCCATCAGGCAACAGCGTATCGCTGAGATGAAGAAGAGGGCCAAGCAAAAGCAGGATTGGATTGCCATTGTAAGTAAGAAATTTTTAATGTGATAGAGCCATGCTTCGGTACAAATGGGCTGGCTCGATCGGAGTATTACCACGGCCTCACAGAAAACCGGATGTTAAACATTGCTTGCATTGTGTGACCGAGTAAGTGAGGTTACCGGAGGTCCAACAACCTTTCCTTTACCTCTTTCAGCTCCTTTTTCATTCCCTTCTTTTCTCTCCTCTCTTTCATTCATCACGAAAGTCATTTACCAACAGGTGATCCATCTGCTCGTTTGTCCCCCCATACCATAAGAAAAAACAAATATTCATCTGTCGCAGAGACGGATTGTCAGCCTCCATTATCATCGCCAGACATCTCGAGGCGTTTAGTGCGTAATCGTACGAAATGAAAAAACACTCTTGAGTTTTGTACACCGAATTTAATGTTTCAAAAATAATAAAATTATAAAATAGAAAGGTTAGGTACGACACGGTTCCAAGATGTGTTCACTCGACGGTCGACGAATCGTGAGTGACGACTTAACGACACAAGCGATCACACTATGGCTCTGCCGGAAGCACACCAACCCTAATGATGTCGTTTCGTTTAACAACCGTCATCACTTCAGATGCGAAGTACCTATCTATGTAAACGGTGACAGATTTCCTTGACTCAAGACTTCCAAGGCTTAATCACATATAAATCAATCAATTATCCTACTGCAGTCCACTGCTGGATAAAGGCCTCCCCCAATGTGTAAATAGCACCCGGTCCTCGGCCTTCTGCATCCAAAAATACAAACATACATGACCCTTGTCACATATGTTTTAAACAAACAAACAAAATGTGTTAATGTTCTTTTCAATCGACTTCAAAAAAGGAGGAGGTTCTCAATTCGACTATTTTTGTTACGACTGGATGAACCGATTTTAATGTTTTTTTTTTATTTGAAAGCTGGTGCTTCACGTGTGGTCCCATTATAATTAGGTCCAGTTCTGACAATGGCATTCATGAGAAAACCATATAAGTCTAAAATTTGCATTAAGTTTATGCACGATAAATGGACGAATAACTCAATATCACGCCAACCGATTTCGATGATTTTTTATTATTGGAAAGGATGTACTTCAAAAGTAGTTAGATGAGAGTTTGGTCCAGTTCTGACAATGGCATCCATGTAAGTCTTTAATGTTATGATAAGCGAGTGAATTATTAGTATCCCATGTTTGGCAGTAGGCTCCCTCTGTTATTTAGTTAGTGGGACCAAATTCTGTTGTCGAATTGTGTCAATGTCATGTTAAATAGTTTTTTCCACTCCAGGGTCACGGAGAGTACACGGAGATAGATGGAGAGAAAGAATTCTTCACGCTATGCAACAAGTCGGAGCATGTGGTGTGCCACTTCTACAAGAACGACACGCCCCGCTGCAAGATAGTGGACATGCACCTCAAGCTGCTGGCCAAGAAACACGTGGAGACAAGATTTATTAAGTTGGATGTGGAGAGGGCACCATTCCTTACTGGTAGGTTTGGATATTTTTAATGGACAAGTGACAACCTCTGTGCATGGGTACCTGCATGTGATGAGGGGGGAGTCGGCTATATGTATATACATCTTGTTTAAGCCTTTGTTACCCAGCCAGGATTTGATGATGGGATCAAGGGGGATTTTGCTGCATGACCAAACTGAAAAGAAATTGAGACTAAAACTGTAAGAAACACATATAAAGAAAGTGCTATAGTCGTATACACAAGCAAATAGTGTATAATACCTTTCCATTTCTCCCTCTTTCCTTCTGTTCTCTCATCCCTTCTCTTTCTGTTATCCGGATCCGAAGGAACTTTGTTCCTACCTGGTGTCCCATGACACCACTTCTTTTTTTTTTAGCTAAAATATTCAATTTGTTTAAGTAATAAAAGCGACTATTTTTGGTAGACAAAGAGTGAGCTGCTATTGGGGGAGTGGGGATGGGTAGGGAGAGCTATTGCCGTACAGTCAGTACGACAGTACAGCTTTTTTTTGTACTTGCAGGTCGTCTGAAGATCCGTGTGATACCGACCATAGGTCTGGTGAAAGAGAACAAAACAAAAGACTTCATAGTTGGGTTCACAGATCTCGGCAACAGAGATGACTTCTCAACAGAGATGCTGGAGTGGAGAATCGCGCGGTGAGTTATCATGATATATATATTATTTTAACGCGCATTATTATAATAGGAGTAAGCCACAGAGTAGCAACGCAGTGCATAAGTGTCAATTTATAATTTTTACCTTGACTTTCACTTACAATGTAATAGGACTTCATTTTCCAATTGTCTTTTGCTCGACTCTGTATCATAGTTGTTGATGTGGTCATAATTGTAATCTAATGTAACCCTGTCGCTCTAACATTTGTCGTGTATTTTTCGCAACTATGAATCACACCATTTTTACTCTCTACTTTAAGTTACTGACGAATAAACGCATTGACTAAGCTAGATTTAAATAATCTACATTCTTAACATTGGTCCTTCGAGCCGGATTATAAAGTTACAATACAATACAATATTCTTTATTGTACACCACAGAAAAAGAAATATACAATATAAAACAAAATAATATACGAGCAACTGGTACCATCAGCGGTCTTATCGCTAGCTGCGATTTCTTCCAGACAACCTTTGTAATAGACAAGTGCCATGGATTAGTACGTAGGGTAGTTTGTATCTGTACTAATGAAGAAGTTCAGAAGAAGGTTACTCTAATACTAAAGTCATTGTCTGTATTTCTATATGTATAGTTATGGTATGTATCATTTTAGGATTGTATTCATTTAAAATGTTTATCCTTATAATTTTGCTACACCACCCCAAGTATAGAAAATGCCCTGGGCATTAAGTTTCTTTTATGATATAGGGGCACAGACAAACAAACAGGTCACCTGTGTGTCTATAAGTTAACCGTCGTCCAAGGACAGCTGCAACTCAAGTCGTAAGAGTGTCGCTCGCTTTGTGGGTGATGTGAGAGGGGAGGGATAAGGGGAGGTAGTTTATAAAATTGGGAAGCAGATGAACAGGCGGGTGACCTGGTGGTTAGTGATAACCGCTATTATTGATTATTAGGTACAAAAAGGAGGTTGTGTATTCGACACCTATGTATGTATTACTGTTCCGATTCAGATGGGCAATTAGCATATATTATATTAAAATTTGATGATATTTTCTGAGTAGAATATTGTTTTTAATCTGTACATTTTATCCGCAGATCAGAGATAATAGAATACAATGGCGACCTCCTAGTCCCTCCTGCGGAAGCTCGCAAACAACGCTCCCTTCACATACAGAGCAAGAAGACAATCCGTGGGAGACAAGACTCTGACGACTCGGACCTGGACTTGAGCGACTAGCAGAGACTCTGGACCTCAAGACCTGAAGCTTATGTCAAATATATATAAAGAGACATGATAATACTCAGTTGCACTTTGAAGTTACTCACTTAGATGAAAATCACATTACCAAAATTAGCTTTTTGATTTTAAAATGAAAATCAATTCCTAAATTACATTACAATAATGTTACTGTTACCTTGTACAGTGATTGAATATTCTATTATTTAATACACATGCTCCACCCTGTAACCGTGAAGGGGTAGGCAGTGGTGTATTATACACCCACATTTTGCCAATTAGAATTGCAAAAAGTATATTAATTATTTAATATATGTATGTTTTAAGTAACGCAAATAACAATGCACTGTTCCCGCTTTTGCAATATGGGAGTTTCATCTATCAACATTAAATTATGTAAGTGTGTTATTTATATAGTTTTTTCTATATGAATAACGAATTTAATACTATGTTGTTATTAAACCACGAGATTTATTTATATTTTCGAAATTAAACATATTATAGACAATCTCGATGGGAAAAATTCTGGTGGCTAATCCACAAAGGCCACAAAAGAATTGAATTCAATTGATGGTAGCCGTATTTTATTAAAGAGGAATTATAGATAGAGCAGGGGAGCCAGGCCTCCAAGCTGTCCCTCGGTTAGAAAGAGAGAGATGATCGCGGTACCTATTAAGTGACAATAATAGTATAAATTAAAAAATGACAAATGGATATTTCCAACAATGTGATATCATCTCGGTATTTGGGATAATATTAAATATTTAATAATACTTTCAGAAAACAATAACTGGTAAAAGTACTAGACCAAAGAGAAACGTACCGCGATCTTCTCTCTCTTTCTAACCGTTGGACGTTTCCGCTTACAGGCAGCCATATGTTTTCCCTACTCTATGTACCTCTATGATTTTATTTGAATAGTCCAGTTCTGTATGATTGCCAGTTATGAAAATAGTAAATTGTACGACAAATATAATGTGTCCAAAATTATTTTGTTTAACAGGCTATATTCTAATTAAATACTTTTTCCTATATTATGATTTTATTTATAAGTACCGTTGCGTATATGTAAGCTAGCCATTCCCTGCAGTTCCAAGAGTGTGTGTTTCGCCGTTCCTAAGGGTTGTTGCGTGATTATAAGCCTATAGGCTTCAAGTCAGCAGTTCAAATCAGACTTAGTTTCCGAGATTACCACATTTTAACAAGTAAACAAACCATACCTCTTCATAATATTGGTGTAGATTACTCTTCCAAGTAAAGAGGAAACTCGCTGCGATTATTTATATTCCCCGAAATTTGAGGTTTCCGAAGGCCCAACTCCCCCTCTCCCCTTTCCTCTCTCCTCATCTCCTTTCTCCTCATTCCCCCTCTTCTTTCCGCTCCCTGCATCCCCCATCCCTCATCATCCTCAAAGGCGGGCAGCGCACTTGCGACTCTTGAGATGCGGGCAGCGCACTTGCGACTCTTGAGATGCGGGTGTCCATGGACGGCGGATGTCACTTACCATCAGGTGACCCGTCTGTTCGTATGTCCCCCTATTATAAAAAAAAAAGAGGTGACTAAGGGATCGGACTGTTATATATCGGACATTATGTATATAGTCATGAAGTGCCCGGTTGACAGCAATAATAACAATAGGCTTGTCACCTTTTACGTTAGTTTAGTTAGTAAGTTAATATTATAAAGCTGCAGAGTTTGTTTGTTTGTTTGAACGCGCTAATCTCAGGAACTACTGGTCTGATTTCAAAAAATCTTTCAGTGTTGGATAGTCCATTTATCAAGGAAGGTTATAGGCAATATTTTATTTTCAAAAACTAGGGATCTGTAAGAAAATTGCGATTTTGTAACCCAAGGTATAAAATCGAAAACCTATTTATGCGTGCGCTGTAAAAACTATTGACCACAAAACAAAATGATGTACTACGGGTTTGTAGGTCTTATTAAGATCTACAAAAAAGTCCGCGAGAGCACATATCTAACTATCAAAGTTTAGTCACAATAACCGCTTTTATGTTCATAAAAAATATTAAATCGTCTAAAGAAAGAAACTACGTTAAATGTGTATCGTAATATTATTCCTTATCCATATTAAGCATTATGTTATCAAGGGTATTTATGTAAAAGTAAAATACTTTTTGTTTTATTCCAATCAGACATTTTGTTGAGAAATTATCACGAGTATAAAAACGCACACGCGCACACATCCAGAGACATTACAGTTTAGATTTCTGGGCATCAGCATGGCAATTTAAATGAGAGTGAAGAAAATGTTTGAAAGTTTGCATTTCCATCAACTTTACTCGTTTTATTAGTAAGGAAATTGGTGTCTCATCTAATGGAAATTTATCTTTTTACTCTATATCGCAAAAACGATAAAAAATACAAAATGTCTACTCAATAGTAACTTTGGTAGAAAATAATGTTGCAGTCAACCCTGAAAATATTTATTTGTCGATTCGATATGAAGGTGACAGCTGACAACGCAAGTTACGATTGCAAAGTGTGGAGTACGCAGTGTTTTTCACTATTTTCACTGGAAATGAAAATTTATTGAATAAAATATCTACTTCTTAGGTGTTCTTACCCTTCCTATGACCTTTTACTTCTTCCTGTGAATTGTTACACCTTGTCGAGTGTCAGTGTTATCGAATGAAAACTTAAAATCGAAAAGAAAATCTCGACGTTCCTGGAATTTCACAGAAAATTCATGGTAAGTTTAAATTGTGTAGTCAGTAGGAAGTTTACATAGTGCTAAAAATAGGCTAGAAGATTCTTTTATCGCTCGTTGGCCTTAAAATAATAATTTCAAGGTTAAAAAGTAGACTTTGGACTGATATAATGATTTTTAAAATTATTTTTTTATTTCGTCCGAATGAGGATTGCTGGTGCCTCAGTTTGTAAACAACGTTTTAATATCAGGGCTTTTTCTGTTCTTTTTTCTTCGCAACCAGTTACGTTTCTGAACTGATTACTTGACATTGTAAATTTATTGGGTTTTTCATGTAATAAAAGTATTGTTACTGTGTAATTACCTCTTTGAATAAATAAAAAAATAGAAAATCTTATTGTAGAATTTGGTTAAGTAATACAATTGGCAATAAAACAACACATTTAACTAAATCTAGGTCAGCCTTCTAATACAAAAATTGTGCTACATATTCATGCACAAACAATCTTTTGAAATATTTAAAGAATCTTAATATTTGTACAAAATCTCCCTCATCTGATTACAACATACCACACATTTAAATAATGTTATCAGTGTTCTTAGGTACTTTAAAAACTATTACATTACATTATAAATTACACTGATAACAATAATACTGAGTTTAGTTAGAAGTTATCATTTGTATTAGTAAATAAAAACTTGAATGTCTTACTGTGTTCATTGTTGGTTATCTACTTATTTAAAACAAAAACACTATAAAGATACACAATTAAGTAATAATTAAATACCACTTAATAATCACTTAAAAGCACTTCTTGTAATTGTATGATACAAGAGCTCTAGTGTAGTAATAAGATATAAAAATAAGATTTGTTTTTTTTTTAATTCCCTAGTTTATGGTTGAATCAGTATACACAGTTAAATCCATATTATTGTTCTGTTGGAACCCCCAGTTGAATCCCAGATCATACACGAAAGAATATCTATCTAACTATAGAAAGAAAATTCAGACATTATAGTACATTTTCATAGTACCGTATTGCTACCAAACTTCATCCAAAAATTAGAGAAATTATACATAACTTTACGAATAAAGCTTTAATTACATTTATTAAGTGTATTATCAATGAATCAAAAGACATGCATCTTAAAAACTTTTTCTTTTATATTTCACCCAATGAAGGAATCAATATCAGCTTCCCAGGGTTGAGAGCTGATATTGACTTTTGGAGCCAGAACTCTTGGTATCCATTTCTGAATTTTACTTTTAATTCTTCATTAGTTGTAAGTTCTATGAGTTCTTTTAAATTGGATAATTCTGCTGCTGCTGCTATGAATTCATGTTTAAAATATCCTTTTTTTTATTTTAAACATGAATATACCAAACTGGGTTTTAGACCCTTTCGCACATGCCAATGCAGCAGACTTAAAATATCCTGGAAATGCTGTGTAAAACCAGCACAAAGAGTGTATAGGTGTTGGCAGTAATTAAGCAAATCTTCCTCTTTAATTGATAATATGCTGATACTGTCAGAAAGTAGTATATTTGTCTCTTTCTAGATTTTGTATAAATAGAAAATGTTTTCCCACAAAAGCAGCTATGACTTTGTTTTTATTAAATTTTACTCATCACCTTACAATTTGAAATTAACATCATTAAATATTTTATAAAGGTCTGTCAAAG
Source organism: Tyria jacobaeae (assembly GCA_947561695.1). Lineage (NCBI taxonomy): Eukaryota > Metazoa > Arthropoda > Insecta > Lepidoptera > Erebidae > Tyria > Tyria jacobaeae. Next base: position 9,290,429 of record OX387235.1, on the reverse strand, counting down.
AAGCAATGTCATATTTTGACGCAATAAAGTTCATCAACTTGGTCCCCATACTGAGAGAAAGGAAATATGATGACTGAATACTATAAAAAAACAGATTCAGACAAGCACCATTCAAGAACCATCATACTTCTTTGTGCAGCAGCAAACAATTACAGTTTTCATCATTTTCACTTCAAAGTTGCCAAATGCTTATTTCGTTGACTGCTTTAATAACGTAATGGAGCGACGTATGTAGGCGTTCATTATGATTTTTTGCAACCAAATGCTGACGATGAATAACACAATGTGCCATGAAACCCTTAAGGCGCCCGTCATTGCTGGAGCACCACCCATAGCAACTGATAAAATATTTCCAACAAGAATTTCTTTCTCTTGAAAAAGAAAACGTGCATGGTATGGTTATATATGGATTCTCCCTTTGTGTCATTTTCCATTTTTTTGGCAAATAATATCTCCTCTAACAATATTTTTGGTCTCTTATGAATCGAAGTAGGGCTTCGTTATTTGGCATATCGATAGTTCATCGTCTTTAGTCATTTCATCTAACTTATTTTGCACTGTATACACTCAAAGTATTTTTGTGTATCTGATGGCGTCTTATGATGAAGAACTGTTTCGATTACCTCTTTGAATGCCGCTATGAATATATCGTTTCAAGTCGTTGAAAATAGTATACAAGTCTTTGTCCTTTTTATCAGCATGTACTCGTATTAATTCAAATGCTCTTGGAATCTAAAAACTTCTTGGCTTTATTTAAATTTTTTTTTTGGCAAATTAAACACATAGAGAATAATTGTTTTGTTCGAGTTTGCGTAAATCCTTGTTTGAAATACTTAATATTGTACTGCCGACATTTTTTTTAGTTTCAGACATTTTGGAATTCACAATTTTTCATGATTTCAATACATTAACTCTCCAACCGATTTTAGAAAGTTATAAAACGAATGGCTATAATGACTTCTTTACTTTATCGGTCATGCACTAGTATGGATCACTAAGGAAGCACACAAAAACTAAAAGACATTAGGTGAGCTAATCCTGCCTTTTTAAGATTTGATTTTGAGCACGCAACATCTTGTATGACATTGCTTGTTCGCGGTGCCCCGGTGCACTTGCTCAGCAAGCAGGTTGTTACAAGGTAACATATTTTTGTTGAAACATATTTGATTGCGTAAGTCACGTCTTTGCTTACCAACTTGCATTGATTTGTTACCGACAGTTCTAAACCGAATTTGTTTTGTTTATACTTAATGCTTTTTTAAATATTTTAATATTAATTTACGCCAAAATGAGATAAACATTTTAATGGCAAAATAAAATGTTTTATTTTTATGAAAATACACCTATTTTAAAGTATCGTATTATATTAACTTTCTAATTAGGTAGATACGTCGCTCCCTTGACTGTCATAACGCCCCCCATTTACCTTTGACCTGCTACCGGCTTCCGAAAAGCTTCGGCGCCCACCAGGGGGCAGTACCGCCCCCGTTGGGAACCTATGTAGAGCCGTAATGGTTTGATGGATTTATAGTTCGAGTGACGCAGTGAATAACATTAGGAATTAACGTCAGCAAGAAAAGATGAGTCGGGTTTTATATATAATAACAATTCTATGACGCTACTGCTTATATAAGATAATTTTGACGGAACGTTATATCACTATAATGTAACAATGATAGCTGAAATATTAAATAACGTGTGATTATTGTGATAAGATAACATTATTGCCCTATTATGTATGAAAATAGATGTGTCGCTTGTAGTACTTACAGATTCCTTACAAGTTTGATGTGTTGAACACACGTACAAAGAAATTTAAACTTTCTCCACCCCATCTCGTCGTAACGACGCGGCGGCATGAAATTAAGCGGCGGTAGCGTAATGGCTGAGGCGTCGGTCTTGCGATCAAGTGGTTGTGGGATCGAACCCCACCCAGTGCACTACCAACGTGAACCCACCCCTTTTTTTTTTTTTTTTTTTTTTTTTTTTTTCGTTTGGAAACCCCCTCGGGCCGTCATCCCACCGGGGTTTTCGGTGGAACAGTGTGTCGGAATCGAACCGACTAAAACCACACGGTGTGCCATACTGCGCTTAAAATAGGAGGAATCCGGGAACAGCTTTATTAAGACATCCGGACCCCTCCTAGCGCCTGCCCGCACTATGCGGGCACCACCTACGGGTAACCTATCAATAAGGAAGCGTCGGCGCGGACGCGGACGTCACCCCCTCGCCGCTGGCCACTAAAGCGGGTGGAGGGGAAAACCCGTCCCGACCACCCGCGGCCACACTCAGGGCGGCATGAGGCGCTGGTAGGCGCACCTCCGCCGCCCGGTTCGCCGGCGGCGGATTAGGTCCGAATGGAGATCGTCCTCCCGGGCCCGCTCCGCCGCCTCCTTCCGCGAGATAACGTCCTCGCAGAAGTTTGCAACCGCGTTAAACTTCCTGTCGCTACTGGCCATGGAGCGTATAACAGCCAGTAGCGACAGTCCTCTCCGATGACTGTAGTGAGGGCCCGACGCTGCGACGCCCAAGAGGGGCAAACCGCAAGCGTGTGCTGAGCCGAGTCCTCACCACAGTCGCAGTGGTGACAGGCGGGGCTCATTTCCCTTCTAGCGACCGAGTGCAGGTACTTCCCGAAGCAGCCGTGCCCGGAAAGAACCTGCGTTAGTCGGAAGGAAAGAGCCCCGTGCTGCCGCCCTGTCCATTCAACAATGACCGGCTGGAGCCCCTCCACGGCGGCAAAGCCAGCGCGTGGAGCCTCCAGCCGGGACGACCAACGAGCCATTGTGGCTCGGCGTGCAGCTTCACGCCACTCGCGTACCTCTTCGGGCGGGGGCCGTATGCCGCCAACCGCCCGGAAGTCAGCCGTTCGCCGATAAACTTCGGCGAGCACTTCCGCCTCCAAATCCCACGGGGGTGTTCCGGCCAACGCGCATGCCGCTTCCGTCGATACGCTGCGGTAACCGCGTATGGCTCTAACCGCCATAACTCTCTGAGGACGCCAGAGGCGTGCCCTATTCTGGGCGGTCAGAGTCTCCGCCCACACCGGTGCACCGTATAGTGCCATTGACCGTACAACCCCCGTGTACAGCCGCCTTGTTGCGACGCTGAGCCCTCCCAAGTTGGGCAAAAGCCGCCCAAGGGCGGATGCAGCGCCCACCAACTTTGGAGCAAGCTGCCGAAAGTGCTCGTCGAAGAGCCACCTGCCGTCAAGGATCAAGCCCAGATATCTTATGTGGGCCCGAACCGGTACGAGAACCGAGTTGACCATGATGGAAGCGCCAGGGGGTGGACCACGACGGGGCCCATGGAATAAAAGGGCCTCCGTCTTGTCCAGGGCCACCCGCAAGCCCAGCGCCTCGATGCGCCTGACCACCAGTGAGGCTCCTCTGGTGGCCAAACGCACCGCCTCCTGAAAGTTCGCCCCCTGGGCCGTGACTAAAGTGTCATCTGCGTAACAGATTATGCCCAGCCCTGGGGGGAAGTCACCTCGAAGGGCCCAGTCGTACCCCATGTTCCACAGGGGCGGTCCAAGGACAGATCCCTGCGGAACACCGCACGACATGGGCCGACGACTTAGATGTCCTTCTCGGTCCTCGTACATGACGGTACGCTCCTCTAAATAGTCTGCCACTAGCCGCCTCAGATACAGTGGCACCCCGTGATAGCGGAGTGCTTCCCTGATGCAACTGAATGGCAGACTATTGAATGCGTTGGCGATGTCCAACGACACCGCCAACAGCACGCCGCCACAGCTCACCGCCTCTTCGGTCACGGCCCTCAGACGCAACACCGCACCGATCGTCGAACGACCCGCTCGGAAACCGAATTGGGCGTCCGACAAATCGGGGCCGACCTCGTCCAGATGCCGGACGATGCGGGCAGAGAGTACCCTCTCAAATAGTTTACCCGCCTCGTCCAGCAGCACGATGGGTCTGTAGGCCGCAACCAAGTCGGTAGCCCGTCCCGGCTTCCTTAAAAGCACCAGCTTCCCGCTTTTCCAGCAATCAGGAAAGCGTCCGGACGACACGCTAGCGTCGAACACCTCCCTGAGGCGGTCCGTCATGTGGTCAAGGGCCAGAGCCAGAACTCGGGCAGGTATCTCGTCTGGCCCAGGGGCGGTGTTTTTGGAGCGAATCCGTAGAACAGCCGCCCCTATCTCCGCCTCCGTGATGGGTGGAGCATCCCCCTCCCCTAACTCCCCGTCGTCACCGGCCAAAAGGGCCATCGACGGGGGTATGTGCTCCATCCGTTGCGGGAAAAGGCCCTCAACCACTTCCTGCAGGAAGCTGGGCTGGAGAGTCTCAGTAAGGGGGGGGGCCCAACGCGCGGGGCTTTTGTTGCACCGCACGATACGGGCGACCCCAGGGGTCACGATCAAGACCCTCCAGCATCTCCTTTCTCTTCGATTCCTTGGCACGGCTAATGGCCAGCTTCAGAGTTTTCCGTGCTTCTCGATATTCTTCATGAAGCTGGTCCTCTTCCCCCTCTTCGCAGTGACGTCGCCGACTGCGGGTGTAGGACCTCCGGGCACGAATGCAGGCCACGCGGAGGTCCGCCAACTCCTGGGACCACCAGTAGACCTCCTTCCTTGGAGGCCGACGACCTTGAACGCGGGGCATGGCCGCATCGCAGATCTGCGTGATCGCATCACGAAAGCGGCCCGCCCCTTTGTCTGCCTCCTCGGTCGGAGGTTGCGGAGACAGCCAGGAGCAGATAATGGCTGCCTCCTCTAGTAGATCCCTATCTAATTTCGATACAGCCCACCGCGGAAAGCGGGATGAAAGCCGCGCCATGTGACCCCTTCTGGGGTCCTGGGTCCGGGAGAGCTCAAATCGGATGTAGAGATGATCCGAGAGCGTCTCAACCTCTTCCAGGACATGCCAGTTCCTTACTCGTGCGGCGAGAGCTGGGGTAGCGAACGAAAGGTCCACTATCGACCCCCCCTGCTGTCCACTCCTCTACACCGTCGCCCCGTGCGTCCGTCCTGGGGGAACCCCACGCAACGGACTTGGCGTTGAAGTCCCCCAGCACTAAAACGTGCCCAGGCGCTAGTCGCCGTATCGAGGTCTCCAGGTTATTGAGGAAAGCCTCGAAATCACTCAGACTCCGGTTGGGGGAGAAGTAAACAACATAAATGGTAATCCCCCCCCACTCAGCGGCAACGTATCCAGTACCCTTGTCTCTTAGCGACAAGGGCGGGGAATGAGCCGCCGTAGAGCTGACGACTGCCACGGAGCCGACCCGGTCACCCAGCCAGTTTGGACGGGGAGGAACGTAATAGGGCTCCGCGGCTACGGCCACACCAATAGACCACTCTGCCATGGTTTGCAGGAAGAGGTCCTGCGCACCGGCACAGTGGTTCAGGTTTGTCTGGACAAGGAGGCTGGAGACGTGGTCCATTATTGGATCGTCTCTACAGCCTCCTCCATGGGCGACGGTGATGACGCTCGATTGGCATCGGAGGCAGCCTGGGCCGAATGGCTAGCCACCGATGTTTGCGGAGAAGTGCGGGGAGGCTTGCAGCCCCCCTGTCCCATCTGGTGATTGGCGGGTAAATTACCCGCGGCACAAGCTGGGCAGTGAGGGGCGGCGGAACATTCCGCCGCTTTGTGCCCCGGTCGACCACAGCGGAAGCAGAGACCGCTGCAGTCAAAGCAACTACTACACTTGACGCGGGTATGTCCCGATCCCAGGCATTTGAAACACTTCATCGCTCTCGCAGCCAGGACTGTGACTCTGGAGGATGGATGAGGACCTTGCCGGCGTCGCTCAAAATTTTCGCTGACTCTACGGGACAACTGGCCCACACCGCGCCAAGACCACCTTTACCGGGGCGGATGGTGCCAACCCTAACGGTGTCCGTGTGGCATCCTGTCTTTTCACGGATGGCAACACGGACATCCTCCTCTGTCGCAGAGTCGTCCAAGCCCGAAATACGCAACTCAGCGCACTTGGTGGGCCTGGCGACCTTGACACCATCCGACGCTGCAAATACTCCCCGCAATTTCTGTGCAACGACGTCCGCCATCTTGGCACCTTCAGAACCGGGGAATTCGAGAACTCGAGCCCCCGTCTGGGCTAGGCGCAACCTCACACCGGAGGCCCCAAATTCGGTGCCTAGGCTATCCCGGGCCTTCTTAAAAACGGCAGCGTAGGATAGCCCACCTTTCTCCGCCTCCGGTGACACGGTTACTACTACTGCCGCTGTTTTAGGTGCGTGCAGTTGCTGCCACCACCGATGCCTGTGGTGGAGAATCCGCACTCTTGACCGTCTTCTTGTTCCGCTTCCTTGACCTCTTTTTACTTCCCTCCACTTTCTGCCACCCATTGTTGGAAGAGACAGCAGTGGTGGGGGCTGATGCGGAGGGACCAGCACCAGAGGGAGCGTCAGATATGCTCGTACCTGAACCTGCCGGAGAGTGAAGCGGAGGGAACTCCATCGTTGCCCCCGTTGCGGTCTTAGCTTTTCGCTTGGTTCTAGGCGCCGCAGGGCCTGTCATCGACGCCGCTGCCGCATAAGAGACCCGACCACCCGAACGGGGAGCGATGTTAGGGCTGAAGCTGAGGCCTTTGGCTTATCCGAGGCGAGTGGTGGCTGGACGATGGGCGCCGGAGGCAGCCTTGCCTCCAAGCCCGCAAGGCGTCCGTCCATCATTTTCCACACTGCGTCAATGACACGACGCAGGTGGGAATCCGTCTCCTCGGGCATTTCAGGGGCTGACGAGGGGGGAGCAATATGTTGCATAACCGGGCTTTGTTGCCCAGGACGGCCTGCCTGGGCCCTGAATTGGGCAAACTGGGCGCTGAGCTCAGCCACCTGTTTCGTCAGGTGGCCATTCGCCGCCTGGAGGCGCGCCACGTCTCCAATAAGGGTGTCCACTACCCCCGAGACAGCGGAGGAAGAGTCCTTAAGGGCCTTCACAAAACAGCCCTTAAGGTTTGTGGACTTGGTGGCCACTTTGTGGATGATGGCCGCATTCGCTCTCTCCTGCATGGTTGTCGGTGTCCGAGGGACAGAACCCTCTTCGACCGGTCCCTGGATCTTCAGCAGGAGATCCGCAATCTCTTCCTCCGCTACAGTTTCACCCTCCGCTCTAGTGCTGGAGTAAACTCCGACTCTGGAGAAGGCGGAACCAGATTTTGCCGAGATTGGCGTGCGCGACCTCCCGCGTTTACTAGCCACTTTCGGTGGCAACATGTCTTGAGACATGTCACCATCCCCGTCCCTGGAGCGTCCTCGCTTGCGCGTGTCGTGGTACTCGAGCTCCATTTCTTCGGCTGAGTCAGCTGTCGCACTAGCAGCTCTGGAACGCACTCTTTCTGACATTCTTCTGCTCCCAGGAGCCAGACTGACCTCTGGGAGCTCCTTCGATCGAGTCTGCAATCGAGCGACTTCTTCCACAGTCGATGAGGTTTCTGCCGCTAACCTCGTATTCCCTTCCGTTCTGACTTCTTTCTCCGTCTTTTTTTCCTCTATTTTGTTGGTTTTTTTAATTATATTTGATAAATGCATAATTGACCCACGAGTGGGGGAGAAATAAAGGTCAACCCGGGCAGAGATCCCCCAATACCCGGGCAAGCGAAAATTTATGCCCAACCGAGGGGTCCGCAGTTACCCCGGCTGGGAGTGCGCTTGCGACTGAACCACCCATCAGCCATGCATCCCATGGTCGCACCAGAACACAGGATTCGGGGTAATTTTTTATAGAGCTATTCTTCCTCGCGGTCCGGGCGATTAAGCCAAGACCCTCGCCCCCGATCAGAGCCGCGAGACTTAACCACGACGCTCCTTTCGGAATTACGATATGCCGACGGTGGCATCGAGACAAATCTCCAAATGCCAGCTCGGTGGCAGTGCAAGTGCACGCCGAGCCCGTCCTCTTTCTCCAATGTAGACAGTGGAGAAACACCGACCCGTGAAAGAGTCTCACTTTGGTGATTTTTTATTGAGGTTTCCTTCCTCACAGCTCCGAGGAGCGAAGAGCCAACAGAGTGATCGGCATACAAGCCCGCCGAAGAAAGGTGGCACCGCTTCTAGCCAGAAGATTAGGCGTTGGCGACGACGCCCTCCTCAAAAACAGAGGTGGCGGCGTCGTCGCCGACGTTGCCCAGGATGCACCACGTGGAGGTTTTCTAGCCAGCACCCCGACGTGAACCCACCTCTAACACAAGCATTTAGCTTAGCTGGGGGGGTTAACGAGAATACTAGTAATGTGTGACCTACGTTACTAGTATAATTTAAAAAATAAATAAAATAAAAACGTCAATTCAATTCTTCATTGTGGCCTTTGTGGAGATTTTTATTATTATTATTTATTTATGGACCCTCTCTCGCGTGTACTCAACGCAGAGATTCTGCCAATGTCAAGTATTTCTAGAGAAAAAAAACAGTCTATAAAAATATGATCGCCATGTTGGTCGAAAACCAACATGACAATCAATAAAAAGAAGCGATGTCATTTTTAGACGCAATAAAGGTCATCGTCTCTGTTTTGAAGGATGTACTGAGTCAAATAGATTGAAAAAGCGCATGCTGTCATCCTTTTCACTACAAAGTTACCCAAATAATCTGTAATTTAATGAATTGCTTCTTATATTGTTGAATGGAGCGATGTATGCAGGCGTTCATTAGGATTTTGCAAAAAATCACAATATGTTATTCATCAATAACACAATGTGCCATGAAATATTTATGACGCCCCGTAATTGCTGGAGCACCATTCGTACCAACTGATAAAATATTTCCAATAGGAATTTTGCCCTTAAGAAAACGTGAAAGACAAGTCTGACAGAATATAGACACATACAGTCATACAGAGCCTGGATATCGGCAATAAGTAATGCTCTTGTGTACAAATAATTGCAGTTTTTGCCGATTTTTCAGTCATGCTCAGATATTGTGAGATTCAGCTCGAAAGTATTATAATTTATTTATTCTGCATCTATTTTTTTTTTTATTATAATTAATTCCTGTGTCGCGGGGACTTTACAAACATTCAAACAACGGACACAAAGAACACCCAGACTCTGAACAACAATTTGAGGATTACACAAAGTGTTCTCGCGGGGATCGAAACTACAACACGTGGTGGCGAGGTGACCACTTAAACCGCTACACCAGGGGTGTTCAAACGGTCGATCGCGATCGACCAGTCGATCGCGAGTGCTTTTTGAGTAGATCTTGAGAAGAAAATTTTTTTTAATAAGTAGGTAACTAAACTACAAAAAAAATATTACGTAATAACACTGCTTGCGGCAAAAGGCGGCTTTATCAAAGGAACGCGCGGTACTTGTCAAAGAAAAGCCGCGTTGTTTCTAGACTAGACTGTACTAGACCATTTCGGGCGGCGCGTTTGACGGGAACATTCGAGACTTTCGTTCACGCCGATATAAATGTTGCGCCTGCAGGAATTGGAGTCATTCTGAATTGTAACTTGAAGGCGATACTACGTCGATACAAAGTTTATTATTAAATAGTGCGAAATGAGTGCAGTGAAGAAATCTAAAACGTATTATTTTAATAACGATTGGGAGGAAGAATTTTTCTTTTGTATGGTAAAGGATAAGTGCATTTGTGTTATTTGTCGTGCGTCAGTTGCAATACCTAAGCGTGGTTAGTGTGCATTACAACCGATGGAGCACTAGCAATGACTGGAAACAAGAACGGTTTTGTGGCATTGTGTCGAGCTAATGAAGAATTCCCTTCATTTTTTTCATTCAATTGCATTATACATCAACAAGTTTTGTGTTCAAAAGTTTTAAACACTGAGGAAATTATGGGCATTGCAACAAAAATTGTGAATTCCATCCGTGCACGTAGCTTGCAACGGCGGCTCTTTAAGTTGCAGTTGGAAGATAGGGAGTCAGCTGAACACACTGATTTAGTTCTTCACACGGACGTCAGGTGGTTGAGTCGCGAAAAATTCCTAGAAAGGTTTCAAGAATTATTGCCCGAAATAACAGCTTTTCTAGAAAAACGAAAAATGGCTGACTGATTTGGCATTTTTGACTGACATCACAATGCACTTAAACACCATTAACTTGGAGCTTCAAGGTAAAGGAAAAACTATTATTGAGATGATTAGCGCAGTAAACGCATTCAAAAGTAAATTGCAACTTATGATAGATCAACTGAAAAGAAAGGATCTGAAACATTTTCCGTCTTTGAAAGCAAGGATTCCTCAGTTGAATTATGATACGTATGAGGCTGAATTATCAAATATTTTGGGACAATTCGAAATGCGTTTTTATGATTGCAGTAAATTGGCAAATATAGCATCATTTATGAGTTATCCGTTTTCATGTAAAAACATTGAGGAATTAACCACTGAAGTAGCAAGTCAGTTTAATATGAACTCATGTTCTGTTGAAAATGAGTTGGTGCAGATTATATCAGATATACATCTCAAAGCTACAGCATCTGATACAAATTTCTGGTGTTTTATATCTGAAGATAAATATCCGAATCTAAGGCAAATCGCCCTTCAACTGACGGCAATGTTTGGGTCAACTTACTTGTGCGAGTCTTTATTTTCTGAAATGAAGATAATTAAGTCAAAATATCGCAATCGACTAACTGACGATCATATGTCATCATGCTTGCGATTGGCACTCAGTGGTTACGCACCATCTTATGAAAAGTATGCTGAGGACATGCAGTGCCACGCTTCAAGATCCAAAGTCACTCCTTAGTTGAGTTTAACACCATATGTAACTCTTTTGTTTTGTAACAACGAATAAACTCGCAATTTTGAATAACTAGGAGTTTTTTCATTGATATTGTAGAGAAGAACTTAAGTAAACCTAACCCAAACCTTGACTAAGATAATGTAAATTGTGCGGAAAGCTAATATCTATATATGCTACGGTACACCCTACCTAGGTAGGTAGGGTGTATCGTGTATGTACGACAACCCTGCATCACACATACTTGCAGCCTCTCAAGTCGATCGTAAGTAGTCTAAAAATATTGAGGTAGATCGCCAGCAGTTCAAGTTTGAGCACCCCTGCGCTACACCATCTGTGCAGTCCGACGTGTACCACAAAGTGGAGTGGGGAAGTGGGGAAATTTTAGTTAAGGGAAGTTTTACGTAATTAATGGATATATTTATGAAGAAACGACATACAAACACGCTTATATCCTTGAAGGGGTAGCCCAGAGGTGTCTTACACGCCCACTTGTTAAGTTGTTACCAACACTAATTTAGCCTTACTTACGTAATAGAAGATAAGCTTACAGTGGTTGATGGAACCACTTAATTTATACTTACTGTCTGATAGATAACAGTCCGATCCCTTAGTCACACCTTACGACACCCCCGGGGACAGATGGGGTCGTCCTATTCTACTGCAACGAGATATTTTAGCACAGCTATATTTAAATTCTAAACAGAAACCCCACATCAGTACCCTCTTAGTGGTGTTAAATGAACATACATACGAGCATGTAATATACTAGCTTCTTTATCTCTGTCAATAGAAAGGAGCCTTGTCTATACCCAGCGTACTTTTTATCACCATAACATATATTAGTATATTTAATAGGGAAGAACACACATTGGCACTTCACTGTGCGCTTCTCCAGAAGCTTTTTGCCTCGCACAACCAGCTTATGGAACAAATTGTCGCCTGCCGTATTTCCGAACCGATACGACCTTCAAATCTTCAAGAAGAGAGCGTACTCCTACCTAAAAGGCCGGCAACGCACTTGTGACTCTTGAGTTGCGGGTTACCATCAGGTGACCCGTCTGCTCGTTTGCAGTATCGCATGATAAAAATACATAAACTGATGCCTGTGTCACTGAAGGGTAATCAGAGTCGTAATTAACGACCGCATTTTGCCTATTATAAATACTAGGGGAGCAAGCTTATCGCTGTCCTGGCACTTAGGAGTTAGATGGTCACAGTGGTAGAGCCATGCTTAGCCACGAATGGGCTGACTCGACAGGTGCGATACCACGACCTCACAGAAAGCCGGGTGTGAAGCAATGTTTGCGTTGCTTTTCACCGAATTGAGTGAGGTTTCCTAAAGTCCAAATCCCCCTCTCCCCTCATCTCCTTACTCCTCTTTCCCATCTCTTCACCCCCCCCTCTCTTCTTCCCCTCCCCGCATCCCCAATCCCTCATCACCCTCAAAGGCGGACAGCGTACTTACGACTCTTGTAGGTGTTTATGGACGGCGGTTGTGACTTACAATCAGGTAACCCGTCTGTTCGTCTGTCCCCCTATAGTATAAAAAAATTGTGATGTGAAAATTTAAAGGATTTGTTTATACAGTTGGATTGGGGAGTATAAGCAATAGCTCAAGCAAGTCAGGGTCGCGTACATGTAACTCGAACTGGCTGGTGCCGAGAAGTACCGAGACCTCTGTCGAATTGTTTATTCTCTATACATCTATGAATATGCGGGGTCAAACACATAACTCTCCATTTTTGGGTGTGCCGCAGTCGGCTTGATATTTACTTGGCTTTAGTATCTGGGATTATAATAATTGTATCTATAAATACCTTAGTTATCGTCCAAAAAATAGATAACACGTTTAGTCTAATCCCTGTTTAATCTCCATGTTTGTGTTGCTGCGCCGAGTGTTGTGGGTTCGATCCCCACGGGACAACACTTTGTGTAATCCTCAAACCACAATTGATTTTATACCACGGCCTCACAGAAGACCGGTTGTGAGACAACGCTTGCATTTACCTGAAATGAGTGAGGTTTGCATGGGCCCAACTCTTACTCTCCTCGTACCTCAAGTTTAATACTTTGTTGTACCTTTATGTATAGAAATCGATGAGTACAAGGGTAGTGGAGTACCAAAAATACGAGAAGTTTTAAAACTGAGTGGCCTGTTGGTCTAGTGGTTAGTGATGATGACTGCGGGCTTAGATGTCGTAGTTAGATTACCACCCGCGACCAATCATTGTATTTAGATATATCCAGCCCTCCTTGGGTATGAAGTCGTTTTAAGAATCGAATATGAATATCTATATAATCGAATAGGAAGGAAGACTTGTAGAAGAAAATTGAGTGGAGTCAGGCGCCTAGTGACCTGGAACCCAGATAGCTTCCAATTCGTTCTCGCCTGAACACTCATATTTTTTTATCATACTGAACATATCAACTCATAATTTTGATATTTAGATATGCTGTAGATATGTACATAGCTATAAGTGTGTTTCTCTGAAGTCTTGTTACTACAGTATAAGCTATGCTTAGTTTGGGATCAGACGATCAGAGATGTCTCAAGTTATTATATACATACGTACACTCGAAAGCATGCACTTATTTTGCGCAGTTGGTTAAAAAATTATTTAAAAGTTGACCATGTCGCGAATGAGTCCTTTCTATATTTGGATGCCAATTTGAGAATTGGGCATTATGCAACTAAAGGCTCAAAACTATCTGTATGTTTAGTCTCAAAAATGAGTCTTTACTCTTAAACGTATGTAAATGAACAATGCTTATAGCCAAATATTTAAGTGTTAGGTGCCAAATTATGTATGACAAGACTATAAATATTTGTGTAGAAACTCGACCTTGAAGGCCACATCATATAGACAGTTGTACCGGCAGATGTGGCTGGTTCGATCCCTATTCAGTGATCTTTTTGTCTGTCTGTTATGTATGGCTGCGATGACGCTCTGCTTAACTCCTAAGCGTCGCAGCGTGATGTTTGCCTATAGTAATCTCTTTCCAATATAAAGATAAACATTCAAATCTGAGTAACGGTTCTAGAAAATAGCGCGTATATCCAAAAATAAATCGAAATTGTCTTTTTCTGCACCAATGACAAACTATGAAAACTTTCGTGAACAAATAACTCACATTATATATTAAGTATTTATAATATCAGAAACTTTGATCTCCTATTTTGATAATAGATTAAGATTATATTCATTATAGAATTATTAAATCTAAACGATATTTAATGGAAACTTTGCTACCGTTTGCTAAGCTCTCGCATCCCCCCATCCCTCATCATCCGCAAAGGCGGACAGCGCACTTACGACTCTTGAGTTGCAACTCTGTGCAGTTGTCTTCGTCTGACCGTATGTATGGAGTCCCATCTGAGTTAGATTGTTACAGACTTAACGTTGGGTTTATTCTAACAAAATAGTATACGATGGCTCTTGTTGAGTCCACACTACCGCTTTATAATCTTAATCACTATGGACATACCCATTCTATGTATATATATGTATGTATATAGCAGTGTTACTCCATGTTTTGTTTTAAAACAAAAATCCTTAAACTTCTTTGCAGTTCATAATAGAAACACTAGATGGCAGTATTATCAATAAATAAAAAAATTACGGACGGACGTTTTTTGCCGGCTAGGGTACCCCCCCTCCCCGCAACGCCCCATAAGGAACTTCGTTCCAACAACAAGTAATACTAGTATGCATGTACATATATGTATGTACTCACGGACTGTTATCTATCAGACAGTATGAATACAGTCATGTAGTGCCCGGTTGACGGTAATAGGCTTGCCCCTGTTGTTTTATATACCTCCTGCCTTTTTTTTTTTTTTTTTTTTCGTGTGGAAACCCCCACGGGTCATCACCTCACCGGAGCCGACGGCGAAGTGGTATGTCGGACTCGAACCGACTAAAACCACACGGTGTTCCGTCACAAGTGGGTCTATTGCAAGGGACCTGGGTACACCCTAGGAGGGATTCTTCCAGGAACCCTGCAGACCTTGGCCACCTCTTTTGCAAGAGGTACCACCACCATTGAGTACGAGGGGGGGGGGGGGGCTTGCCCCCCACCAGTTTGAGAGGCGAGCGTGGAACACGTCACACCACCGTCAAAGGCCTGCTTCTGCTGGGGTAAGGCAGCCCTACCCGTTACCCCCAGGCCAGATATACCTCCTGCCTGCCCCTTAGGTGATATACGCGTGAGCGTAAGTATGTATGTATATCACGCATTTATCCCCTACATTCCGCCGAATTTAATTTAGTCAAATTTTGGTATATTAAATGCGCAGAGGGAGGATAGAATGGGATTATATTGGTTATACAGATGGGTTGGGGAGTACAAGCAATAGCTCAAGCTAGTCAGGGTCGCATACCTGTAACTTGAACTGAATGGTGCCTGGAGTCCGAACCTTTTAACTAAAGTTACAAATATGTAGTTGTAAACGATGACCATCCTGTCTATAATAATATCTTTTTTATTACCCTATTTTAAGAATATATCTGTGTGTTCTCCAGTTAACAGGCAAACATCTTTCATCAACTACTTCAACTGATAAATGTTTGACACGTTGAATACAAATAGCTTATTTATTTGGACGCTACTGTGTCTTGTCTTAAATAAGCACCTTCATACCAGGAAAGTTTTCTCCTGACCTCTGACTCAGTATTCAAGATCACTAACCAATAAGACCAAGAGGTCATTCAAAATATATTTTTAACTTGTCAATGTTTGTTGTTATAACATCTTCCGCCCGCGGCTTTCGGCTGTTGTATGCATATGTCCTTCCCTAGGGTTCGAAGTATCTACGAATTAAATTTAATCAAAACCTTTCCAGCCATTTGACAGCTGACACACGGCCGTCTGAACCCAAGATAAGTAATTCTTCGATCTATTGCTTTGCAGGATTAAACTGAAATGGGTTACCTACTTCTTAAAAGTCAATTATTTAAAGTAGGGGGCAAACCAGCAGACGGGTCACCTGATGTTAAACAGTACGCTCTTTTCTTGAAGGTTTGTAGGTCATATCGGAGCGCAAATGCGGCAGGCGAAAATTTGTTTCACAGGCTGGTTGTGCGAGGCAAAAGCTTCTGGAGAAGCGCACAGGGTGCCAATCATCCAGATAATGGGGATAGATATTTTTTCGCATAGGACGGTGGCGGAAACCTGCGGCCGGTATAAGTCCGAACAATTCCCCTGAACACTCCCCATATGCGATAGAGAAAGCAGAGTGAAGCTACCTTGTCACTAACGCAAATCCGATCAGAAATATCCTGGCAATTGATGATGCGAGTCGTTCTCCGTTGAATGCGGTCAAGAAGGAGAAGCTGTTACTGGTATGCTCCTGCATATATATGAGAAGAGTATTCCTTGTGCGGCCGAACCTTTTAAAGTTGCAGGCGGTGGGTTGCCGTCGAGTCCAATCTGAAACTTTTTCTAAAGAGGTTTCGATTTCAGACACATGTTTAGGGCTCTTGGGGATGACGTTTACCCGAGATAAGTGGTGGCGTTATAGGCGATTACAGATCGGACAGTAGTTGTAGATAATAGTTATCTATATATCGGCGCTTGACAGGCAAAAAATACTAAGCTACAATAATACCTAAAGGGAGTTAAATATACCATTAGAATCGTTAAATTTTCCTGTGTCGTTTCGTATAACGGTCGTGCGTTACGACGCGTTTCGTGTCGCTTATATATTGTGAAATTTAAGTATAAACACCAAAATATGTTGTTATTGTTTTACCGCACTTGTAAAAGGTATAAACTAATAATTGTTTTAGCAATAAACAGTGAAAACTATGATAAAAACGCCATTAACAATGTCAAAAAAGATAATGCATTATTTAATTATGTAGTGATAAGTATGTTTTTATTTCGATACTGATGAAATTTTTTACATATTTTTTGCCACTGCCTGACAAACGAGCAGACGGGTCACCTGTAGGTCAGTGACGTGAGTTGTTTAACAGCCGGTTTTCTGTGAGGCCCTGGTAATACTCCAATCGAGACGGCCCATACGTGTCGAAACATGGCTCTCCCACGTTTGAACGTATGTCATTCCTTCATTAATATATCCATTATTTACGTGTAGCTTCGCGAAGTGGCAAGCGCAAAGTGTTCCGAACTGAATGTCACCATATCGCACCGGGACTTCGAAAAATCTCCAAAAAGACATTGGCAGTAGATGTAACCAGCTGTGTATTATATACTTACATATTGTCGACAAGGATTTAGAATCCTTACGCAATAGCCAAGTAACTAAAGATGGGAAAATTAGTTGTGTTTTGAAAGTAAAGACTGACTGCACGGATGGCGTAGCGGTTTAAGTGGTCACCTCGCCACTACACTACCGCGCCGAGTGTTGCGGGTTTGAACCCCGCACGGGACAACACTTTGTGTAATCCTCAAATTGTTGTTCTGAGTCTGGGTGTTCTTTGTGTCCGTTGTTTGAATGTTTGTTAAGTACCCCGCGACATAGGATTAATCCTACTTCGGGAGTTGTCTTAAAAAAAAAAGAACAAAAAAAAAATTAATAGCAATTGAAAGAAAAGGGAATTGCTTATGCGAATTGATTATTGGCTTGTAGGAGCCGCGGTCACATACTTGTACATCTGACTCTCAGGCAAGGTTGTTGTCACTTACCATCCAATCACTGTCTGCTCATTTGTCGTCAAAGAAGCCAGGACGTGCGATCCCTTTATTTAAATACACTCGAGAGTAATTAATCAGGATCACAAATAAACGTATAATCTATGGAACTAAGCTAGCAGCAATTAAAGAATAATAAATACTCCTCACATGATAGCAGACCAGAGAAATAGATTAACTAAACATGCATCGAAGACAAAGAGTCCTATGGCGATGGATCCGTACTTTTACTGGCGGAATTCCTTCAAAGAGTCGCACAGAGTTTATGCTTCCGTTCGGAAACATCCTAAATACGAGTAAATATGTTGATTCATTTATGATAAATTTGGGTGAGTTTTCTTTCTTGATGCACAACGACCGGTCGAATTGTGAGGTAATCATTAAGTGTATAGGATGGCCAGCACGACCTCAGCCTGATCAATCTTGTAGGGGACGATCTCACAGATATTTCTATGACCCGGATTCCTCCAGAGTGTAAATAAAAAATATTTATTTAACGCCTATTCTATTAAATGAGACTAGTAGTTACATAAAAATGGTTAAAAACAACCATTTTATTCTATTCTAAATTATTTCTGCATTTGATGGTCCAATGTTGTTGTTGAAATTTGTGTCCAAATTTCTTCAGTGGTAGAGCCATGCTTAGGCACGAAGGGGCCGGCTCAACCGGTGCGATACCACGGCATCACAGAAAACCGCTTGTGAAGTAACGCTTACGCTGCATTTCCCCGAATTGAGTGAGGTTTCCGGAAGCCCACTTCCCCCTCCCCCCTTTTCTCTCGTCACATCTCCTTTCTCCTCTTTCCCATCTCCTCATCCCTCTTCTCTTCTTTCCGCTCCCCCATCCCTCATCACCCTCAAAGGCGGGCAGCGCACTTGCGACTCTTGAGTTGCAAGTGTCCATGGACGGCGGTGTCACTTACCATCAGGTGACCCGTCTGTTCGTCTGTCCACATATAGTATAAAAAAAAATGCTCGAGGAGGGCTAAGAATCTGAGCAGTGAAGTGTCAGAAACTTCCTTAACCTACCCTAAGACGGAGAAAATGCAATATCGCCATTTCGTTCCAATGATTGATATCCGTGACTGCCTATTAAATAATTCCAGAACGCTTAACTAAAGTAAATGCATTTTGTAGTCGCAGTTAACCGCAGTAATGTGAGCTGGTCTCCACAAGATGGCGGTAGGAGAGGCGCGCGTGCCGATCCTGCACGATGAGCGGCCGTTACACAGCACCACCAGCCCCAGTAAGCTGGCAGAGAAACACTACGGTAAGTGAACCATGAATTTGTATTTGACTATGCAATTTGGGTTATTGTTTTCGCCGACTGTCCGATATATGTTACTTTTCACTTTAGTTAGGTACTTACCGGGTGATCTTATTTCGAATTTTATCCTTCAAAGAATGTTAAATTTTTATAAATATTTCTATATTATTAAAGTTCTTGTTTAACTTCTTAGAGTCAACAAAACATGACGCTCCACGCCTCAGCAGTAGCGTGACCGTCGTCACGTCCCTGATCGCGGGGGCGTCAGCCGGTGCCATTGCGAAGACAGTCATAGCGCCGCTCGATAGAACCAAGATCAACTTTCAAACTTCGTAAGTAATTTCAGAGTATAACTTCTATTTATCTACAATATACGAGCATATGTATTTAGTAACATACTTAGTCTGGCCATAAACAGTATATCATAAAATTTAAGATTAATATGGTTTTCTCATGGAAGCCATTGTCAGAACTGGACCAAACTCTCATCTAACTACCCTTGAAGTACAACATTTCCAATAAAAAAAGAATCATCGAAATCGGTTGGCGTGATATTGAGTTATTCGTCCATATTTCGCGCACATGCTTAATACAAATTTTAGACTTATATGGTTTTCTCATGGATGCCAATGTCAGAACTGGACGAAATTGAGACCACACGGGAAGCACCAGCTTTCAAAGACAAAAAAAAATCATCAAAATCGGTTCATCCAGTCGAAATTTCTGAGGTAACAAACATAAAAAAAAATACAGTCGAATTAAGAGAACCTCCTCCTTTTTTGAAGTCGGTTGAAAATGGAGTGGGGTGATAAGAGAACTGAATTGCTGTGATAGTGCTACACACAGTAGATATAGAGTCAAACGCAGATTTTTCCATTTAACAATATTTATGTCAAGACTAGGCAGAAGTTATGTCCTATGGTAAACTGATGATATACATATATTACTAAATATATACATATTATGCCATTTTAAAATTAATCTTACGTCACAGAGCCTGTGGTCGGCCTAGAGAACACACATACACGTAAAACAAGAAGTAATGTACACCACACCGACGCTAACGTGTTCAAGGTTTCGGTTCTAAATAATTATCTTCGTAATACAACACATGTAATTAGATGCATAAATCTTATATCTTTAAATGAGCAATTCTTGTATATATATATTTTGAATCTCGGAATCGGCTCCAACGATTTTCATGAAATTTAGTATATAGGGGGTTTCGGGGGCGATAAATCGATCTAGCTAGGTTTCAGTTTTAGAAAACGTCGTTTTATCCGTGTTTTCAGGCAATGAAAAACTGCTACAATATCATTAGTATACGAAGGTAAATTTCGCCACCATCTATAAGGTTGTAATAGGTCAGGTGGGAAATAAGGCGGTCCCGTAACCAGATTACCCCGGTTCGAGTCCTGATGATTATTTTATTTAACTTATTTTCGTTGTTTTACACGATTTACCAAAAAATACCTGATATGAGGTGTCTTTTTTATGATATGGAGGGACAGACGAACAGATGGGTCACCTGATGGTTAGTGACATCCGCCGCCCCCGACACCTGATACTCAAAAGTCGTAAGTGCTTTTGAAATGGTTTTCTTTGAGGCCGTGGTATCGCACCGGTCGAGCCGGCCCGTTCGTGTCATATAAATTGATTTTATCTTTTGTGTAAAAAGTCAGACGCCGTACTCGTGGCGTGCTGCGGTGCAGTTCGTTGCTGCGAGCGCGCGCGCGGAGGGCGTGGTGGCTCTCTGGCGCGGCAACAGCGCCACCATGGCCCGCATCGTGCCCTATGCCGCCATACAGTTCACTGCCCACGAGCAGTGGAAGCGGGCACTGGGGGTCGACACACCACAATCCGCCAAGTCAGTATCATTTTCTTTTTTTTATACTATGGGGGGACAGACGAACAGACGGGTCACCTGATGGTAAGGGACACCGCCGTCCATGGACACTTGCAACTCAAGAGTCGCAAGTGCGCTGCCCGCTTTTGAGGGTGATGAGGGATGGGGGATGCAGGGAGCGGAAAGAAGAGAGGAGGGATGAGGAGATGGGAAAGAGGAGAAAGGAGATGAGGGGGGAGGGGGAATTGGGCCTCCGGAAACCTCACTCAATTCGGGGAAATGCAACGCAAGCGTAACTTCACAACCGGTTTTCTGTGAGGCCATGGTATCGCACCGGTCGACCCATTCGTGCCTAAGCATGGCTCTACCACTGAAAAACTACCACTAAAAATCATCTCCTAACTACTACACTTTTCAATTAACAAGATAACTGTCAAATATAGTGCTTAGGGCACAAATGAGCAGATGGTTCTATCTTTTTTATATATAATATAAGTGGTTCACGAGCAGACAGTTCACCTGATTGTAAGTTTCAACCGCTTCTATGGAGTTGCAGGTGGCAACTCAAGTGTCGTAACGTCACAAGTGGATTTCTGTGAGGTGTTGGTACGAATATTACTCCGATCGAGTCGGCTCTCTCACGTAAATTGATATACAACTTTGCTAATACAGCAACGGAGTACGTTTTTACCCAACGGCACAAGAATGAGGGTTATGTTTCTCGAGTGTATTCCTCATCACCCTCCCCGCACTGCCCCATCCCTCATCACCCTCAAAGGCGGGCAGCACTTGTGACTTTTGAGTTACGGGTGTCCATGGGCGGCGGTAGTAACTTACCACCAGGTGACCCGTCGGTTCGTTTGCCCCATATCGCATAAAATATATATATACATATATAATGTGGTTGATTTATCAAGCTATTTATGTTAACAGGAAAAAGGTTATTATATCATCCTGTTTTATGTTTTTAACATTTTTCATATCTCATATATAATTATATATTAAGTAAATATTCTTAATTAATTAATATATAGTTAATATATGCAGGATTGCATACATAAATAGATATTATAAAGCTTTTAAATATTAGATTTCTGTATATAATTACACATAAACAACTCGGGTTTAGTTCTCTAATATAAAACATTGTTTCGTTTCGTGTTTCGTTGGTGTTTTGAATATTATACTGTGTTTTAAACTAACATGACCGTTAAATCGCGTTATCAACATTAACGAGTATTCTTTCGTATTATTTTTGTTAATTAAACCTTTAGATATGAGGAATCCATTCATCTATTTATTCATATTTAATTTTATCTATTACATATCCTCACACCTGTATTCCTGAACTTTTAGGCAGAGGCGTAAGAAACGTCCAAATTTTGCCGACTATATTTTTTAGTGCCACTGAAGTAAAAGGGGGCTTGTCGCCGTGGGGTCACTTTGGGAGTGAGATGGTATATTTGGGAGTATATTGAAAGGGAGGGAAAGGATATAATGGAAAGGGATCGTATATTGATTATAAAAGGATAGGGATGTATTAAGTCGCCCACACCCACACACCAAAAAAAAATTTTTTTTTTTAGATAATTTCCGTATTAGGATTAATTCCTGTGTCGCGGGGGACTTTACAAACATTCAATCAACGGAGACAAAGAACACCCAGTCTCAGGACAATCATTTGAGGATCACCCAAAGTCTTGTCCCGTGTAGCATTAGCCCCGGTAAGGTGTTAACCCGTGGGGGTTTCAACACAAAAAAAAAGACATCTATTGAGTAGTGTTTATAAGCAATGGTTCAAGTAGATCAGCGTCGCATACGCATATTGAAATGTCTGAAGCCAAAAAGTCCGAGCGCTCTAACCGATGTTTGATCTTATGAGCCTACCGCCGCTCATAGACTCCATACACCAGACATTCAAGAGTCTAACAGAAACTACTAGAAATTGATAACAACGCCATCTATGCAAAGAATGTTAAATTAAAATATATCAGCCTTTATAACATATTTTAAACTCTCCCCAGGGCCCACCCCGTGCTGCACTTAGTGGCGGGGTCGTTAGCAGGAGTGACGTCACAGAGTGCTACCTATCCCCTGGACCTGGCGAGAGCGCGGATGGCAGTCACCAACGCCCAGGAGTACGGCACTCTCAGGGCTGTGTTTGTTAAAGTGGCACACGAGGAAGGGCTTAAAACACTATATAGGTAAACTTAAATTAAAACTAATAATAATTTAACACATAGTAATATAAGGACCTGGATGACCAAGCTCTGCTCGGTTATTAACGTTCCGTACCTCAAAAGGTAAAAAAATTAACCCTTACAAGATCACTCACTTGTCCGTCTGTCTGACCGTGTGTCACCACTGATTTTCTCAGGAACGCGTGGACCAACAATTTGAAATTTATACCTGATTCTGAGGTGTACAGCCCCTATTAGATATATCAAAATCAAGGTCCTGAGTCAACACGATAAAAAGATATGGGCAAACTTGTTAGTACCAAAATTAACCTTAATTTTCAACTTTTTAATTTTTCGTAATTTGCCCTTTACTTATGATGTAAGCTGCTTCTTTTTTTAAAAAAAAAAACATTATCTCAGAATTATTTATTTCTTATACTTTAACTTATGTGAGTGCATTCTAAACTATGTGCTATCTTGTAATTTTCAAAGATTATTATTTAAATTTTTATACATAAATCTGTACATCCAAGCGACATCCTCGCTACTAAATACCTATAGTTTAATTCTTGTCAGCCCTCTATCATACAAACGATTTATTTTAAAGACCATTTTTAAGAATCAATTGTCAGTTACAAACCAGGATTTCTGTATTAAAAACTAAGGATTTACCTAAAGCTGTTATCTATTTACGGCATTAATTCATTCATTCATTCATTCACACCACCCTAAAATATGAATTTCTTAAACACCCCTTCAATATCCCTTCCCATCCATTTCAATCACACATACATACACTCATGGATAAGGCAGAGACTTCTCGGACTTCCTTTTGCCAATCATAAGTTATTCCCATTTACATAATAGGGGGCATGCCTATTACCATCAAACGGGCACTTTATGACTGTATACACACTGTCTGATAGATAACAGTTTACAACACCAACGGTAAGAGACGGGTTGGTAATATCCATGAGATTGATTTTAAACAGTATCCTCCGTATACATATAGTAACTCACTATGATCCACATAACACTAACAGAATTTGTGACCCAATTTAACATAAAACGGCTATTTTCAGACGATAATCTCTCTTTCTTGCAACATATTTATATAGTAAATTGAACACAATATTAAATGTTTTCTCAAAAACGACATAACTGTAAATCTGCTATCCAACATTACTTAATTAATGTATCATATACAGACACAGAATCACACATCACTATTATTAATAACGCACATCATCCAAACATATACACCACATAAACAAACGCACACAACACGCACACACACACACACACACACACACACACACACACACACACACACACACACACACACACACACACACACGCACCACAATACACTGAAATACAGATTTTAACCTAGTTTAGGCTACAATCTACAACTGCAACTTTTATTGTTGAACCAATATTATTATTTATTTATCCATAAATTAAGTCCCAGACACTCCCTCAGAGATAAATTTAAAGAGATTAATATTATGACTGTGCCCTCTCAGTATATTTATGAAAATCTCATGTACGCACATAAAAATATTAATCTGTTTAAAAAATACAGTGATATCCATAGTGTAAATACTAGGAACAAAAACAAATTTGTTGTTCCTAAAACCAGGCTCAAGAAAATAGGTGGTTCGTTTAGATGCCAAAGTATACATTTCTATAATAAGCTTCCTAGCCAAATACAAGAACTAAGCAATAATAAATTTAAATCATTTATAAAAAAAAAACTAAGTCAAAAAGCTTTTTACACAATTAAAGATTATATTGAAGATAAAAAGGCTTGGGAATGAGCTGCTTCATTAATGTACATGAGCCTTTGTTTTTTGTTTATAATTTTTTTTTTTTATACACATTGACATTTTATATTTTACTTTTTGACATGAATACTTACTTTGTTAAGTATTATATTGTTTTTTTTTATTGTTTAATCTTTGTACCTTTTGACATACTTGATACTTTGTTAAGTATAATATATTATATATTTGTTTCTTTTTTTTTTAATTTATAAATTTAATTATTGTAAATGTGAGGACTATGTAGGTTATTTATTTATTTATTTTTTTCTCTTTTCTCCTGTAGTTTGTTTTATAACGATGTCTGACAGTTTGAGTACTTTTGCGGCCTACCCAAATGTCCTTGCTTTGGTACTGTTCGTCGGTCCGTTGAGCTCCTTAAAGTTCTAAGTTGAGCTACACGATAACTGACAAATGCTTGCACTGTTTGGACGGGTCCACTCAAATGAGCGTGGTGCTTTCTTCAAAAGCTCATCTCAGACGTTAGCGTGCATGGTTCTCATATGTTTTTGACCAGTACATCTGTATGGACTTTAAAACAGACTTTGACCTCTGAGTTTGTTTCGGTGTTTCTTCTCAGGGTAGTCAGCTAGGAAACACCGGCCTCATCTAGCATAAACTAACAGAAAAAAATAATATATTGACGTGTAAAAGTGTTGTTGTAACCTATTTACAAAATAAAGATCATTTATCATTTATCATTTATCATTTATGTACATTCTGTTGTTTGTGGTGGAAATAAACAATTTTTTTTATTTTTTATTCTGCTCCACCGAGATCGACAACAACTATGAACCTATAAGCAATATCTATTCTTCTTTAAATGTACTTCTTATTTTGCACCTAACTCCCCAAGTGCCTGGATAAACCATAAACTATTAAATTTACAAAATAACAGTAACCGTGATGTTGTTCGTTCCTCACTCAACTGACCGTTGTCAATCTTATAATGCACTTTTAGCCTTTTTATCGCCCCCTCCATTCCCCGCCATTTATCTGACGGACCAATGTCGGAATGTATAAGAGTATGATAATATATGATAAAATGAGTAGTCAACGTTTGAGAATGGAAAACATACGATTCCGAACTAGACCGTTTCTGCTCCTCCTTCCTGTGGTCAGTTAAAGCCTGGAATGCACTACCAGCGCATGTGTGTCCCTCCCACTTTGATTCCGGATCTTTTAAGCGGGGCGTGAAATAGCACCTCACCAGGCCGCTATAGTGTGGGTTACCATGCTCTATTGACAACACTTGCAATGAGGATGGTGACCACCACTCTTGGACTCCACTCATTGCTATCCAGGCAGAATGGAGTCATTATAGTAGGCCTATATACATATGTATATAAAAAATAAACATGTATTGACACATTTTATAATATACTGTTATGTTGTATTGTTCGCAGGGGTTATCCCGCGACGGTGTTGGGTGTGATACCATACGCAGGCGTATCATTCTTCACGTATGACTCTTTGAAGCACAAACATTTAGGTAATATCTCATTTTTCTCCTTCTCTTTCTATAGCCAAGATCGGATGGGACAGGGATTCTCACACAGATTCTCTTTTATGCTCTGCTTTGTAATTTTTATATTTAATAATCAATTTAAGTCTTTAGTAACAAAAATGTTTTTGTTATCTGTATGTTTAATTGTCACGGTCCTAAAGAGCCTAAACGGCTTGTGATTTCGACATGTGATTTACAGTAATAGAGCCTTGCTTAGGGACAAATGAGCCGGCTCCAGCGGTGCGATACCACTGCTTCACAGAAAACCGGTTGTAAAGCAACGCTTGCGCTTGCTTCCCCGTAATTATTGAGGTTCCCGGATTCCAAACTCCCCCTTTCTTCTCCCCTCACCACCCCTCTCCTCTTTCCCATCTCATCCCAACTCTCTTCTATTCCACATCCCCATCCTTCGTCACCCTCAAAGCGAGCAGCGCCTTTACGACTATTAAGTTTCAAGTGTCCATGGACGACGTTACGACGTTATCACTTACCATCGGGTGACCCGTCTGTTCGTCTGTTACCCTATAATATAAAAAAAAATGTGAGGTATCGTGGTGCGAAAGGTTATATAACATTTCGAGGTACCGTGAAAATAGGCAGTCGGGTTTTATTTGATCGTTTGTGTTTCAGAGTACTTCGGCAGCCCTCAGGGTCCTCTAACGAACGTGGTGTTTGGTGGGGTGGCGGGCGCGCTAGCTCAGAGCGCGTCGTATCCCCTCGACATCGTGCGTCGCCGCATGCAGACCTGCCGCCCAGGACCCGACGGACGATACCACTACTGCAGCATCGGGGCTACGCTCACACAGGTTTACAGGTACCAACACTTGCATCTACAACTATGTTACAATGGTTTCTTTCAACTTGAAAGAACTCTTGAATAATGAAATTAATGAAAGTATTCAACCGAGTTCAGTTTAGTGTCGCTAGATGGCGCTGTAGTATGTTTTGTTTTAGTCGCGCACATGTTATACTCTATTTTCTCTTTCCTTCCAGATCTGAAGGCTGGCGAGGTTTCTTTAAAGGTTTAAGCATGAATTGGATTAAAGGCCCCATAGCTGTGGGTATCTCATTTGCTACCTACGATTATATAAAAACTAGCCTGAGAAATGTAGCCATTCGCCTAGAAAGATAGTAGGGTAAAGATAGGGGGTAACTACTTACTAAGGTAGGGGGGGTTAACTCCTTACTAAGGTGTGGGGGGGGGGATACTTCTAACTAAAGAGGGGTTACCTCCTTATTAAAGGGGAGGTATACTCCTTACTTAAAATGGGGGTAAGTGCTTGCAGTCAATTTGCTCGTCCAAGTTCATCTCTATAGAAGATATTACTCTAAAGAAACTCAAGAAGAAATACAGGGTGTTATTGAAAGTGGTCGTCTTTGACGGGCCTGTTTGTCTAGTGGTTGGTGACGCTGCACCAGTGATCGTGGGTTCGATTCGTAACCAGGACAAATAAATGTGTGATGAGCACGAGAATTCATTTTATGTCTGGGTGTAATTAATCTATAATATATTAGTGTGTATATCAGCAGTCTGGTTACCATATAGTACAAGGCAAAAATATAATGGTGTGCGTAAGATTTCTCAAGTTACTATTATTTTAGGAGCACCATGTATATGTCTAGGCCAGATCACGAATTGATCATTTCATGAAATGGCTAACCATATATGGCCAAACGTTTGTGATCATATCATTAAAATAGTTACATCGTTCACTGTTAGGGGCGCTGATGTCGTTTCGTTTTGTTTGTGATATATTTTTTGTTTTAAAACCGAATAGTTAAGTGCAATTAATAAATAAAAGTGCAATTAAATATCACAACCACAACTTAGACACTTAGAATTTGTATTACAACTTTAATATCATGATGAACCTAAATTAATTATATGGTCAAACGTGGATATGACATAACAATATGAATGAACTATGACGTTTTAACGATATGCTCAGTTTTAGCTAAGCACTTCGTCAAGTAAGACCATTTCATGAAGTACGACCATTTCATAAAGTACGACCATTTCATAAAGTACGACCATTTCATGAAGTACGACCATTTCATAAACTCAATGACCTGGCCACGACATTGTATATAGAAGATAAATGTTAAGTTAACTTCGATTTTTGAAAACAAAAGTCAATTGAGGTGCACATTTCTAAAAAAAAGTGTTATCAATTTACGTACACGCATACGCTCACACGAACACCAATATTTTGACAAAATACCTTGGTCCTATTCATGTGTTGAATTGTAATTGAGCTATATAGTGAATTCATTACTTAATTATAAATACATTTTTTTCTAAAATTGTTAACGCTATAACGTCATTCACAGGGTGTACCATACAACCCAAAAAAATACCAAACATTTTAGTAACATCTGTATAGTATTATGTATGAATGTTAGTGGTCTTAAAATATTTGTATATTATATATTTATATATAGAGGATTTAGAATAAATTTTGTTATCAGATATAATCAATATAAGTAAACACAATTATTCTAACTAATAAAAAAAACGCGATTATTAGCTAAAACGTAACAATCAACTAAGAGTGAGTATTTTTAACCGACTTCAAATAAATGAGGTTCTCAATTCATCTGCTTTTTTTTTGTTACGCGATATCTTTGCCATTTCTGAACCAATTTAAATCATTATCTAAAATAATGTTAATAGATGGGTAGAACTGGAGCTGTTCAATTTTGTTAAAAAAAGAATTCCACCTCTATGGTTCATGATCTAGTGTTTATTTAAATATACGCTTTTACTCACGTTTTACTATCGAGTCTGAAATTAGTCGGACATCCCCAAAAAGACACACTTGAGTAAAACCGAATATTTAAATAAATATGAATATAATTCACTAAAGTTGTTATTCTAACACGATCAAGTGATTAAAAATACTTATTACACTAATTTATAATGATAAGTATATTAGAGTCGGTTATATACACTTTTATAATAATAAATAATAGTCTAGAAAATATGATACAATATTATTTGTAGACATTCTGTATACAGAATAGCCTTACTCTGTTGCTAGTGTCATATAATCATCACTATATACAGATGTATCTTTGTTTATTTGTCCATTTAATACTAGCAATTTTCTGCACTTTCACCAACTTCTATGATCGCTTCTCCGGTCTTCGGCGTCGTAGCGTCAAGTTTTAAAATATATATTAATATATATTCATTATAAAATATATTAATCCTAAATATATATATATATATATGTATATATATATTAATTATAATATATATTAATCCTTCATAAATACACTGTTCGATTGAAAAAGTATTTTTCAAATCCGAGTCACCAGACCAGTTCCAGAGGTCCATGATTTCATTTTGGTTGGCCTCAATGAATTAATATCGGATTAAAAAAAACTTGCATTTGTTAAGCATAATAGCGTGACATAGCAAGACAATTTTCACCAATTTCATATATACTGTCCTATAGATAACTGTCCGATCCGTTGGCTGTATTTTACGCCACCACAACCACCAGAAGAGTTGGTGTGTCTCTATTCTACGGTTTGATATTTTGTATTTGATAGGCATATTCTTAACATAGCTATTATTTACATATTATATATATTTCATTACATAAAGCAGATTATATAAAAAAACGACTGACAACTTGACAATAAGTATGATATATTAATATACAATTTATATATGTACATACATACACTGATGCAGGCAGGTAGAGCCCAGGTAGGCCGTCTTGACCGGTGCGATACCACGGCCTCACAGGAAACCGGTTGTGAAGCAACTGCGTTGTATAGCCCCGAAATTAGTGAGGTCTCCGGAGGCCCAACTCCCTCTCTCCTTTCTCCTCACCCTTGCCCCCCCCCCCTTTCCCATATCCTTACCCCTCTCTTATTTTGCCTCACCTCATCCCTCATCACCCTGAAAGGCGGGCAGCGCACTTACGACTCTCGAGTTGCAGGTGTCCATAGACGGCGGTAGTCACTTACCATCAGATGACCAGTCTGTTCGCCTGTCCCCCTATAATACAAAAAAAAAAATTAAAGCCCCCATTTTGCCGATTATAATATATATATATAGGTTATACAGATTGGGGCGGGGGGGGGGGGGGGGGGGGGGTATAAGCAATAGCTGAAGCTAGTCGTCAGTAGTAGTCAGAGTCTACCTATAACTCTGAGTGGCTGGTGCCGGGAACTCCAAGCCCTCTAAATACTTATTGCTGGTCAACTTTTTTTATTTTCAACAGACTTCAAAAAGGAAGAGGTTCTGATTTTTTTTTTATGTTTGTCACCTCAGAACTTTCAACTGCGTGAACCGATGTCGACGATTTTTTTTATTTGAAAGCTGGTGCTTTCCATGTGGTCCCATTTTAATTTGATCCAGTTCTGACAATAGCATCCATGAGTAAACCATATGTCTTAAATTAGCATTAACCATGTGCGCGACAAATGGACAAATAACTCAATATCACGCCAACCGATTTCGATGATTCTTTTTTATTGGAAAGGATGTACTTCAAGGGTAGTTAGATGAGAGTTTGGTCCAGTTGTGACAATGGCATCCATGAGAAAACCATATTAGTCTTAAATTTTATGATTGCGCAATATGACGCATTGGCAGTCGGTTGTCTACTTTTTTAAAGTCCAATTATAAATACAACTCTCGCATTATGAATTATTCCTGTGTTGCGGGGGACTTGACAAAAATACAAACAACAGACATAAAGAACGCCAGGGCTCGGGACAACTATTTGTGGATCGCACAGAGTTATGTCCCGTGCGGGCATCGAACCCACGTCAAATATTTAAGAGGCTAGTACGTGGAATTTTATTGTATAGACACCCGTACAATAACAGGTCTATATTCACCAGGCGCATGTAGCTTTTCGGAGTCGTTTTCATGATATTTTCTAGCTTTGAGAAAAAACTGAGTAACTTTTTATAAAAATGGTTAAATAAGATACATGCTATCTGCCTATGCATAATGACGCATATGAAGAACGCATGCTATATTACACTCCCTCCGACCAGTAGAGGTTACCTTGTCCTCCAACAAACTAAGAGAACTTTTAGTGCGCGATTCAGAATCATCAGTTACCGAGTAGTTCAGTTATTCATCGCTAGATGGCGTCTTAATATATTTACTATATGTATTATAATTGATATGTATTAATGATTAATTCCTGTATCGCGGGTGACTTTATAAACATTCAAATAACGGATACAGAACACCCACACTCGGATCAACAATTTTCAGGTTTACACTAAGTGTTATCCCTGATGGGGTTCGAACTCAAAACTCTCAGTGCAGCAGCGTAGGGGCGAGCTGACCACTTAAACCACTGTGCCATCCGTGCAATCTTCTTTCTTATACTCAAGAAAATATGGAGTAGGTATTAGCTTTCGTACATTTTTGGTTAAAACTAAAAACGCACATTTTGCTTTATATATATATGC
Organism: Tyria jacobaeae; assembly: GCA_947561695.1. Lineage (NCBI taxonomy): Eukaryota > Metazoa > Arthropoda > Insecta > Lepidoptera > Erebidae > Tyria > Tyria jacobaeae. Next base: position 9,259,009 of record OX387235.1, on the reverse strand, counting down.
CTGGGGGTTGGGCCCTCGGTAACTTCACTCCCTCGGTCACAGAATGCAAGCATTGTTTAACAGCCGGTTTACTGTGAGTCTGTGGTAATACTTCGGTTGAGCCGGCCCGTTTTCGCCTGGTGGTAATATTCATTATATTCACCGCATTCAACGGAGAGCATCGCTCGCTCACTCGCATCATCGACTGCCAAGATATTTCTGATCGGCTTGACACCTTGGCGTTAGTATAGATGTAGAGCGTTGTCCCTCTCGCACGAAATACTAACAGTCCGGATTTGTCGAACGACTGACAAAACGTAACACATGTAGTGTGCGAAAGGGACAACGCTCTACAAAGCCGAAATTAGCCGATTGTCTCTTTCTAGAGGTCGATGTGCATTATTTGATGCCCAGTACTGTACATGGTACATGAGTAAACAATTTATTATGTTTTTACACCACCTTCGTATTAAATACCTATAGTTTTATTCATATCAGCCGTTCGCTCTTATTATATGTTAGCACTGTAGATCAATTTTAAATTTGAATTGTCAGTTTGAAAAAAATATTTGTATATAAAAATCAGAAATTTTACTTCGTCAACTACAAGATTCTAAAATGTGAAACAAACTTTCTCAAACATGTACGTATTGTGTTCATATAATATATTATATACTGTTATATATTGGTGTATATCGTATAGAGTTTTTACCACACATTACTATGGGTTTATCTTTACGAATGTGCCCTACACTGAAAACCGGTAGACAAACAATGAATGAATTGCATTGCCGAGTGAGTGAGGGTACAGGAGACTTAACTACCACCCTCAACTTTCGCTTCCCCTCATCCCTCCCACTCTTCTTTACCCTCCCGGTGACCCGTCTGTTCGTCTGTCAACCTATACTATAAATGTTTATTTAATGTGTTAAAAGGTTCTTCTCCTTCGATCAGTATTTAGCGCATTCCCTGTTTTATTGTTAAGTGAAATCGTGTCCTTAATATTATTAAAATGTCTTATATGTACAGTGTACACTCATTTATATACATTTATATCTGTGGAGGAATAGCTAGAGACATAGGCATTCTGATGAGAGTAACTTAGTCCCTCTTTCGTAATAAAAGGTAAGCCTTTTTGCCGTCAACCGAGCATTTTAGGAGTGAAAGATGTATAGTGACCAGCAATGAATAAGTAATATAATGGTACAGGGTTTTGTAGACTCACGTTCGGTCCATTATGCGTTTAGAAGCCTGCTGCGGCGTTCGCAGGCTTCCAGGAGCATCCTCGCACCTACGAGGATTTCTGACAGTTGTGTAGTCACTCCCTCGCTTTCCAGGATGACTTGCGGGCCGTTTCTTAAGCGCTCAGGCGTGTTGATAATAAATAGGTGTCGGTTCAGAGCGAAATGTAATACTTCTGCCCACAATTCGGATGTCCGTTCGGTGAAGACCACTAGTCTACGCGATAAGCGTGGTGTACTTTTGTCAGTACCTGTTTGGATTGTCTGCAGCCAGGTGTGTTGATTGGTGGCAATGTGATAATACGTATACAGAATGATTAGGAACTGCAATAAATTGTTCTTATTATTGGTTTACCTTTTACTGTTACATAATGCCCCCTGCAAGCCTTCTGCAATCATCCGGGAAATGATTATACTGTCTGACAGATAGCAGTTCAGGTAGGTCCAGGTGGCCTATTATGAAACCCATGGAAAGAAACGGGGTAGCACAACTCTAATCGACTGAGAACCACAGATAAGGCTATAAATGTAACTTATTATTTAATATTACAATTAAACCAAGTTTGTTATATGTATGTTAATAATTTGTTATACATATGTTAATTTGTTATACAACAATAATTTATTATACATTACATATACAGCAATAATAATTTATTATATTAAACAAATATTTTGTTATACATATATTGTAAATATAAGTTTCTGACGTTGAAATTAAAATGTTTGTTTGTGTTTTATAAAATTATGAATTAGCTACTCAAGATCAATACGATAAATCGATCATATAAAGTAACATTATTGAAAAACATCACTCTCCTTCCTGCGCAGTCGCGGGTAAAGGAGTGAGCTCCTTTGTTCATTTGTTATTGCCTGTTAATATCTAAAAATATATTTATTGTAAATACTAGAATGTATAAATTGTTATTTTCGACATTTTTTTTGTATAATGGTAAACACATATAGACATGGTTTTTGTTATTTAAATAAATGCAATATTATATTAAGATTATTTCGTTATTAGCGATATCTAAAAATTTCTGTTTGTAATATTATTTTTATTTTATTTAGACAATAGACCCATTTGGTGGTTTCAATCGTTTCGACTCTGCCATGTCACTTCACCCTCGGCTCCGGTGAGGTGAAGACACGTGGAGGCTTCCACACTAATCAATTTTTTTTTTCAGAAGTATATTCATAAATTAATATATAATGTCGCAGTTAAGTCTTTATCGCTCAGAAACAGTTATGACTGAAAAATATCATCCTCATCACCCTCAAAGGCGGGCAGCGCGCTTGCGACTCTTGAGATGCGGGTGTCCATGGACGGCGGTTGTAACTTACCATCAGGTGACCCGTCTGTTCGTCTGTCCCCCTATAGTATAAAAAAAAGTAGTTTTGACTGACGCTCTTATTTAAAAGTATGTATTATATCAACAAACAAAATAGATACATATGTCTTAATTAATTAGGATGACAATGATAATATATAAACTAAACGAACCTAATTATTTGGAACCACTTGTGATCTTTAATTTTAATATTATTACTTTTAATGTTTACAGCAACAGCATATGTATATTTTCTTAAATGCGCATTACATATTGATTTTTATGTTTCTTTAATAATCCGCGGGCATAGGTGTGCTTTATTCATTGAGTTATATCGACATACTATAACTTTTTGTAATGTAATGTATAACTGTTATACGCCTCAATATATAAAATAAAAAAAATTGGACTTATTTAAAGTTTTGTTTAAAACTTCATTTTTGTTTTTAGAGAAAATATGTTAATCGGATTATTCAATCATTTTTAATATCTTTATTTATTAATTAATTTTTAATATGACAACTTCTGCACTAGGAGTTATTCCTGTGTCACGGAGGACAAATATACACAACGGTCACACATTTTTGTCCTGTCAGGCCGTCAATTTCACCAACCACTAAAGCAACAGGCTAGATAAATGACAAACTAAGATATGAGGCCTTAACCTGTATAACACAAATAGACTTATTTAGATATAAATATAGCTTGTATCCCCAATGAGAAGGCAGAAGCGTGCCTATTAATCGCTCAAACTTTCTAGAGGTAGATTGGAGAAAGAAAGAAAGGTTTATTGCTTATACGGATGTATTGAGTGTAACCAGCTAGTGCAGGATACCCTCGCATACCATATAACTCGAACTGGCTGATGATAAACACCCGCACACATACATATGTATATTTTAACACTTGTTCAATTAATTTTTCAGTGGTAGAGCCACGCTTAGGTATGAATAGGTCGGCACTGGACCGAAAGTAGTGAGATTTCCGGAGGCCCAACCCCCTGTCCTCTTTCTTCTCCCCTCATCCCGATTCTCTTCTTTCCCCTCCTCGCACCCTCTCCCTCATCACCCTTAAATGGAGGCAGTGGGAGTTGCAGGTGTCCGTAGACGGCGGTTGTCACTTACCATCAGGTGACCCGTCTGTTCGTCTGACAACGATTGAAGGAGGCAAACAAATTTATTTTATACCGAGCCCTCGCTCGGTATAAAATATATATATATATATATATATACATATTAGTACCCTCGTACTGCCACCTTAAAATATGTATATATACATATATGTATATATATATTTAGTGTGTAGGATTCGATCCTTCTCTCCTCGACTTCTAAAATTGTATTTCAATTTTATACCAATGCACAATATACTTCATTCAATTTATTCGTCGAAGTCGAAATACATCAAGCTGTTTGGACTTTGCGAAACAAGCGTTACTTCACAACTGGGTTTCTGTGAGGCCGTGATATCGCACCGGTCGAGCCGGCCCATTCGTGCCTAAGTATGACTCTACCACTGTTACAGTATACAGATTCTAACGATAATCCACACATCCAAGACTATTTAGGCATTTAGAAGTTATGGTTTAATAAAGAAAGTAGTACATTAATATGTGAACAAAGACAACACCAAACTGTTATGAAGTGCAACGTTATTTTTTAAATATGTATGTTATTTCGTCTCTAGCTTTTGCCCACTACTTCGTACGCGTGGAATTAAGAATCAAGTACCTATATTTTTATTTAGGTGGTCACGATATAAAATTGACCCTATATTGCAAGTTAGACGTGTAGCAATACATTTGTTAAATCTGCATTCAATTCCATGCAGTAGTTTTTGCGTGATGCGTGTACATAAATATTATATACAGACATCATGTTACAATTTTACTATATGTATAAACGTTATATAATGTTAAGGCTTTGTTAATCGAAGTATTATAAAATATGTGTAGTGTACGCGTTTAATGAGGCTGGCGGTAAGCAATCAACATGAGCTTCTTATGACGCTAAAAGATATTACAATAACATGTATGTGTGTATACCTTTATTTTATTTTAAAGTTAGAATACCATATTCAATGATAATAAATTCGGCTGAAAAATAATGGGGAATTACTCGTCAACTGGTCATAAAACTTTGTATAGAAAATAATGTATGTAAAATCATTTCAGGTTTCATGTTTTTTTTTTTATACTATAGGGGGACAGACGAACAGACGGGTCACCTGATGGTAAGTGACACCGCCGTCCATGGACACTTGCAACTCAAGAGTCGCAAGTGCGCTGCCCGCCTTTGAGGGTGATGAGGGATGGGGGATGCAGGGAGCGGAAAGAAGAGAGGAGGGATGAGGAGATGGAAAAAGTAGAAAGGAGATGAGGGGAGAGGGAATTGGGCCTCCGGAAACCTCACTCAATTCGGGGAAATGCAACGCAAGCGTTACTTCACAACCGGTTTTCTGTGAGGCCGTGGTATCGCACCGGTCGAGCCGGCCCATTCGTGCCAAGGCATGGCTCTACCACTACCAATGTTATAAAACAATCGACAGCTATTCTTTTTCTGGACGTAAGACATTCATCTGAAGGATTATATAATTTATATTTTATCAACTAGATCCAATACGACTCCGACAACTGACGCTTGTTTCTATGACTAGCTTTTTCTAAACTGTGGACTCGACTACACGTAACATGTTGCTATCTGAAACTACCATCCGAAATCACAGAGAACGAGAGAGAATCACACTGAACAGTAATAATAGTCCATGTCGATTGCTAATCGTCCGCGCTTTTACTCAAGTTGTAGAATAGTTGTTATATAGTTGTTAACGAGTATAATTAAATAAAAAAAATATACAAAACGTTTTGAGTTTTATTTATATTTAAAAGAACCTTGGCTGATTACCCTCCTGAAATTCTCACTCATATACAAGCCATTCCCTGCAGTTTCATCTACGCTCATGCTCATTGCTCTCCATTGCTCAGAGTCAGAACGTTATGTCGTACAGCCTACCTATATTATTTCTCAATAAATAATATGTCAAACACAAAATAAAAATCAAATTCGATTAATAGCATACATACACAGCAGTCTCCCCTCAGGGTTGTATTAAACACTCATATTTTGTTAATTATAATTTGTCCCCACTAACGTAATAGGGCTATTATTACTACCTATCAGATGCTCCTTGTAAGGTAGTAACTTTTGTTAGTGTATTTTTTTTTCTAGCAACAACAAACTAGCAAACTTGTTTTCAGTGGTAGAGCCATGCTTAGGCACGAATGGGCCGGCTAGACCGGTGCGAAACCACGGCCTCACAGAAAACCGGTTGTGAAGTAACGCTTGCGTTGCATCTCCCCGAATTGAGTGAGGTTTCCGGAGGCCCAATTCCCCCTCCCCCTTTTCTCTCCCCTCATCTCCTTTTTCCCATCTCCCCATCCCTCTCTTCTTTCCGCTCCCTGCATCCCCCATCCCTCATCACCCTCAAAGGCGGGCAGCGCACTTGCGACTCTTGAGTTGCAAGTGTCCATGGACGGCGGTGTCACTTACCATCAGGTGACCCGTCTGTTCATCTGTCCCCCTAGATAAAAAAATAAAAAAAATAAAATCTTCGGACACGTTTCAATATATCAATAGATTAATTAGATCACTGTAGTCCACAGCTGTATATGCCGCTCTTAATTACATAATACGTAGTCAGATACTCCTTGTAAGGCAGTGACTTTCGTTAGTGTAAATATTTTTACTTCAGCACTAAGGGACAAACGAGCTAACGCCTCACATGGTGGTAAGTGATTACCGTTTAGGGACGTTTGAAACTCAGGCGTCAGAAGTGCACTGATCTTCTTTGAGGGCGGGGAAAGAGAATACTGGGCTCGGGAATCCAGTAACCTTACTAGCTGAAACAACGCAAGCATTGCAACGCATAAATATATCGATCATTACACACAGCGTGTAAAATTAATATTAAAAAGATACATACATACGTATACACACGCCTGTATTCCGGAAGGGGTAATCAGAGGCGTAATTAACGTCGCCATTTTGACAATTATAATTTACTCATTCATAAATTTTGGTTTATTACGTGTGTTAATAGTGTATATCACTCTTTTGCTGAAACTAGTCTTTATTATGAAAGTATATTACGTTGCCATAGATATATCTATTGACATGCAGCGGTCATTACGTTTGTTCCTTTACTGAAACGATCACAAATATATTTTGATAATATAATACCAGACGTATTAAAATCGAAAAAATTGGTGTTCCCATGTTCTAGTTATAACGGGTTAAAACGTATTATATTATACATATATACGTACTTACGTATTATATTATATATATATAATTTACGGGAGCTAAGCTAGCTAGCTTAGCTCCCGTAAACGTTTTTTTCAACGCATCTGTAATCTGTGCTAGCTAGCAGATGGGCCTTCGCAACTCAAGAGTTACAGATGCGTTGCCGGCTTTTTAAGTTAGGAGTATGCTCTTTTCTTGAAGGTTTGAAGGTCATATCGGTCCGGAAGTACGGCAGGAGACAATTTTGTTCCATAAGCTGGTTGCGGGGCAAGAAGCTTCTAGAGAAGTACAGTAGTGGAGGGCCAATCATCCAGCTAAGGAAATTTTGTCGCGTAGGAAGATGGCGAAGACCTGCGTCCACACATGGCTGTAATTATAGAACGTTATGGAAAAAAGTCAGATTACTTTTTTCGGTCCTGCTCAAATTAACCCAGAATTTGCAGATTTCTTTCTGTAAGCTACACCGAGCGAATTAGCCTTTTATCCATAAACAGCATAGCAGAAAGCACTATAATATCAATGGTAATTTTTAGTAGTAAGTGCGGTCACCGATATATAAGCGAACCGAAGGCGTAGGAGGACACGTATTAAAAATAAGGGAAAGCAATGGAAACGAACATTGCTCATTCGGATGCCTTGGGGCGCGTCAGCAATAGCTCGGGGTCCTGGCAAAATACTGTAGTTTGAACTGGCTGAAGCCGGGAGTTCGGGCTTCAAAATATAGGATACGAACAGACGGGACATCTGATGGTAAGCGACAACCACCGTCCGTCAGACACCTACAAGAGTCGCAAATGCGCTGATCGCCTTCGAGGGTGATGCGGGAAGGGGAAAGAGGGGATGAGAAGTTCGAAAAGAGGGGGAGTTGGGCCTCCGGAAACCTCAATAATTTCGAGAAATGCGACGCAAGCGTTGCTTCACAACCGGTGTTGTGTAAGGCCGTGGTAACGCACGTTTCGTGCCCAAGCATGGCTCTGCCACGATAATTTCACTCGATCAAGAAGTACATCAATAAATAAATATATAATGTTTACAGTTAACCAACTTCACTGGGAAAAAAACCACGGCAGTCGTGAAAATTAATCATTAACTTAGGGCATGTATGAAATGAAAATGTTTAATAAATTTCAGTTTACACGCCACTATTTATAATACATAAAAATATTTCCACCAAAAAATTATATAATCGTGTGAATAAATTGAAATATGACTAGACAGCGATTTAGAAATCTGAACATATTCCCTTTCTTTCCCAATCTCCATATCTTGTAGGTTCTGGCCCCCTTGGACCTCCAACTTCTCCAGTATGTGGGTTTGTGTTATTTGGCCAAGGGGGAAGAGGGTCATTCTTAACTTGACTTGCACGGAGAACGTGTTCATCCACATCATCTTGAGATGTCTCATTTAGTTTCTTTTTAAAATCTTCCATTCTCTTAGACGGGGTTTTTTTGGATTCTTTAGCAGGATTTTCGGCTTGAGCAGCTTCAGCCGTTGACGTATGACAATACCTCGACATTGTTAAAGCATTAATTGGCATCCCTGTAATGTTATTAAATTAAAATTAGAAGTTAATGAATAAAATGAGTAATAAATGCGTGTCTAATTATATGTTTATGACAATGAATCAAGCATATGGCCATCACGGTCATGCTTATCAAGAAATAAAGATGCATTGTCATGAATATGAGTAAATTTCAGCTCATTCGGACACGGGGATGCGGGTCAAATTGAATACGCAAAATTTGATCGAAACAAACAGATTAATCATTTAATTTAAAGCCTATAAAAATGCAATTGTTTTATTATTCTGAGGAGCCTATACCTTCATTCCCCGGGTTAAACTGTAGGGAATTCAACACACTAGGCTATCATGTTCATCACCTAGGACGGCAGCCCTGCCGTTTCCCCAATCGCCCCCAACCCAACGCCTTAAACACACAAACAACGCCATAACTAGGTACAACTTTTTGTGATCGCACAATACTTTTTTCCTTGTGAATAGAATCCACAACTTCAGGCTCAGCAGTCAGCAACTAAACAAACACAGATCAGAAAAATAAATAATAACATGTAGACGACAATTATCGAGCGGATTAGATCTCTTTATTTAGTAGTACTTAGGTACGGGTGTCAGAGTTGAAAGGTCACAAAGGACATCGCAACAATTCCAGCTCGTTATTAACCGCTATCTTCGCCGTATTCTCGATGTTTACTAGCTCGAGAAAATCTCCAACCTAGATCCGTGGGAACGTAGCGGTGAGACTCCGATCGACCGCAATTGGAAATGGATCGGCCACACGCTCCGAAGGGACCCTGAACGTATATCAGGGCAGGCCGCAGAGTAGAATCCCCAAGGAAAGCGTAAACGTAGCCACCCTAAACAGACCTGGCGGCGAACGGTCGTCGCAGAGGCGAACAATGTAGGGAAGACTTGGAGCGAAATGAATGGCGGCGCACTGTGGACGCACTATGCCCCCTCTAGGGGACACAGGAACATAAGTAAATAGTAGTATGCGGCCAAGGAATTGGACTGTTATAGATAGGTAGATAGTCTTAATGTACACGTAATGTATTAAACAAATTATATAATAATAAGCGAGTATAAATGGCGGTCTCATCACAATCTCGTCCAGACAACCTGATGAACTATACTGTAAAGTATTAGGTAATGATGCACAGAGTTAAAAAAAAACCATAAACAATTACATATTTACATACATACATACATACACATATGCAATAAACAGTTATCACTGAGATAAGTGTTTGAGCCCGTCTGATATCCTCTGGCAATACATACCAAATGCGGCTTGCACAGTGAACGATTTTATTGTAAAAAAACATTCTTATATTTTTTTTTCGTTGTGGCAACTGAGCTAATAAAAGTTAGCTGATACTGTCAGCGACAAGTAAGTACTTTGATGCAATATTTAAATAAATATGTCTGAAACTTTGTTGTTGGAGACGGTGACGAGCGTGGAAGCAGCATTGACAATTTTTTAAAACATTAAACTTTCATATCAGAAGCCATAGATATATAGATAATATATGTTATCATTAATAAATTTTGTCAATACATTGTTAAAAAATTGTAGAGTGACTTGATATTTAGAACGTCAGATTTTCTGATGATCTCAAGCACCTTATCTTTCAGACAGAATGTAAACAGTGTGTGCCCGGTTGATGACAATGGGCTTGCTCAGTTCGTAAGTAGGAAAAAATACAGTTAGAGAAATATGCGTATATATATGTAATTAACCCCTAATATAAGAATTAACCATAAATAAATTAAAAGTACACAAAGGATACCCTTAAATACTCACTTTTAGGATAAGTTCTTATCAATTTCATAAATGTAGACATGGTAATGATTTTAAATTGTACGCACTTATTGCTTGTATTTAAATTAATAGTGAATGCTAATGACATTGGCTGACTTACTTTTTGTTTTTTATTAATAAAATGTTTATTGATTTAAACGAGTTAATGCTCACCAAAGAGGTTGTAATACGTGCTTTATTGCTATACACCTCGTTTGGATGATTTACACTCCTTTGAGTGTCTAAAGCACTCACGCCTGACCTGACACTTGGTATTGTCTTTTTTATATGATATTGGGGGACAGACGTACAGAAGGGTCACCTGGCAAGAGACAACCCTCATCCATGGACGGCTCACGATTACGGGGAATCAGTGGACAGTGACGAGGAGAAGTGGAGTTAGGACTCCGATACCCTCACTCGGTAATACAATGCAGGCATTGTTCGTCTACAGTTTTTCTGTGAGGCCGTGTCACTACTCCGGTCGAGCCAGCCTATTCGTGTCTAAACAAGCCTTTCCCACGGTAAACTATATAATTTTATTTAAGCTGTAGAGATCATTGTGTAAAGAGTTAATTGCTTTTTTCGTGTTCACATGTTATTTACTTTATGTTATGTATTTGATATTCATGTTTTTACAATTGCAATTATGGTTTTTATTAGTTTCTATATAAAGTAACTAATTGTTTCGCTATTCAGTAGCCGTTTGATACCGTATACTCGGCAACACTATCTTGTGGAGCCTTACTAGAGGCTTGTACCTCTAACTTAAAAAAAGTAACACTTAAAGGATCACTCTGTTGTTTGTCTTTCAAGAACTTTTTTCACCGAAACGTGAACGCCGGAACGGCATATATCAAGTTATCTTTATGCATAGGCACGAATGGTTCTCACATTTTATTGTAACCTTTTAAACTGTAACACGAAAAATGTATAAAATATTTGAAAAAAGAGTGTTCTTGGAGTTTCTTGCTTCTTCTTCTCCATAGGAGCTACGTATTGAAACACGCAACTAGCTTCACGACTGACTTGGTCTGACTGACTTCTTCTCTTGACGTTTAATTGAAATAAATGGTTCTGATCTTGACTTTGGCCGGCTCCTCCGAAGTAAGTAAGTAAGTAATCTCTTTATTGTACACCAAATATACTTATAAAATACATCTGATATTTCAAACAAAATATACAATGGGCTGCCTTATCACAATTGGTGGCTGTGGTGTACAGTCATGTAATGTGTGCTAGTTTAAACGCAAATATATATAAATACCACGGTCTCACAAAAAACCGGTAGACTGACAGTGCTTGCATTGAATTGCAGAGCGAGTGAGGGTAGCGGAGCCGCGTAAGTTCCTATAGCTAGACAATTTTCTATTAAACTATATCTTATTATATTGAATTTAGTAAGAAGCAAGATCCTGCAAGACAAGTAAAGAATAACTCGAAGAGTATTTGAGGTAAGTAATTAATTATCATCACATAAAACGAACCATTTTTGCGAAATGGCAACACTGGAAAGTTAAATATGTGTACGATACGAGATATATAAATGAAATCAATCGATTATGAAGATGTCTCGAGATATTTCCAATATAACTGATCGGTATTTAGTAATACTAAGTCGACTAAAGCGATACAAGCTTGCCTACTGCAAGTTGGGAGGCAATTTCGCGCTGCTCACGCGGAAATAGTAATAACAGTGTACAACAACAATGACACCCGTGTGTTTTTTTTTAATTTATAGCGCATACACAAATAATTACAGAAAATGTATTAATTTTGTATTAATGTGGATGAAATTTATATGAAAACGTTGTATATGTTACTGTATACTTAGTCTTAAAGTGGTAATGAATATTTTTAAAATTACATAAAACCTTTTTAAATTTAGTAATTTAAAAGCAATCTTTTTTTTTATACTATAGGGGGACAGACGAACAGACGGGTCACCTGATGGTAAGTGACAACAGCCAGGACACTGCAACTCAAGTTGTAAGTGCGCTGCCCGCCTTTGAGGGTGATGAGGGATGGAGGGATGCAGGGTGGGAAAGAATATTGGGAATGAGATAGGAAATAGGAGAGGGGGGCTGGGGGAGAGGGAATTTGGGCCTCCGGAAACCTCCCTCATTTCCGGGAAATGCAACGCAAGCGTTACTTCACAACCGGTTTTCTGTGAGGCTGTGGTATCGCACCAGTCGAGCCGGCCCATTCGTGCCTAAGCAGGGCTCTACTACTGTTGTGTCTGAGATCACATGTCAGAATCTGAGATCAAAACAATATTTTATTCTAAAAATACGAAAATTAAAGTAAAGTTATAAACATAAAGTCAAAGCATTTATTTCAAATAGGCTCAAAAGGCACTTTCAAACGTCTACATATACATTTAAATAGATATACACTTTGCACATTGTAATAATAAATCACCATGATTTGAGATCAACATCATCCTCACCTCATTATCAATTATGAGTATAAGTGGTAGTAAGTAATTTGATTATCATAAATATACATAATTGCAACACACTATTAAAAAAATATTTTGTAGGATTGACAGTTTGAATTTTTAACTGTTTTTTTTTAAATAATGCCAGTGACAAAGGCCACATATTCTTTCTACTCTTGTCAATGATCAACTAACAAAAATCCTCATATTAAAATCTTGTAATAGTACACTAAAATTCACTACACCAATTAAAATGTAAAAATACAAAACACTTGAATAGTATATTTAATGCATGAGTTTATACACTAAAGACAATTTTAAATACAAAAATAGGTATAATTTTTTTATTATTACACAAAAAGCTTCAAAAATCTGTACATATTCCTTTTCTCTCCCAGTCTCCATACCTAGTGGGCTCCAGTCCTCTTGGATCACCAATTTCTCCCGTATATGGGTTAGTGTTGTTAGGCCAAGGAGGTAGAGGCTCTTCGGTCACTTGCGGAGGATGCAATGGTTGTTCTCCAAGGTGATTGATAGGTGTTGTCTCTCTCGTTTTTTTCTGAAACTCTTCAGATCTCTCAACTTGAACAGATCCAGACATTGATTTTTGAGAATGCTTACATATAGAAACAGTAGTAGTGGACCATTCTGTAATAAAGGTGTATTATATATATTATATGATTATTACTAATATAGTAATAACAACACACACAACCTATTTATGTCTGATATCGATACCAAATAACTTATTGAAATCCTAAAATATGAAATACAGTAATAAAATATGCAAAAGCAAATATTTTGGAATTTGTTTTGTTTTTCGACTTTTAGAGACATTTATACGTTGACCGAAGATACACGTTATATTTGTTTTAAGTTGTTTTCATCACTCTGTAACTATGATTTACGATACATTTTTTATAACAACAATTTTTTCATATTAAAGTTTAGAATTATACAGAAATACTTACGTTTAGAAGGAGTTTTAACCAATTTAGCTACGGTAAACATGATGGCGATTGAAACGTTATTATTACTTTTGTAGGCAGTGTCGCCAACTGTTTGAAAACTTTCCCCCTAAAGCAATTTCAAAAACCACTAAATTCAAAACAAAACTCCCCAACGACGGACCAAGTATTTATTCATTACAATATAAATAAAGAAATAAATAAAAACAATAAATAATTAGTTAATAACAATAGTTATTTAGTATTTTTAAGTATTTTTCTTTAATTTCATCACATTATGAAATGTAATTTCAATTATTATATAATTTATGTCATTTACTTACCAGCATTTCCTTAAAATTTTTAAAAAATACAAATAAAATTTTATCCCTAAAAATATCCCCAAAAAATTTCACCCCCTAAAAAAATCCCTGTATAGATTTTTTCCCCCTAAATTTAGGGGGAAAACCCCGGAGTTGGCATCACTGTTTGTAGGTCAACTTTAACTTCTACTCTATAGTTACCAAACTTGCCGAAAGTTGCTGTTTTCGGGAAAATATTATGAAATAAATGTAATTGACAATTGAGCATTGGCGGCATTGACTGACAGTTGATGCTGTTGAAAGAAAATTATTTAATAGACGAAAAGGGCTGCCAGAAGAATAAACTTGTACTCAGAGTACGTACTAAGTAATACAATAGGTAGAGTTTTATTTCCTCAATAAGATTTAATTACATACATCAATAATAACATATATGTCAAACGGTGTAGACAAATGCAAATTATTAGATAAAGTTAATTTTTATACTTAAAATGCTAAGCGAACCCAGTCGTTAGGTTACTGGACAAAATCAAATCATCACTTCTGTCCTGGTTCCTGTCATATCATATTGTACCTCATAATGTAATTTGGTTGTAGCAAATTTTATAAACATTAAGAGAAGTAAAATGCTAATAATAATGGCTGTTCATATCAAACATATTATGTTATCACTTTTCGTTCAAAATGATTAACCATACACCACCGACTGATTCAAATAAAAAAATCTCAAACCAATAACTATCAAACTATTTCATTAATAGATACTTGTTTGACTTTACAATGCGAGACAGAGTCCTCAAATAACTAAAATCTTAGTGATAAACGCTCAATTTTATATTGTGCGGCTGTTATTCTTTTAATAAATACCGCTGCTGATAACAGTTGTAGGGGAAAGATTAGAAGGTGATTAGAGGAGATAAGGAAATGATGAATTGGGCCTCTGGGCCAAATTCGAATTTGTTTATTTGCTTTAAATGGACTGATACATAATGTGCAACGTTTGGTAGCATGACCCTTCCACTAAATCCACCGAGTCGTGCAGGCTCACAAAGAAATATTATACATAAATTCTTTTGACAAACATAACCTTCCATTTGGCGCAGTCTGGAAAAACAAATGAACAAATGAAATCAATTGTTTAGTAACTAATTTATTCACAAAATTGCTTACAATTTCATTATAATGTTGCTACATCTAAATAATATTGCACAATAAGGGTATAGTCTATTATTATTGTAAGTTATTTTATTTATTTTGTTATTTAATTAAATTTTACTTTAACAATATAAATAAATACAATCAGTTAAAATTAAACTAACTTAAACACAATGAATTCGCAATATTTATGTATGATAATAAAAAAATGTCGATAGGTCCTTGATTCTGTCTAGTGATGTGACGGGTATCCGTATCCTTAGATATCCGAAGCAAGGAAAAACTATCCGTATATCCGAATATACATCTTTTTGTTCCAGCACATCATCACATCACATCCGTTCACATTACCTCGTACCTTATTTTTATGTATTTTAAATAAATTTATGGATTTAACTTATAGAAAAACAATGCTTTTCTCAACCAATAGAGTAAAAATCAAAGTTTGTTATATAGATATTTAATATTAAAAAAAAAGGAATTAAAAAAGAACTATAAAAATAAAACTGCTCATAGAGCATAAATGTTCTAAAATTTATAATAAAAACACTATATGTATTCTTCTAGAAAAAGACCATTCTAACAATAACAGTGACTCTTAATATATACAAATAATTACTTTTATTAAGAAGATATTTTTATTGCTGTGTGATTTATTGAGATCAGAATAGAGACGCTCCATCTCTTCCTATCTATCAGACAGTATGTATACAGTCCTAAAGTGTCAGATTGACGGCAATACGCTTGCAACCTATTACGTTGACACCCAATTGTAATTGACAAAACGTGGGTGTTTGGTGTACTTCTGCCTACGCCTTAGAGGATACAGGCGTAATATATAATGAGTTGTCTGTATAAGTCAAATAATCTGCGGCTTATACCGGGATGATTGCTGTGCGAGTAAAAAACCAATTGAAATCTTTTTCCCCTATGGCCAACACTGACCTGACTGACTGACTGTTAATTTCTATCTTTACACTTGTTACACTTTTCATAACATATTAAATACCTACAGTTTTATTCAGTCAGCCCTCCCTCTTATGTAATATTAGATATAAAACCATAGGCTTGTGTCAAATAATAACAAATTACTTGGTTTATGGTTTCTAATTATAAATGTACAGATGTAGATAAGAAAAAAAGGTTATTTATCATAAAAGTTAAAGATTATTAATATTTAAAAAAAAATAGAAAAATAGGCAATAAGTCATGTGACAGCGAACACCAATCAGAAAGTGTTTCGTCACGCCACGCAAAACATTATTGTTGTTGTTGACAGTTTCGTTTCGCAGACTGTAACGTCATTCAAGACGCCATGACACTATTCAGCGTTATGAAGGGAAATCTAAATTGTTTTTTTTAAATGCAACGTAATGTAAATATTGCTTTTTCTTTAAAATATAGTTTTTTTGGGATAAAAAATATTAATGTTTATGATTAACGAAATTTTCAAATTTAGTCAACTAGCCTATTTTAAAGTAGAATTGTTATTTCAAAATAGCATTTGCATGTTTATTTTCTTCCAATAAATTGAACTTACTCACGGTAAACTATACGACCTATACTAAAATAATTATATCTACACGTTTCTGAAATTCGAAAGATAGACTTTACTTCTCACTGTAGCCAAACTGTGAATTAATAATAAATAGACGTGTACACATACAGTATCCGAAGCAGTAGACAGAGGCCTAACTAACGCCCACATTGTGCCGATTATAAGTTAGTCCCATTTAAGTAATAGGAGTCAAGTCTATTGCAATCATTTGGGCACTTTTGGGTGTCCCGAGTGCCTGGAAGTCTGAGCACTCTAAATATAGCACATTATAAGGGTCATTACTGTTTTTTTTTATGAAAAACTGAAGTTACTATTTTAAGTTTTTTTTCGTTTAAAACCTATGTATTCCATGTTACAAAGTGTTTTTTTAAACAAGTGTACAACTAGCCTATTGCTCTAGTGGTTAGTTACCCTGACTGTTGAGCCAGGGTTAAAAAGAGAGAGATATGAAAGAGAGAATAAAATTTGTGTGATCCACAACTGCCCCTCGTCTGAATGTTATTTGTGTAAATTGTCAGAACGTTTCGTTCAGGAATATTTCCTAATGCAAGAGACAATCTGTACATAGACAATGGTTCCATTACGACCATAGAGTATTTGACAGTATTTTTAAAAGTTTTCTGACAAACAGAGGTAGAGTAACAAGATGGTGTCACCCTTCATGCCGTTTTCAGTTCTATTATAAGGTATGTTAGATTCAAAGCAGGTTATTGTAAAATTAAACATACATAAATACTTGTTTATACCTTAATTATTTTTAAATAACTAGTCACAGCAATAATTCTACGATATGACATTTTGTACACAACTACTCAAAAACAGGTTTACTAAGAGAATGGTTTTTCAGCCTATGTATATGGTACATATGAGTGGACATTTAGAGGTTGTGGATATTTATTCCTCCACAACTTGTAAATGTCTGAACAGGTTTGGATATATATTTCAGAATAACGTTTGCTATACCTATTTATAGATAACTTAAAATATAGATCACCGACTTTATTGCGTTACAATTCTGATAAGTTGTAATAAGCTGTATTATTCTTCTCTAATTTTTTTTTTCATATTTAACTGCAACCAACCTTGACCAAAACCAATGTAAAATAGTTAAAAAAAAAACAAGACTTATCTCGTTTCTTGCTGACGTTATGAACCGTAACAAACTCCCGTCCGAGTCGAATAATGTCGAAATCCATCAAGCTGTCTCCAGGCCGTAACAAAAAAAATATACATACATACATACAAATACTTGAATATCCTAACCCTCCTATTTGCAGTTGGTTAAAAAGGAACTATTGGACCATCTTTTTAAAGTCGGTTATTAAAAGCAATATGGCCTCAAATAGAAAAGTAATAAAAATACTGTAATTCATTTTGTTTTGTCAACTTGTTAACTTTCGTAGTGTCCTATTTGTCCGGGATGATGGTAGTAACGCCTGCTCTGGTACTCCTGAGGCTGCTGAAGATATTGAGGGTAGACTACTCCTCCGTACAGCTGGGATAGAACGTCGTATGGAGGTGGCGCTGGTGGGGACCGAGCTCGAGGTGGTGTCGCCATGCTGAACAAGGCTTCAGGGTCGCAGACGAATTTGTAGACGTAACGTTCACCTGTAATAAAGAAATACATTTTCTCTTTTAATTTTTTTAAAACAACTTAGGCACCGAGGACTTTACAAACAGACAAAGAACACTCAGACCTTCATTTTTTTTCGTGTGGAAACCCCTACGGGTCACCAGCTCACCGAAGCTGACGTTGGAGTGGTATGACGGACTAAAACCGACTAAAACCACACGGTATTCCGTCACAAATGTGTCTATTGCAAGGGACCTGGGTATACCCTAGGATGGATGATTCCAGGAAACCCTGCAGACCTTGGCCCACCTCTTTTACATGAAGCGGCCACATTTTGAAGTACGGGGGCCTAACTCCCCTTCAATTTTGACCACGTCACGCCATCGTCTCAGGCCTGCTTCTGCGGGACGGTAGAGTACTTGTCCTCTCCGAAGCCTCTTTGGCCAGCATGACCTACTCGAAAAATTAGTTAAGGTGTGGAGTGCAGTGTAAGAACATCCAGAGCTGGAACAACTGTTTGTTTAACACACAATTCATCATATGGGAATCGAACCCTCGGATCAGGCCATCGAACAGTCGGTAGTCAGAATCCCAAACAACTCATACTAAAAGTTATCTACACGAATAAATATAACTAAACTATAGAAAACCTAATTATACCTACCATGTACCATAAAGTGTAAAAGAGTGCAATACAAATTCTCATCATCTATCTTTCACCATCAGCTTTTTATGTTAACAGCTTTAAAAGGTTCATTAAAACACCTGGGGCTTTACAAACATTCCATCAAGGGGCACAAAGAACATAACAACAACACAACAACAGACACAAATAGTTGTCACCAGATTCGGGACAGTTATTTGAGAATCACACAAATTTTTGTCGCGAGTGGGAATCGAACCCTCAGCAGTCAGGACAATTAACCGCTAGACCAGCAGGCTAGTTGTACATTTGTTTAAAAAACAGTTTCTGACATTATATACGTAGTATTTAAACAAAAACAAACTTTAAAATAGAATAGACCTTCAGTTTTTCATAAAAAGAAAATAACTTAAGAAGCCGCTCTTCAGCAGTCAGGGTCATTAACTCCTACACCAACGAGCCCGTCTAATCTTGATCTTGATACCACCGAATCACCTACGAAGTTTTGGTTTATATTACTAGTATAAATTGTAACTAAAAGTTGCTTGTTTGTTGTTTAAAACGGTCTAATTTCAAGGTACCAGCCGGATTCTAAAAACATTTTTTAAAAATAAAACATCATACTATGCAGGTGTAACTGCGGAGAACGACTTTGAATAAAAAAATAAGTATTGCCATAAAACTGTATAACCACAGATAATATGAAAATGTTACCTATAAAACAATTTCGCAGACATACAGATAGTGACTCCACTTTGCCTGATGGAAAGCAATAGGTGGATTCAAATATAACGTACTTCAAACATATATACAATTAATGAATACTTGGAAGATAAATTATCATTATAATTTATTAGTATATCATAATATTGTATAATTAAATTGAAAGGGAGTGAGCCCCGCCGCACTTCACGGTGTGGCCACCTCTTACAAAAGAGGTGGGCCAAGATCTGCAAGGCTTTCTGGAAACATCCTGGCTAGGGTATATTCTTTATTTCTTCTCATAAAGCTCAAACATTTGGAAACGTGCGGTTATAGATCAACACCGGCAGGTATTTAATTATTTCACCTTTTTTTCGGCAGTGAATGTTTATATGTTATTTGGTGTTGCTAGCGTCTGCTGAGCTGTCGATAGCTAATTTTTGGTAATAGTGGTATTGTACAACGTACTATATTTACGCGCCACAAGTGGCAGAACATGCTGTGCCAGCTTATTTATAAAAATATCTATGTATTTTGACCGTTTTTTTTTTAAATAAAGATTGTGTGTGTGTAGAATAGAGCTACCCTATTTCTGCCCGGTTGACGGTAATAGGCTTGCTAGGGAGCAAGCCTATTACCGTTTTTTTTTAATAAATTCGTAATAAGACGGCCTCATGCAACGTGGGTGTCACAAATGTTTATTTGTACCCACCATTTTTTGAAGTGAAAACTTTTTTAGCCGCGTTGAGCACTTTTTGGGTGAACAAAAATCATTGCGACTTATAGAGTTGCAGGTGTTCATGGCGGTAGCAATCATATGGAGAAATAATATCAAATTAGTTACGAAATTATATAAAAATTCAATCAACAATGAAATATGAAAAGGTTATTAAAGAACGCGTTCACAATTTCATTGAAAATAAACAGTTTCTCGAATCAAATTGTAGCAAAATAAAACAGAGCTGAATGTAACTCCATATCCCAAAACATAGATTACTCGTTAATATTTAAAATTTTTTGTTAATTTTTAATATTTAAAAATGGTTTTCCGTTGCTTCTTTACGTGAAAAGGCCAATATTTTTGATATAGTTTGAATGCGTTGTCATTGTCTCCGTAAATATCACGCATTCAGTTCAAAACAAAATGCATTTATGCATATGCAGTGGCAATAAATTCACAAAATTTTATTCACCAAAGCAAAATAAAATTCCGAAATGATTTTTCCAATTTTTTTTTGACTTTGAGTATTTGTAATTCAGTATGTATACGTTATTTTTATGTTATTGTTTTACACGGCGTTTGTCTTAAATATGTACATATATTTACAAAAAAAAAGTGTCTGTCGGTGTACTATGTATTTGAAAGCAGCTCGTGACGCAAATCCCAACTTGATACCGCTACTGATAACGCTCTGTGTATGAACAATGTATGCAGAGTTCTCCTAAACCCTATTTGTACTGTCTTCTCTATAAGGACGGTCTTTTCTACAAATTCTAAAGCATCAAAAATGTGATAGCGTTCTTAGTCCAAGTCCACTACATACTTGGAGGGCGCTGCTTCCCCCCTTCTTGTGCTTAAGCTTGTTTAAGTATATGGTGTTCATACATACCGGCCACTTTCTGCATGATCCCCTTTTCATAGTAGTACCTCAGAGAGCGTGACAGTTTGTCATAGTTCATAGCTGGCCGGTTCTTCTGAGCGCCCCAGCGTCTTGCCACCTGCCAACAAATAGATAACGAACAATTATTAAAAAACAAAAATGTATGAAACCATTACTTTGTTGCTTTGATGACGGCATCTCAAAATTTAAAGAATCTTGTAGACTCTCGGGCGTAACAAAGAAACCTTCCACAAATATCATGGCATGATCAAAGAATATGTTTTCAACAGTCACAAGTGCGTTGCCGGCCTTTTAGGTAGGAGTACGCTGATTTCTTGAGGGTTTGAAGGTCGTATCGGTCCGGAAATACGGAATGTGAGGCAAAAAGCTTCCGATGTGTGATGGGGATGGATATTTTGTCGCGTAGGACGATGGCGGAAACCTGCAGCCGGTATAAGTCCGAACAATTCCTCTGAACACTCCCCATGATACAAGCGATATAAGACGATACATGTGTGGCCAACCATTTCATCGCCGTTCGGTCGTATTTCAAAAATGATCAGCTAAAACTGACCATATTGTTTAAATGTCTCTGTGATCTTTTTTTAATGTTTTTTTATGATCTGACCGCTACACATAACGACTAGATGGATTTTCACATACGAGGTAACATTAGAATTGTCCTAATAGCAAAAGTAACATAGGAATATCAGTTTGAAATAACGTCGGCTAAAAAAGCGGAGGTTTGTAATGCAGTCGAGTGTTTTATTTTTTGTTACTTTTGGGTATTACTCTGATGTAGAGCCTAGAGTGTGTACAGAAGCCAGATTGTTACTATTTTACTAATATGTTAGACTCCAGACTACATCCATTCTTACCTCTTCAGGCTCATGCAGCTTAAATTCGAGTCCTCTGCCAGTCCATGCGACGCATCTCGCGCCCTCAGCCAGCAGAGACACGAGAAACTGCCACAGCTGTAAGGCTCCTCGCCGACCGCCACCTAAACATATGTACATATAATATTGATCTTCATTTGTATTTTCTTTTCTTTATTTGTCATTGTGGGTTTGATTCCCGCACGGAACAATTAAGTGTGTTTTCAGCAAATAATTGTAAAGTTTCCCGCGAGATACGAATATGTTCTTCCTTGTGAGGAAGTTATCAAATATTTTGTATGTAATGTGTTATTCAATTATAATATATTAAAGAATGATAGTCAGGTCATGCTTATCATAAAGTGGTAGAGCCATGCTTAGGCACGAATGGGTCGGCTCGACAGGTGCGATAAACTGGATGTGAAGAAGCGCTTGCGTTGCATTTCCCTCAATTAGTGAGGTTTCCAGAGGCCCAAGCCTCCCTCTTTCTCGTCTCCGGTTTACCCTCCTGCATCTCCCCATCTCTAATCACCTTAAAGGCGGGCAGCGTATTTACAGCTCTTGATTTGCAAGTGTTTATGGACGGAGGATGTCACTTACCATCAGGTGACCCGTCTGATCGTCTGTCACCCTATAATGTAGATAAAAAAGAAACTCAGGATCAAATTGTTACTAACAAAATTGAGAGTAATTGTCTGAAATAAATATTATATTATTCTCTGTATTTAATAAAACAGACATATAAATTCCATTTATGAATATAAAAAAAAAAACAAAATATATTGCTATATATAAAAAATTGTGTCAAACCGACATCGAGTACTGAAAACTTCTCACAATACGTGCCATATCGATTGCATCAAGCCCTTACCCGAGCTTCTGAATGTGTTGGCTGTTAGTAAGTTATATAAAATTATTTTAATATCTGTCTCACCCAATGTTCTAATACGAAAGTCTATTCTTGCAACGATAGCCTTAAAGAAGCTTATTTAAGCTTATGGTTAGCCGAGTGGTTCTTCGTAGAGGAGAATACGGACTCCATGTTTTCCGGTAGATCTCGTAAGAGGGAGCTAAGGGATTGGATTGTTATCTATATGATATGAATACAGTTTATGCAGTGGCCTGTTGAAGGCAACAGGTATGCCCCTATTACGTTGGCAAAATGATGGCGTCTGATGCACATCTACCTATTCTTTCGGGTGTATAGCCGGGAGTGTATTTATGTATTTAATAAAGTATTTGCAACATTTAATTCAGTATCATTAACGTGAAACATACTTCAGTAACAAATGTGAAGTTTTAATGAGTCATCAAGCTTTTTCGGTTTTTATTATACATACTTATAACTTATCAATCACGACGACGAAAAACGACGGGCCTGCTGGTCTAGTGGTTAGTGACCCTGACTGCTGAACTGGAGGTCGTGGGTTCGATTCCCATGCGGGACAAAAACTTGTGTGATCCACAAATAGTTGTCTCCAAGTCTGGGTGTTCTTTGTGCTCGTTGATTGAATGTTTGTAAAGCCCACGGGACACGAGAATTATTCCTAATGCGAGAGTTGTCTTTAAAAAAAAAATACTGATACAGTTTAACAGAAAAACACTAGAAAACGGCTAAAAATTAAGAAAAATGAGGCCAGACAAAGGAACTAGTAACATGAGATCATTACCTGCGTGAGTGGTAGTGACATGTTGGTGGGGGGACGCCGCGTCAGTGCGTGCCGTCTGAGCCGGTGCCGAGCATAAAGAACTGCTCACTGAAAGACGTATTGGAAGTAAATTATTACTAGACCTGTTCTTTAATACATGAGTCTCAGTATTTCATGATAAGGAGGACAATTGAGGGATAAAAACACATTACTACTGTTTATCAGGGTGTTTTAAGGAGGTGCGGTATATTATGTGTAGCTTGGTAGACACCAAAGTCCGGAGGCCCAACTGCCCCTCTCCTCTTTCCTCCCTTCCCTCATCACCCTCAAAGGCGGGCAGTGCACTAACGACTCTTTAGTTACAGGTGTTAGTCTGTCCCACTATATCATAAAAGAGGCTAAATAATACTCAACATAGCCTGAAATAAATGAGTATTTCAAAAAAAAATATGTCTTTGGAAAATGCTGTTCCAAGTGACACCATATTATTTTCTTTTGTCTGTCGAGTTCAAA
This sequence comes from Tyria jacobaeae, assembly GCA_947561695.1. Taxonomy (NCBI): domain Eukaryota; kingdom Metazoa; phylum Arthropoda; class Insecta; order Lepidoptera; family Erebidae; genus Tyria; species Tyria jacobaeae. The sequence goes on along the minus strand of OX387235.1, from coordinate 9,234,858 downwards.
GATTTTAACTTTTTATTTTTCATGCATACGTTTTTAGATGCGCCATTACATCCTTGGTATTAAATACGTTTAGCTTTATGTCAGGTCTCCCTTTTATGAAGTATTAGCTCTATGTCAGATCAATTTTTAAGATGAATTATCAGTTTCAAAAATTGATCTATAAAACTTGAGATTTTTTTTTAAATCGCTTTTCAGTTTAAAAAAGTTTACCCACTTCAATGCGTCTCTCATAAAATTTAAGACTTATAAGGTTTTCTCATGGATGCCACTGTCAGAACTGGACCACATTGGGACCACACGGGAAGCACCAGCTTTCAAATATGAAAAAAAGAAACATCAAAATCGGTTCACCCAATCGAAAGTTAAAAAGAAAAGTACGGCCGAATTGAACCTCCGCCTTGTGTTACTTTACAGTTGATCCCACTTACCGATCTTCTCGTCCCAATGCTGGTGATGCTCAGCAGTGCTGGAGACTTCTTCTCTATCTCGAGGGTCTTCTGGCACTTCTTCCGTGCACTTGTACGAGGTATTGCATCTATAATACGAGAATGTACTGCTTAAAACTAAGTATCTCATATTTTGTGACGTAGAACATATCGCTAGACACAAACTAAACAAAGCTTGTACCGTGAACTCTAGCATATTTATATATGTATATGTATACTTAGATATATAATGTAATAGAATGGCCGTGAGTTTATTAATAATATTATCTTTCGATTAGATAAAGCGTTTTTCGGGATCAGCTGTTGGGGTAGCTGACCCGATAATTTGTTAAAATACTTTTCTACGTCTGTGCCAGCTGGCTGATTGAGGTGAGGGTACCTATGTTAGCCGGCCAGACTGGTAGTCCTTGAACCGTAGGTAATGAAGTGAAACACCAGGGACTGGTTGGAATCGACTTATATCTGATTAAAAGTATGCCAGTTATATTTACATTTTTGACCATTAAGTAACGTAGTTACTTTACCGCACAATATGTGGATTAACCAATAACATTTCTTATTCTTTATTTACAATGTTTTATGTGTAGGCAACCAATCAGCTTACGTTGCTGTATTCGTTGTCTATGTGCGTGTCTATAAATTATGCATCGTATAAAAACGCGGTGTCGCGCAGATCGCGTTCCTGCTCCGACTCACCCCAACCCTTTAGTGGTTGCGGCTGTAAATACACACCCAGCAATATATCACGAATACGTAGACCTAAACATGCTCTCGGAGAGCTAGACGATAACATCACACTCGCTCAACGTAGAGCGCACACAGCTCGCGAAGCTATCAAGCCCAAGCCGAGGTGCGTACTCCACAGGGGGTGCCCTTGGGCAACGTCGCTTAAAAAAAGACCGGTTGAGAGCCCTCAGCGCTCACCGTAAGCCCATGCAAGGTTGTCGAGGCCATCTGCAGCCAACAGCCATACACCACACAAAAAAAAAAAAAAGATCGCGTTCATTCGCTGCTTGGTATACAGTGCGAGTGGATGCGTGCTCTTTTGATGCATTTTAGGCTACGTTCACACGGCATTGTCCTGCACGCTTTTTTGCAGTATACGTCTTAAAGTATAAATAATGACCATACAACGTACATAGATCCATTCACATGTCGATTGTACTGCAAAAAAACGTGTACCGCTTATACGTTTAAACGCATACTCAACGGACTTGTCAAGCAAATCCAATGAACTTTGACGTATTCGGTTCGCAGTGGCATATGGTATAGCTTTGTCTCCTTCACACGACACGATGTCATACGTTTTTTTATCGAATAGCAATCGAAGAAGTGTTTAGTACCTGAGCGTCTTTTGGAGGGGCTGCACGTATTTTATGTTTGATTTGGTTTGATATTCAAAATGGTTGAGGCATCTTCTATAGATAACGAACTATTAATTTCTTTAGTGGAACAAAATCCCGTTTTATGGGATAAAACTTTGGAACTTTATAAAAATCGCGTCGCAACTCAAGCGGCTTGGAAGGGAATCATGGTAATAATTGATCCTAATTTTGAGACAAAGGAAGAAAAAAACAAGACAAGCCTTAGGTATGTATATTTTATTATTAATAATAGAAATTGCGATACAACATATTTTAACTTACTCTGCTTAGTTCTAAATATATTCGTTTTGCCATGGGACTGATCCTTCGTTTGATAAAAAATAGTGACTAAAAATGGACCTTACGCTGTTTGCTTGAACATTTTGAACTGACGTACTTTGCATATTTTCAAATAATGGAAAATTTGCCACATCTTCAAAATTGTGTCCATCATTTTCACGAACGTAATTGTGTAATACAATACATGATTTTATGATTTCTGTCAAAAAACTTGGTGAAACATCAATGGGCTTATGTAAAATTCTCCATTTTACCGCTAAGATACCAAAAGCACACTCCACGTATCTCCTTGCTCTGCTCAGGCGGTAATTAAAGATTTTTTTACGTAAATCTAAATGTGTTCCTCCAAAAGGGCGTAGTAAATTATTATGTAGAGCAAATCCCTCATCACCAATAAATACGTAAGGTGTACCTTCACCGCCTTCTAATAATGGCATTGGTTTGGGTATAGTCAGCGAACCATCATTAACTTTTTTCCATAAGACGGAATTTTTCAAAATGGATGAGTCAAAATCTTTTCCGTATGATCCTATGTTTACATATATAAATCTGTATTCCGAATCAACCACCGCAAGTAGCACAATTGAAAAATAATCTTTATAATTGAAGTACATAGATCCACTATGAGGAGGCTTTTGTTGTAGTGGTAGAGCCATGCTTGCTTAAGCACGAATGGGCCGGCTCGACCGGTGCGATACCACGGCCTCACAGAAAACCGGTTGTGAAGTAACGCTTGCGTTGCATTTCCCCGAAATGAGTGAGGTCTCCGGAGGCCCAAAATCCCCACCCCCCTAATGATAGCGCTGTTAACGAAAAGGATACCCCAGGGGGGTACCAGCGCTAGCGTTGGAGAATCCCCCCCACGTCCAGGGTCACCCTCAGTACGGATTATGCCTGAGCATCCCTCGTACTCTGGGGGGGCTCAACTGCGCTCTCAAAATCTGCTCGGGGCAAGAGAAGGCATACCATGGCACCCCCTGTCACGTTTACCGTGGATTTTTGCAACATTAGGGGCTTACATTCGAACCTCTACACTGTCCACCACCACCTTGAGACAGCAAAGCCGGCCTTGCTCTTTTTAACCGAGACGCAGATATCATCTCCAGCGGACACATCCTACCTCTGCTACCCTGGGTACGGACTGGAACACTCCTTTGTTCCTAAGGCTGGTGTATGCGTGTACGTTAGAGATGATATCACTTCTCGCCGCCTCGGCAATCTTGAAGGTAGGGACCTCTCCATCTTATGGCTACGTGTAGACTGCGACGACCATCCCCGCATCTACCTATGCCTCTACAGGTCCTATAGCGGTGATGCCGAAACGGACCGACTCATCGACCACGTCCAAATGGCTACAGACTCAGTGCTCCAGCAGGTCCCATCCGCAGAGATCGTGATTCTTGGCGACTTTAACGCCCATCACGCCGAATGGCTTGGTTCGCGCAAAACCGATCATGCGGGAAGATCTGTTCACGATTTCGCCTTGGCATATGGCTTGACGCAGCTGGTAGCAACGCCTACGCGAATCCCAGATGCAGAAAGCCACGTGCCTTCACTGTTGGATCTTCTGCTGACCTCACATCCTGACGGCTACAAAGTATCCGTTGAGGCCCCTCTTGGCTCTTCGGACCATTGCCTGATTAGGAGTATGGTGCCACTCGTTCACCCGCTGCGGCCGCATGTTACAGGCAGTCGCCGCGTATGGCACTATAGGTCAGCAGACTGGGATGGAATGAGAACATTCTTTGCATCCTACCCATGGAGGCAGGTTTGCTTCTCGCCGGATGATCCCAATGTCGTTGCTGACTCTGTCGCGGATGTTGTGCTTCAGGGTATGGAACTTTTCATTCCATTCTCCCTGATTCCCACAGGTGGCAAGTCCCAGCCTTGGTTTGGTCGAACCTGCAAAGCGGCGTCCCGCCGAAAGCAGGAATGTTACCAAGCATGGGCTAATGCAGCGACAGCACGGGATGTAAAGACCAGCACATTAAAGAAGCAATTTAACTTTGCCTCCAGGTCCCTCAAAAGAGTAATTGCTGGGGCGAAGTCGGCTCACATCGGCAGAATTGGCGAGAGACTAGTTAGTCTCCCCTCCGGAACTCGTGCATTCTGGTCTCTTGCCAAAGCTGTCCAGGGGAACTTTTGTAAGCCATCCCTTCCACCTCTGCGCATAGGAGATAATTCGTTGGCCCACGACGCTAAAGAAAAAGCCGATCTTCTGGGCAAACTCTTTGCGTCCAATTCGACCCTGGACGACGGGGGAAACGCACCGCCGACCATACCGCAGTGCGAGACCCGCATGCCGGAAGTCCGGTTTACACAAAGGGCAGTGCGTAAAGCGCTTCTTTCCCTCGACGTTCATAAGTCGAGTGGGCCCGATAGAATCTCTCCTATCGTGCTGAAGACGTGTGCTCCAGAGTTAGCACCGGTTTTAACGCGCCTTTATCGGCTTTCCTACTCTCTTGGCGTAGTCCCGAACTCATGGAAGACAGCTCTAGTGCACCCAATCCCTAAAAAAGGAGATCGCTCGGATCCGTCCAACTACAGACCCATAGCCATCACCTCCTTGTTCTCCAAGATAATGGAATCCATTGTTAACTGCCAGCTCCTCCGGTACTTAGAAGACCACCAGCTCCTCAATGATCGACAATACGACTTCCGTCAGGGTCGTTCAGCTGGTGATCTTCTCGTATACTTGACTCACCGGTGGGCACAGGCGATCGAGATCAAGGGGAAGCGTTGGCCGTTAGTTTGGACGTGGCGAAGGCCTTCGATCGGGTCTGGCACAAAGCGCTCCTTGCGAAGCTTCCTTCCTATGGGCTTCCCGAGAAACAGTGCAATTGGCTCACCAGTTTTCTTACAGACAGAAGCATCAAGGTCGTTGTTGACGGTGCATGCTCCGACTCGAAGTCTGTTAATTCTGGTGTCCCACAAGGCTGTGTGCTATCACCCACGCTGTTTCTTCTGCATATCAACGACATGCTGCAGATTAGCAGCATCCATTGCTATGCAGACGATAGCACGAGTGATGCCCTTTACACCGGCCGCGCTAACATTTCTCGGGTAAACGTCATCGAAAGCCGATCCAAACTTGTGTCTGAAATCGAAACTTCTTTATCAAAAGTTTCAGATTGGGGTCGACTTAACCTAGTCCAATTTAACCCCACGAAGACACAGGTTTGCGCGTTCACCGCTAAAAAGATGCCATTGGTCGTATCACCTCAATTTGAGAGCACTTCCCTAACTGCATCAGCCAGTATCGGAATCCTTGGCGTCGATATATCAAGCGAAGTCCAGTTTCGCGGTCACTTAGAGAGTAAGGCCATATTAGCCTCGAAGAAGCTTGGTGTGCTAAACAGATCGAGACAGTATTTTACTCCGGCCCACCGCCTGCAACTTTATAAGGCGCAGGTTCGGCCGCACATGGAATACTGTTCTCATCTCTATGCAGGTGCACCCCAGTACCAACTTCTGCCTCTTGACCGCATTCAACGGAGAGCGACTCGCATCATCGACTGCCAAGATATTTCTGATCGACTTGACACCTTGGCGTTACGTAGAGATGTAGCTTCACTCTGCATCCTCTATCGCTTGTATCATGGGGAGTGTTCAGAGGAATTGTTCGGACTTATACCGGCTGCAGGTTTCCGCCATCGTCCTACGCGACAAAATATCCATCCCCATCACCTGGACCATTGGCACTCCACCACTGTGCGCTTCTCCAGAAGCTTTTTGCCTCGCACAACCAGCTTATGGAACAAATTGTCGCCTGCCGTATTTACGAACCGATACGACCTTCAAACCTTCAAGAAGAGAGCGTACCTCTACCTAAAAGGCCGGCAACGCACTTGTGACTCTTGAGTTGCGGGTGTCCATGGGCGGCGGTAGTCACTTACCATCAGGTGACCCGACTGCTCGTTTGTCCCCTATCGCATAAAAAAAAAAAAAAAAAAAGATTGTTATGTGTTTCCCGTCAATTGCACCTAAACAATGAGGGAAATTAATCTTTCTTTCAAAACCTTCCACTATTTTCATCCATTCACTTTCTGTAGAAGGCGTTTGAAGATATTCTCCCTGAAGGATATGCCACAGAGTCCAGCAAACATCCCAGATGATACCACTTATAGTCGATACTCCAACTTTGTATGAATAGTGTAAATCTTTCATGGAACACACCGATACTAAATACCTGAAAAATGAAATGTATATGTACCGTATTACTTATCATGTTTGTCTTTTACAGCTAAAATGATTATTCAACGGTGGACTCATATAAGAGATAATTATAATCTATCATATAAAAAGATAAAAGATCAGAAAAGCTCAGGAACTGGCGCCAAAACAGCAAAGCCTTATGTATATAGAAACAGTTATCTTTTCTGCAGAAAGTAATACAAAGAGACAATAAATAATGTTTCTACCGAAAATAACAACACGGAATCCGATAATAACACAGAATCCGAAAACCAGAAAAATATTTCTGAGGGATAAAATGAAACATTGGAGACAAACAATCAGGGCTGTACAGTTAGTGATCACTTCTTGTTGCAATAAAGAATTATTATTATTATTATTTTCTCTTTATTCTCGTTAATATACATATAAATTACATTTTTAAATATACAATATAAATATAAAATACATTTAAAAATATAAAAATAGTACTAGGTTAGGGCTCCAAAGATAGGAACCTCCTGACAATGCGGGCCGTGTCAAGGAGAACTATTTATTATTATTATTATTATTATAAACTCAATAGAGATACATGACACAATGGCGCCAAGGAGCCCAATACCGAATCGTGTACCTAAAAGATCTCTAAAGAATATGATTAGTCCTGTAGATGCGAAGATGATGAAATTTATGGATTCTTATTCAAATAACGAACCTAAAACATTGAATCGGCATCTTTAATTTTTTAATGGGATATTACCATCTCAAGTATGACGATGATGAAGTCCTCGAATTCCAAATGGGTGTGCTACAATTAATGAAAAAAATTAAAAACAGTCGCCAAATTCATGAATCGTCGTCTTTCAATCTCCCATCAGTTCACAGAGGATATTTTACACAACAATACCAAAATAGTAATATACAAGAAGCTACAAATTCTATCAGTACAAACATGACTACAACGACTTCTCTTCAAAGTCCAGCCTCTGTAGAATTAACTACAGCAGCTTCTATTCTAAGTCCGTCCTCTGTAGAATTAACTACAGCAGCTTCTATGCTAAGTCCGTCCTCTGTAGAATTAACTACAGCAGCTTCTATTCTAAGTCCGTCCTCTGTAGAATTAACTACAGCAGCTTCTATGCTAAGTCCGTCCTCTGTAGAATTAACTACAGCAGCTTCTATTCTAAGTCCGTCCTCTGTAGAATTAACTACAGCAGCTTCTATGCTAAGTCCGTCCTCTGTAGAATTAACTACAGCAGCTTCTATTCTAAGTCCGTCCTCTGTAGAATTAACTACAGCAGCTTCTATGCTAAGTCCGTCCTCTGTAGAATTAACTACAGCAGCTTCTATTCTAAGTCCGTCCTCTGTAGAATTAACTACAGCAGCTTCTATTCTAAGTCCGTCCTCTGTCGAATCCTGCTACTATAACTACACGGATATGGATTACAATGGCTTTTAATACGAAAAACGAATATACTATTGTAACATTGGTCAAATTTTAATATTTTTTTAATTATAATAATTAACATTAATAAAACATAATTAATCACAACCTGTGTATTATTATTTGTGTACTCACCTTAAACAGATGGCTAATTTCATTTCAGTACTAATGCATTTCCGCATATTCGTATTTGATTTTGGTAGGCTTGAATTTTCCAGTCGAGTTAATAACTTTTCAAAACTTCCAATAGACATTCGAAAGTAATTAAAAAACATTTTTTCATCGTTTCTAAGATTTTCGAATATTTTTTGAAATGTGATCGTACGCACAGATTCTTGATTAATTGGATGTACCCAAAACCTTCTGTTTAGTCGGCGGCGAGACCGTTGGCGCCTTCGATACCAATATAAAAGTACAACCAAGCGTGGATCCATCAGTGACGTCTATTCACTCTGATACCTGTGTGGAAACTGCGGCTATTCGTTTTTACACGAATGAAAATTTACCATATGAACACCCGGTTGACAATACGTTAAAAAAACGATTACAAAAAAACGTGCAGGACAATGCCGTGTGAACGTAGCCTTAGGGCTTCACAGTACGTGGCATGTGTACCCTATTTTCTTTATATTACCACGATTGATATGACACTTCGGATGACATACTTGCAATCGAAAATAAAACCCTGCTTCTTGTGCAGTTGGATAAAAAGGATTCGAATTTCAGGAATTTTATGAAGTAGGTATAGGTATTAGTCAGAGGGGTCAGACTTCCCGGCTCTAGCCAGTTCGAGTCATAAGTACGCGTCCCTGACTAGCTTTAGCTGTTGCTTATACCCCCCAATCTATCTAAATAAGCAATTCACCGTTCTTTATATTTCTATCATCCCTTCCCAATGTAATTCCTAGAATTGCCCGGACGGCTTGCCCCTTATTAACTAAATTATAATCAGCAATATGAATGTATGTGTAAACATCATATTAAAGTAGTACATACAGAAACAGACCACAGCAGTTATGAAGTATATTGTTCGTCATTAATTGGTCAAATATACACACTGCACACTCCTTCAGATATACAGCCGTCTGAGAATGTATGTAGCACCTCGAGTGCATAATTACCTGTGTAGTTGCGTAGAGTAATGGTCTCTGTAGTCAGTTCGCGTATCATCCCCTTCTCCTTTACATCTGAAAACACATACTGTATTCTTAACTACATATTTTGAATAACGTAACGTATTATCTTGATTGATTAAATAAAGATTTTTTGGCACTTTAATTAGTCTTGTAACACACAAATAGATGGCGCAGTACTAAATATAGTTGTTGTTTTATAATTAGTTTAGTAATATTCGTAAACTAATTATAATTATGATTAAGCTAAAAAACTGTTTATTTTTATTTGTTTATCTCTTTATCCTACTTCATGAAAGTTCTTTGAAGGCTTAAGATCTTTATTCTAACAAAAAAAAAACTTACAAATTATTCACTTGCGTGAGGAAAATATTGCACAACCCATAATTTTTTTTTTTTTTTTTTGCGATAGGGGGCATACGAGCAGACGGGCACCTGATGGTAAGTGAATACCGCCGCCCATGGACACCCGCAACTCAAGAGTCACAAGTGCGTTGCCGGCCTTTTAGGTAGAGATACGCTCTCTTCTTGAAGGTTTGAAGGTCGTATCGGTTTGGAAATACGGCAGGCGACAATTTGTTCCATAAGCTGGTTGTGCGAGGCAAAAAGCTTCTGGAGAAGCGCACAGGGGTGGAGTGCCAATCGTCCAGGTGATGGGGATGGATATTTTGTCGCGTAGGACGATGGCGGAAACCAGCAGCCGGTATAAGTCCGAATAATTCCTCTGAACACTCCCCATGATACAAGCGATAGAGGATGCAGAGTGAAGCTACATCTCTACGCAACGCCAAGGTGTCAAGTCGATCAGAAATATCTTGGCAGTCGATGATGCGAGTCGCTCTCCGTTGAATGCGGTCAAGAGGCAGAAGTTGGTACTGGGGTGCACCTGCATAGAGATGAGAACAGTATTCCATGTGCGGCCGAACCTGCGCCTTTTAAAGTTGCAGGCGGTGGGCCGGAGTAAAATACTGTCTCGATCTGTTTAGCACACCAAGCTTCTTCGAGGCTAATATGGCCTTACTCTCTAAGTGACCGCGAAACTGGACTTCGCTTGATATATCGACGCCAAGGATTCCGATACTGGCTGATGCAGTTAGGGAAGTGCTTTCAAATTGAGGTGATACGACCAATGGCATCTTTTTAGCGGTGAACGCGCAAACCTGTGTCTTCGTGGGGTTAAATTGGACTAGGTTAAGTCGACCCCAATCTGAAACTTTTGATAAAGAAGTTTCGATTTCAGACACAAGTTTGGATCGGCTTTCGATGACGTTTACCCGAGAAATGTTAGCGCGGCCGGTGTAAAGGGCATCACTCGTGCTATCGTCTGCATAGCAATGGAAACAGCGTGGGTGATAGCACACAGCCTTGTGGGACACCAGAATTAACAGACTTGGAGTCGGAGCATGCACCATCAACAACGACCTTGATGCTTCTGTCTGTAAGAAAACTGGTGAGCCAATTGCACAGTTTCTCGGGAAGCCCATAGGAAGGAAGCTTCGCAAGGAGCGCTTTGTGCCAGACCCGATCGATTAAAGGGATTGAAACTCATATTTTTAATCGTTAATCGGCAGACTAGTATAGGCGGTCACCTGGATGGGACCTGCCTATTCATGACTTTTTTTAATAAGTGTAGTTGGTGCTTCTTTTGTAATCCAATCTTTAATGTTCAATTCTTGATTCCAAACACTGAAGTTTCTACTTTTAGTTCCAGATGTCGTTACTTACTATAACGTCGTATCTAGGAGAGTATTATAATTAGTTCCTCAATTTAGCAAAGAGATGTCATTACTTACTGTGTTTCGAGGAGGGTATGTGTGTGGTGCCTGCCATAAAGTTGGGCTGGGGTGTGCGAGTGACTGTGCTCGTAGGGGCGCCCCGTCGAGCTGGGGGTCGCTGTCTCTCTGTGAAATTAAGTTATCTAAGTAAATTTCTACTGTAGTGATTGGCTTATTGGTGCTGTGGTATTATTGCGACTACGGTAGGCGCAGTTCCAGGTTCAATTATATATTTTTTAGTTCTCAATCTTCATATGCTTATATTATCCATTTCTTTGTTTTAAATGAAAGCAATTTTTAAAAACTAACGTAGGGTTCAACGGTCGGTTTGCGATTATAAAAATATACAAACAACGGATACAAAAACCACCAAATGTTGAGTAAATTATTTGTGGATCACATGAACTTTTGTCCTGTGTGGTAAATCAAACCCACAAGCTCCAGCTTAGCCATCAGGGGCACTAACCACTAGACCAAAAGACCAATCAACATTTATAAGGCTAATTAATTGGTTATGAACCTATGAGTTATGAGGGCTTCCACCATTCATATGCGGCGATATATAAATGGTTAGAGTATAGGTTAGATTTATGTCTTCGAGAAACCTCGAGATCTTATGAACATTTGTTTTAATTTCAATATGCATTGCCTATTGACAGAATATACTATTACAAATATTCAATAAGTTTCAGTATTGAACTTGTATTTAAGTTTATGAAGAAAACCAAGAGAGAAAACATTAAAAAGTGGTCAGAAGTGATCTAAAGTAAAACGATCGAAATTAAAGAGGTATTTATTACCTGGTGTGCTGATAATGCAGTCCCCAGGGTATGGGGTACGCCTGGCTCTGTTGCGTCATCTCACCACTCGTACGGCTGACCTTCCGCCATTAGCATCCTTGACTGCAGCTGGTGATGTAATAAAGATGAAATGAATACTGGAATAATTGCATTCGATTGCATTTCTAGTTTTTTACTGCAATTTTTTACTATCTTTTTATGGCTGGCCTGATGATCTAGTGGTTAGTAATCCTGACTGCTGCCAGGAGCCAGAATATGTTTGCTGGGTTTCCACACTGCACAAAAATGACTGTGATCTACAAATAGTTGTGCCGTTTATTAAAATTTAAAAAAACAAGTAAAGGACTATTACTTATCTCTATAACTACTGATCTATATTATTGTGTTTCTATATGTCTATGTATGTATTTATATATATATATTTATTTATGTTACAAGTAACTTAATTTGTTATTTAATAGTACACCACAGGCTACCCCCATACTTTATAACAATATCATATCAAGGTTGTCTGTAAAAGATAGGCGTGTGTGATAAGACCACCTATTGCTATACCTAACTGTTTGTGACATGTTTTCTATATACATATACATATATATATATATATATATATATATATATATATATATATATGTATAAAAGTTGTACAATAAATAATTAAATAAATAAAGTTTTGTGAAGTCCCCTTCGACACAAGCTTTACTTATCATGTGCCGTATAGTAGGGCTGATACAATATGATTTACATACATACATACCTGTATGCAGAAATGTTTTTTTTTATACTATAGGGGGACAGACGAACAGACGGGTCACCTGGTGGTAGGTGACACCGTCCTTATTGGACACTTGCAACTCAAGAGTCGCAAGTGCGCTGCCCGCCTTTGAGGGTGATGAGGGATGGGGGATACAGGGAGCGGAAAGAAGAGAGGAGGGATGAGGAGATGGAAAAAGGAGAAAGGAGATGAGGGGATAGAAAAGGGGGGAGGGGGAATTGGGCCTCCGGAAACCTCACTCAATTCAGGGAAATCCAACGCAAGCGTTACATCACAACCGGTTTTCTGTGAGGCCGTGGTATCGCACTGGTCGAGCCGGCCCATTCGTGCCTAAGCATGGCTCTACCACTAAAATGTCCCACTAAATTGAGGCAAGTCTATTGGCGTCAATAGAGCACTTTATGGCTGTATACATACTGTCTAATAGATAACAGCCCGGTTCCTTAGTCACCCTTAACGACGGTAAAAAATGGGGTAGCTTTAGTCTACTCCTCCGAGAACCACACAGAGTCATTATTTAACAACGATCTAAACAATTTTATTTAAAACATATTTGTGTAAGTATGATGGTGGCTGCAATATGAGTTCTTTCAGTGAAATAATATTATCGTAGCCAAAAGATATTTTTTATCTTTAATTTTTGACTAAGGATGGGGTAATGAGTTGGTAATACTACTTATGTTTAATTGCTAGAGCGAAATGCACGAATGTCAGTTACTCGAAAAATAATAGGCGTAATTTATCAATTAAATATATATATATATATATATAGTCTTGTAAGCTGTGCTATTATGTTAACATAATATTTTTTGCAGTTTAAGCTAGTGATTAACTACCCCAAAGTCACGTGGTCGTAAATGGCGCTACTCTCGAAGTTGTGCAAGATTACGTCTAAATTTAAAACGTCGTTTGAATAAATAACAAATTTGTAATCATATCATTAGAGTATTTATTTGAAATCTTGTCTTTGCATCTATTATTTATTGGTACTAATATATTTACAATTGTCTATAACTAAAATAACAAAAAAATAGGGACTTTTTACTAAGCACCATACAATTCCTCGGCATCGCAACCACCCACTGTTAAAGCTCACGGAAGAAAGTTAGAATAGCGACTGCACAAATAGCACTGCTATCCGAAGTGGTAACAGAGCACTCAGACTTGGACTAAACGGCTTAAAACGGTGTCAATTTCGGAGTACGACTATCTCATATACAAGTGCTTCTTGTCTGTCGTTCCCTCACTAATGAGGATCGTGACCATGCAGGATTTGTCTATGATTAAGTTAAGTTATGGTGGAATAAGTAACTTCTTTTTTATGCAGCTACTTAATATACGGCGTATTAGGCAAGCCTAATGTCGTCAACCAGGCACTTTGAGAATATTGATTAATAAATGTGCCGATAGTAATATCAGCCTTTGGGTTGACTGCTAAGAGCCTCGGCCAACACCTGCAGAGGCTCATGTTAGGTAGCTGTGTAAAGGACCTGGTGCAAAGGCAGCCCTTCTTGATACGACACGTATTGTGTGGAGGTTCCTGTCTCTGGAGCCCTAACCACCGGTAGCTTGGTCCCTGTACCCGATGCCTGAAAGAATACTAGCAACGTGGGTAACACATTACTAACCCCCCCCCAGCTAAGCTAAATGCTTGTGTTAGGGGTAGGTTTATGACGTTAGTGTACTGGGCGGAGTTTGAACTTGCAACCTTGAATGCAGGTCCTACGCCTCAACCATCATGCTACCGTCGCTGTTTTATATTATGAAATGTATTTAGTTTTTCCTTTTATATTTAAACGTATTTTACCTAGCAAACGAGCAGACGGGTCACCTGATGGTAAGTAACTACCGCCGCCCATGAACACCCGCAACTCAAGAGTCACAAGTGCGTTGCCGGCCTTTTAGGTAGGAGTACGCTCTTTTCTTGAAGGTTTGAAGGTCGTATCGGTTCGGAAACACGGCAGGCGACAATTTGTTTCATACGCTGGCTGTGCGAGGCAAAAAGCTTCTGGAGAAGCGCACAGTGGTGGAGTGGAAATCGTCCAGGTGATGGAGATGGATATTTTGTCGCGTAGGACGATGGCGGAAACCAGCAGCCGGCATAAGTCCGAACAATTACTCTGAACACTCCCCATGATACAAGCAATAGAGGATGCAGAGTGAAGCTACATCTCTACGCAACGCCAAGGTGTCAAGTCGATCAGAAATATCTTGGCAGTCGATGATGTGAGTCGCTCTCCGTTGAATGCGGTCAAGAGGGAGAAGTTGGTACTGGGGTGCACCTGCATAGAGAATTTATGTGTTTTTTGATAAATGATAAATGATCTTTATTTTGTAAATAGGTTATAACAACACTTTTACACGTCAATATATTTATTTTTCTGTTAGTTTATGCTAGATGAGGCCGGTGTTTCCTAGCTGACTACCCTGAGAAGAAACACCGAAACAAACTCAGAGGTCAAAGTCTGTTTTAAAGTCCATACAGATGTACTGGTCAAAAACATATGAGAACCATGCACGCTAACGTCTGAGATGAGCTTTTGAAGAAAGCACGACGCTCATTTGAGTGGACCCGTCCAAACAGTGCAAGCATTTGTCAGTTATCGTGTAGCTCAACTTAGAACTTTAAGGAGCTCAACGGACCGACGAACAGTACCAAAGCAAGGACATTTGGGTAGGCCGCAAAAGTACTCAAACAGTCAGACATCGTTAAGAAACAAACTTACTGGAGAAAAGAGATAAAAAAAGAAATAACCTACATAGTCCGCACATTTATAATAATCAAATTTTTAAATTAAAAAAAAAAACAAATATATAATATATTATACTTAACAAAGTATTCATGTCAAAAAGTACAAAGATTAAAACAATAAAAAAAAACAATATAATACTTAACAAAGGAAGTATTCATGTCAAAAAGTAAAATGTCAATGTGCATAAAAAAAAAAGAAAAAGTATAAACGAAAAACAAAGGCTCATGTACATTAATGAAGCAGCTCATTCCCAAGCCTTTTTATCCTCAATGTAATCTTTAATTGTGTAAAAAGCTTTCTGACTTAGTTTTTTTTTTTGATAAATGATTTAAATTTATTGTTGCTTAGTTCTTGTATTTGGCTAGGAAGCTTATTATAGAAATGTATACTTTGGCATCTAAACGAACCACCTATTTTCTTGAGCCTGGTTTTAGGAACAACAAATTTGTTTTTGTTCCTAGTATTTACACTATGAAACTCTTTATTGAAGTAATTGGACTCACTGGTCGGTCACTTTAAATTTAAAGAAAAACTGTCTTTTAAAATTTATCTGTATCTTACTGTACTATCAAAGCGTGAGTCAGACTTCCACTTTTTAAAGATCTTTCTTTATCAGATCGTATGCAACATATTTCAGCAATAATATTTTATTCTAAGATTGAAAACAAACAATATAGAAATTGATTTTAGAAGACACATTAATAGAACACGGAAGCTACTAAGGGGGCAAGTCGTCAGACATTCGCGTCGCGTCGTTCTGGCGCGCGACAAATCGCATTACCTCTGATTGATTTGCGTACTAATATCCGGGAGGGGTGGCTGACGGTTCGCGGTCGCGTCGCAGCCAGTTTCATTTCTTTTTGATGTTGTAGATTCGGTTAGGTTATGTATAGAGATATTTCTTGAAAAGTATAAGCTGATCCTGACTGATAAGCTAGAGGTCGTGGAGCCGATTTTCACCAAGGTTAAATTAAATAATTGTGTGTTAAACACGCGTATCGCATCGCAAATCTAGTTGATACCTATTACATTGCTTGCCATAGACAAGTTTAGCACAAATTATCGTTGGATAGCCATACTTAGGCACGAATGGTAGAATACCAACGCGACAAGCTTCGTGATGAGAATTTCAGGGTAGAATTTGTGGTTCAACACTTTTTTTTTATCCAAATTTATACCTTTACCAGAAGTTTGTTCCATATCGAAAGTATACCCCATAAAATTCTCGGAACACGTTATTAAAATAGCAAAATATTAACTCCAGGTAAGCAAAGGATTTGCAACAATTGATTAAAAGGGGGGGGGGGGGGGGTAATGCTTAAATATTATATAATTTCTAGATCAGTTAAGCACGAAGTATTTACTCAGTGTCAACAAAATTGCGCTACATAGCTGTCTGATGATAAAATATCAACGCGAGTCGGCGATCACTCGTATGTTTTAAAGTATTCTATGACAAAGAAGAATGTGTATTATGTAGTCCTATATATAAGCTTCGTACGTGAACCCGTTGTCACGTTGAATATAGTTTTGTTGAAAAGTTGAAGTCGTTATAAGATGAGTTAGTAAATAAATATTTTTTAATTTAATTACGAACGCGAAGCTCAAGCTGATATGTATAAATCTAGCGATAAATGTATAATAGTCTCTTTATATGTCCGTATCTTTTTGAGCACGGAATTGTACAATCACATTCAGTTATCGAGTCTGCTTTGAAATGAGTTTATAGATGTGGCAGACACCACGTCCTCTAGCAGCGAGTCCTGTGTTGCTGAAGAAGTGGTGTGCAACCAGTGTGCCAGTGGAGGACCGCATCAGACGAAGGCTGTGCCCGATGGATGGCCGTTGGCTGTCTTTTCTGAGAAAGATGGACGGATCTTTGCTCAAGAGATGCGAGATTCAGCGTACGAAGTCCCTCCTCATGGGGTAAACGACTTAGACCCTTGGTATCGTGGTAGTCTTCTTCTGTAAGTATATGCTCCAGATCTGAACGCCATATTCCAAGAGTGGCTTACTATAAGTTTTGTAAATAAGTATTTCACCTTTAAAGAGCCCTGATACTTTTTTATTGTTACTAGTATCAAAATTTGCAAAACATCGTGATAAAAATCACCAGTATATAACACACTCGATCTACATATAAAGGTTTGACAATATTGTAGTCAGTCATACATATGTATGTGACTTAGAAAGTTATTAAACGTGGCAGAGCCATGCTTAGGCACGAATGGGCCGGCTCGACCGGTGCGATACCACGGCCTCACAAAAACCGGTTGTGAAGCAACACTTGCGTTGCATTTCCCCCAAACTAGTGAGGCCCTCTCTTTCCTCTACCCGAAAACCCTCATCCCTCATCACCCTCAAAGGTGGGCAGCGCACTTAACAAAGTCCATGCCCATCTCCAGCAGATGACCCGTCTGTTCGTCTGCCCCCTATAAACCTAACATAATTTGATAGGCATTCATTTGTACTGCAGCTAATTCTTCAGAGTCAACAGAAACACTATGGAAATAGGGATTGGCCACAAGTCCCTCGGCGGATATTGGTTTTGGTTCCATTAAATTGATCGCACCACTGGTTCACTAATTGAATGGTTACCCTGTTTTCAGAACTTTTTAAACAACTGAAAGAGTCTTGTTTGAGAGTATGTTCACCTTTTGTTTTTTAATTGACTGTTAAATTTTGTTTCACATACGGGTTTTGTCTGAAAGTAATAACTCTGTGAACAGTACGTAATTACGTACGTACGTTTTAAACATTTTTTTGAAAAAATAATTGATATTATTATTTATATATATATATATATGTATAAATTTTGAATTTAGAAAAATAAACAAGTAATAATGTATTATTAAAGACCTTTTGGTAAATAAATAAAGACATTTTTTTTTGTGTAGATTTTTAAATTGCTCTTTGACATTTCTGGGAAATTATTCATTTCTTCGCTAGTTCCAATAATCCTGTAACTTACGATTCGTCCACTTCACTTGAACACGGTTATTGCCGCCTTTAGGTTTGATTCATGAAACAATTGTGACTATATACAAACTAATAAATAATACTATACATATAATTATTATCTACAAACACTTAACAAACATATTTATGACCTATTCAATTTAAGAAAGTTTGATTCATGAAACAATTGTGACTATATACAAACTAATAAATAATACTTACAACTAATTATTGCCGTCTTTAGGTTTGATTCATGAAACAATTGTGACTATATACAAACTAATAAATAATACTTACAACTAATTATTGCCGTCTTTAGGTTTGATTCATGAAACAATTGTGACTATATACAAACTAATAAATAATACTTACAACTAATTATTGCCGTCTTTAGGTTTGATTCATGAAACAATTGTGACTATATACAAACTAATAAATAATACTTACAACTAATTATTGCCGTCTTTAGGTTTGATTCATGAAACAATTGTGACTATATACAAACTAATAAATAATACTTACAACTAATTATTGCCGTCTTTAGGTTTGATTCATGAAACAATTGTGACTATATACAAACTAATAAATAATACTTACAACTAATTATTGCCGTCTTTAGGTTTGATTCATGAAACAATTGTGACTATATACAAACTAATAAATAATACTTACAACTAATTATTGCCGTCTTTAGGTTTGATTCATGAAACAATTGTGACTATATACAAACTAATAAATAATACTTACAACTAATTATTGCCGTCTTTAGGTTTGATTCATGAAACAATTGTGACTATATACAAACTAATAAATAATACTTACAACTAATTATTGCCGTCTTTAGGTTTGATTCATGAAACAATTGTGACTATATACAAACTAATAAATAATACTTACAACTAATTATTGCCGTCTTTAGGTTTGATTCATGAAACAATTGTGACTATATACAAACTAATAAATAATACTTACAACTAATTATTGCCGTCTTTAGGTTTGATTCATGAAACAATTGTGACTATATACAAACTAATAAATAATACTTACAACTAATTATTGCCGTCTTTAGGTTTGATTCATGAAACAATTGTGACTATATACAAACTAATAAATAATACTTACAACTAATTATTGCCGTCTTTAGGTTTGATTCATGAAACAATTGTGACTATATACAAACTAATAAATAATACTTACAACTAATTATTGCCGTCTTTAGGTTTGATTCATGAAACAATTGTGACTATATACAAACTAATAAATAATACTTACAACTAATTATTGCCGTCTTTAGGTTTGATTCATGAAACAATTGTGACTATATACAAACTAATAAATAATACTTACAACTAATTATTGCCGTCTTTAGGTTTGATTCATGAAACAATTGTGACTATATACAAACTAATAAATAATACTTACAACTAATTATTGCCGTCTTTAGGTTTGATTCATGAAACAATTGTGACTATATACAAACTAATAAATAATACTTACAACTAATTATTGCCGTCTTTAGGTTTGATTCATGAAACAATTGTGACTATATACAAACTAATAAATAATACTTACAACTAATTATTGCCGTCTTTAGGTTTGATTCATGAAACAATTGTGACTATATACAAACTAATAAATAATACTTACAACTAATTATTACCGTCTTTAGGTTTGATTCATGAAACAATTGTGACTATATACAAACTAATAAATAATACTTACAACTAATTATTGCCGTCTTTAGGTTTGATTCATGAAACAATTGTGACTATATACAAACTAATAAATAATACTTACAACTAATTATTGCCGTCTTTAGGTTTGATTCATGAAACAATTGTGACTATATACAAACTAATAAATAATACTTACAACTAATTATTGCCGTCTTTAGGTTTGATTCATGAAACAATTGTGACTATATACAAACTAATAAATAATACTTACAACTAATTATTGCCGTCTTTAGGTTTGATTCATGAAACAATTGTGACTATATACAAACTAATAAATAATACTTACAACTAATTATTGCCGTCTTTAGGTTTGATTCATGAAACAATTGTGACTATATACAAACTAATAAATAATACTTACAACTAATTATTGCCGTCTTTAGGTTTGATTCATGAAACAATTGTGACTATATACAAACCAATAAATAATACTTACAACTAATTATTGCCGTCTTTAGGTTTGATTCATGAAACAATTGTGACTATATACAAACCAATAAATAATACTTACAACTAATTATTGCCGTCTTTAGGTTTGATTCATGAAACAATTGTGACTATATACAAACCAATAAATAATACTTACAACTAATTATTGCCGTCTTTAGGTTTGATTCATGAAACAATTGTGACTATATACAAACCAATAAATAATACTTACAACTAATTATTGCCGTCTTTAGGTAGATAATCTTGTATAGTATGTAGGTTTATTTTATATAATTGCTTTCACCCAAACAGGTCTGACATTGATGACATGACATTTAAAAAAATAAAAAGGAAATTACTTACTACTTATTCAGTTAGTGCAAAATCATTAAAAGTTTAATAAAAAATATATTATATACAAATTACCTGCCAATCAAATTACCCATTATATTATATTCAGCATATTTCTTAAATAATTTTGATTTGTTATACCCAAGTATGTTCTTAAATATTTGAATAAAACTCTAAAGAAAAACATAATAAAATAAAAATAGGTACTTTTATAATACAGGTCCCGTCCGTCCCTGTTTCAAACTACACTTTTATTTGCTATCAATTTCGTATTTATTATTTATTCATTTGGTAAACAATTGTCACTACGTTGCTGCTTTTATCATTGTTGAGATCATTGTTGAAAAAGCATATTAGACTAATATAACATCTAATAATAAGACCTTTTCCATGTAAAAACAATATTTATTTCGTTCAAATATTTGTTATTGCGCAAACATTAGACTTTCTGCTCAACCTTATTATTTTTTAGTCGGCTTAATACCATTCATAGCAATCAGTAATGTTAATTGTCGTTGTTTGGTAATTACGATGGTAAACGTTTGAAAGCTCGTTTTTTTACGTATGGAAATCTTCATGGACTGTCCTTGCCAGAGTCATCAGACAGTTTTTATTTTAAGGAGACTATCGATAGTACACTTCAAAACATTAAACTTATCATAAAATAGTACTTATAATCATAGATTGCGATTTTTAGTATTAATTGTTTAAATTCGTAGACAAACCCTACACATATAATTTAAAAAAAGCAACATTAAAAAAGTGACACAAGATGTCTTAAGGTTTTAAAAACATATGTAAGTTAACGTACCCTTTTAGTAAGATGTTGGATGTTTGGTTTAAAACTACAGTTTTCATATTTATTTTAATATACGGTTTTACTCACGTGTGTATTTTGGGGATGTCCGACTAGTTTCGGTCCCGACGGGAGACCTTTCTCAAAGAGTAAGTCGTCCAGCCGCGATGGCACCGGACGTCACACGTTACGTCACAGTATGACACAGTAAAGTTGAGAGTTAAGTTACGTAAATATTTATTCAAATAAATATTAACGTAACTCGCAATTTTTTGTGTGTGTGTGTGCGCTAGCTATCTAATATACATACGTCTAATAGTTACCCGTCCGATACCGTAAGCGCTTTTTACGACTCCCAACGGCATATTGTATCCCAATCGGATCAGTGGCTTTTGAAAACATTCTGTATATACAAACATACATACGGGTCGAATACAGAAAACCTTCTTTTCCAAGAACTCGTTTGTTATGCACTTTTAAGAATAGTCTATATATATACGACTATAACAGATTTCCACCAATTTATTGACTCATCGCGATATCTCTGGAACCATAATTCATAGAGACTTCAAATTTGGAAGGAATTTTCCTTTCGCCGAGTTGAGGTCAGTTAATAACGGATTTTACGAAATTCTACCCCCAAGGGGTGTTGCGGGCGCTAGTGTTTTATATAATTCACTTTAAAAAGTAGACGACCGACTTCAATGCATCTATCATACAATTTGAGCCTTATATGGTTTTCTCATTGATGCCATTGTCATTCATTGCAAAAAAAAAAATGCAATTGTGTTGAACCTAACCAAACTCTCATATAACTACCCTTGAAGTAAATCCTTTCCAATAAAAAAAGAATCATCGAAATCGGTTGGCGTGATATTGAGTTATTCGTCCATTTGTCGCGAACATACTTAATTCAAATTTATAATATATATAATCTGAATCTCGGAAACGGCTAAATCGATTTTCATGAAATTTAGTATGCAGGGTATTTCGGGGGCGATAAACCGATCTAGCTTGTTTAAGTTTTAGAAAACATCGTTTGTCCGTGTTTATTCAATATCATTAGAATACGAAAGTAAATTTCGTCACTTAGTACAAGATTATATAGCTCTGAATCTGTGAGACCCTGGATTTGAATCTAGAAGATTATACTTTTTGCCTTTTATTTCATGTTCCTTGTTATACACGATTTACCAAAAATATGTACTCGGTCATGCAAGGACTTAATTTTAAAAAAATAAGTCCTTGCATGACCAAAAATTTGATTATATAAAAAAATACTGTAATTATTAATGTTATTATTAACATAATGCGGGAGTCGTCTCTCTAAGAACACACAACAACACACACACAGTTATACGTACAGATTATTATTAATTAAATTTAAACAAATTTAATAGAACAACAGTTGTACGTTAACGAATATTACTCAGTGGTGGATTACATGTGGGATAGACACGCTTAGGATTGAACGTTTAGAAATTTACAGGCTATTTCCAGTACTCAATACACTGTAATGTGAGACGGTATAAAAGAAAACTAAAAACTTTATTACAAAATCTAAGCTGATCTGTGACCGCCCGATTCCAATGAGAAAAAAATATATACGAGCTGTCTTTGGGGAGTGCCGATAGAAGTGAAAACTAAGTAACTTGTGAATTGTATCATCGAGCTATTAGATTATACACAGTGTACACATAGCTCATGGAAAGCGTGCGGTGACGATGATGCGAGTTTCATGATTTTTGTTCACCTAGAAAGTGCTCAACGCGCTTAAAGAAGTTTTAACTTCAAAATTAATTTCAAAATCTGAGTTGACCTGTGACCGCCCGTTTCCAAATGAGAAATAAAAAAACTTCTTTAAATCACCAAATATTACAATATTTATACACTACACTACAATAATCATACAATATGTATACAACAAACAGTTTTCACTACAACACTATGTTTGTCATAGGCTATGATATAACTAGAAATAAATACATAAACTAAAATTAGTTTAAACAGAACAGTTCTAGATTCTTCCAAAAAGAAGGAGTTCGATAATAAGGCAGCTAGAAGTGTCCAACGACAGTTGAAGATCAATTTCTAATAAAAAAAAATATATCTTTTATTTCACTAGTTGCCGTCATCTCCGGTAATGGCGTGTTGTGACGTCAGACGCCGCGGGACGTCTCCGACACGCTTCCGGCCCGGGATGAGACACCGCAAGTATCTTTGAACGAATTATTGATTTTACGAACTGTTAAAGATGAATTGGTAGAGATTTATGTAGGTCATACAACGTATTTAATAGAATAACACAGGATATAATTAAAACATTTAAAATTATTAATTAAATCAAATCAAAATTATTTATTTTGACGACGGCAGCCAGACTAAGTCATGGAGCTAGTTGCCTTTTCCAATACGATCAGAAGGACTACTTACTCTTTGAAAAAGGTCTCCCGTCGGGACCGAAACTAGTCGGGCATCGGGCAAAACCGTATATTTAAATAAATATGAACGCAACTTATTCCAAGACTTTTGATCTCAAACCAAGCAGAGCTTGTACTACAGAAACCAGACTGCTTTTAAACATACTTATATATTTATAAATACATCACCCAGGCATAAACGATCATGATAATGCACACAATGACTGGTCCTGGGTGGGACTCGATCTAATAGATAAATATAATCCTTCTTATGGGCCGACGGATAAAAAACGGTTAAGCAGTCAGAGTCACTATTTACTAGACTAATAGGCCAAATAATTAACAGCCGGACGGATCGACAGGCAACAGTGATCCTATGAGGTACATTTTTCCTACTGAGTAATGAAATTATAAAAGCACATACGTATTTTTATATTGTGAAAAATCAGATAAGCGTGGTGTGTTAGACATCAAATTTTAAAATTGTTAATTTAAACAGGCTATTTTCTTCTAAAGTTAAAGAAAAAACACTTCTATTAATTGAATTTTTTTAACATTAACAAAACATTATATATGAATTCAATATCGAAAGCGTACCTAGCCACTTTACAAATGTTTTCCAAATCACAATAAAGGTAGTTTGGAAGAGATCACCGCTAGTGATAAGACCGCCAATTGTCATCCTTGTCGCCGTCTGATGCTAAACTAAGCAGAGCTCTCGTATAGTAACCAGACAGCTGATTTAAATACTTAATACTTCTAAATACATACAAATAATAGATAAATTATACCCAGACGCAGAACAAATGACCATATGCTCATTATACAAATATTTGTCCTGGGTGGGAATCGAACCCACGACCTCTGGCTTAGCAGTCAGGGACACTAAGTAAGAAGTATCTTAGTTATGTGCGGTAACAAACATAAAAACCATGAAATCGAACTAGTTAGGGCGCTTAGATTATTTCGTTATACAGCTCGGAGTTTCCAGCACCAGCCAGTTCGAGTTACAGGTATGTGACCCTGACTTGCTTAAGCTATTGCTTCTACTCCCCACCCCCCCACCCCGTTTTTCTATCGTCCATTTCCTTTCAATTTACTCCCAATTTTCTCATCTAATTGTTCCCTATTACGTAAATGTGACTGAATCCGACTGTATGGATGGCGCAGCGGTTTAAGTGGTCACCTCGCCACCACGCTGCCGCGCCGAGTGTTGTGGGTTCGATCCCCGCACGGGACAACACTTTGTGTAATCCTCGAATGGTTGTTCTGAGTCTGGGTGTTCTTTGTGTCCGTTGTTTGAATGTTTGTAAAGTCCCCGCGAACAGGAATGAATCCTAGTGCGGGAGTTGCAAATATCCTCCTTTTTTGAGACGGTAAGAAAATGTATTAATTCATGACGAATATTTTTAAATAATTTAATTTCAGTTTAAAAATAGATTTAAAAATATCTCGCCTTTAGGGGTGATCTTTTTAAAATAAGGGTGTCTATCAATCTTAGTTAGGGAGCTTGTGGCACAGCCGCTACTCTTATTATAACAAGCTTTCATTTAGTATATCCTATTTCGGTTTCTGTTCATCTCTAATCAAATCTTGTAAATACATATTACGAAACTACAGTTTCAAATGGGCGACTAGAATCAATTCTATTTAAATGTAGGCGTTCGAAAGTGCCTTTTGAGCCTACTTGAAAAAATATAAAAAATAACAAATGAAATTGGACCAGTGCAGTATATACAAACATTGCAAAAGGGTTTGGGCTAGTTTCTATTATGGCCTGACACTAACCCTCCTCGTCAATGTAGTCCCTTTTAAGACGGAAAGAAGAAAGACGAGGAGACGGGATATTTATAAAAGTAATATCAGATATAGGAATAAAAATTGATATTGGTTGATAAGTTTATTTTTAATGTAATAAATAAACATTTAAGGGGCCGAGGTAAGTTATCTTTCTGCAGTTAAAGGTTCACGGTGGATAGAATATGGTCACCTCATCTTTTACCGTGGGCTTCATAAAAGACGACTAACGAATTAGACTGTTAACTATCAGACAGTATATGTATATAGAGTCATACAGTGCCCGGATGATTGCAATAGGATTGCCTGCTATAGTGCAAGTGCATGTAACGTAAGTATGTAACGCATTAATTAAAGATATTTAAAAACAATTCCCTTTTCCGTATATATGTCACCTGTGATGATAAGCGACAACTTCCGTCCATGGACACCTGCAACTCAAGAGTCGTAAGTGCGCTGCCCGCCTTTGAGGGTGATGAGGGATGGGGGGAATGAGGAGATGGGAAAGAGGAGAGAAACCTCACTAATTTTGGGGAAATACAATGCAAGCGTCGCTTTATAACTGGTTTTCTGTGAGGCCGTGGTATCGTACCGGTCGAGCCGTCCCATTCGTGCTTAGGCATGGCTCTACCACTGTTTTGATTTCGATTCGTAATAAATTATAGTAATAATTGTAATAGTAGTGTTAGTAATTAGATTATAACGATTCTAATATCCTGATTTTTAAAACTCAATTTTAAACAACCACCCAATTATTTGCAGTCAGCTCTTGAAGTATAAGTTTTTATAAATTCTTGTCGATCGCAGCGTGATATTAAAATAACAATAGCTGTTGACAAATTGTGCGTATCATGAATACTAAGGTGCACTGGTATTACAATGTTCGATTCCTACCGCCATTTTGTGGCAATGTTTATTGATTAATTGTCTTTTTAACATACATACATACGTAGCTTTCCCAGGCGTCCGGATAAAGCCAGAGACAGTCAGGCTTTTTGGTTGCGTAACTCCGCCCTGTCTAGTTTTGTTATGCTTCTTAAATTTGTAATTTCACGTTTTGTTTTAATTTTTTTTATTGCTAAGTGAAACAGTACTTATTGCTAACAACTATTGAATATTGAAATTAATATTAAATTATTAATAATATAGAAGACTGATTCATTAAATTTTATTGTTATTTTATTAGAATTTAATGATAATTTATAGCAAATGAAAAACACAAAGCTTTGTTGACCTGTGTGTCAGTCCATCCATCCAGATAAACTATATATCTGTTCTGTCCGGCTTTTCGGTTCTTTTGTCCTCTGTTGATGCTAACCTAACACCACCCAAAGAATTCCAAAGAGACCAAAACGGGTGAAAATCAGAGGTTGCAAGGTCAGGACTATGTGGTTTATTCATTAGCATTTCCCAACCAAGCCCTCTCAATTTAAGTTCAGTGGCCAAAGATGTGTGTGGTCTGGCGTTATCATAATGGAAGAGCACTCCTTTGCTGTTGATGGATTCTAGCCGTCATTTCTCAATTTCTTGCAATTGGCAATAGGCGAATAGATGGTTTTGACTGGCGGTAAAAGCTCGTAACGTCCGATGCCCTTCTTATTATTGTGTGTTAATCCGAGTATCGCTACAGTCTCTGGAGTTTCACTACCCTTTGACCATGATGTTTTTGTTCGTTCCTGTCGTAGGTGATCCACTTGAGTGAGCACACGATTGGGTTTCTTTCAAAGAGTTCGTGTAGCAGTCAGTTGTCGAGTTTTTTATATATCTAGACTTTTCAAATGGGTCAAAACTGTTTTGTGGTCAATCCTCAGTATCTCGGCTTTGCTCCCCTTTTAAAAGAATAACATCAACTTTATTCGTATGAGGTCCAGAGCGAGCTACATCTTTGATTTTAATAATTCCCGGAATGAAAACGCTTGCACCAAGTTTGTGCTACTCTTACTGACACTGCATTAGCTTCATAAACACCACAATTTTCACACGGAAAAAACAACTGAAAAGTCGCTGGTAAGTGTGTTTAACCTCCGACGCAAAAAGTGGGGTGTTATAAGTTTGACGTCGATGTCTGTCTGTCTGTGTGTGTGAGTGTCTATTTGTGGCATTGTAGCTCTCAAACGGATTTGCCAATTTCAAAGCCAGTTTCCTTGCGGTGGTTCTTAGCTATGTTTGGTTAATATCGGTCCAGCAGTGTAAGAGTATCAGCTCTTTGCCAAAATGATGTAAGGCATTACTCAATGAAGTGCTGAACGCGTGCCAGTATAATCGTTAAATGACAATAAATTGATAACTTCGACCTGATGCTGCAACCAGAATGGTCTCCAGAGAACCCAACTCTTCGAAATCTCACAGCAGACATATATTTTTTACCTTTTAAGGGTTGTTCCTTAAATTTTAAGTATTTTTGACGTAGTATTTTTTTTTAATTATTATTAATTGTAATTTGTCTGTTAATAAATTTGTTCGTTAATCTCCTATATTTATTGATATAAAAACCAGCCAGTACAATCAAAAACAGATTTTTCTTCAATTTTATACATACAAAATATTCCTTTTTCCCAGCCTATTGTATTTGATAGATAATCGTTTGATAGATAACAGTCCAATAAAACTTCAATTTCATTTTAGACCTGTCTAAATATTTTTTAAGGTTTAACTAAACTTTATGAATACAACATACAACAAACCTTATAAGCATATCTTTAAGATTTAAAATGATTAAAATTTGAAACTGGCCCGTTGGTCTAGTGGATAGTGACCCTGACCGCTAAGCCACTGGTAGAGGGTCGATCCCCACCCAGGACACATATTTTTATGATGAGCACAAGTATTTGTTTTCTGTCTAGATATTATTTGTTTACAATATGTATGTATTTAGTATATAAGTGTGTTTATCAGCAGTCTGGTTATCACAGTACAAGCTCTGCTTAGTTTGGGATCATGGACACGATACCAGCAGTATATCGCATTGTCCTCACATCTTATCTTATTTTATTTTATGTCCACTTATGAACCCTAACAAGAAAGTTGTGTATAATATTTGAAAAAGACGTTTGTCCACAATATCATAGGGGACAGACGCACAAACGGGTCACCTAATGGTAAGTGACAACTGCCGTCCATAGTTGGGACGAGTACGAGAAAGCAGAGAGAGGCGTGAGGATGTGGGAAAAGGGAAGGGGTGACAAGGGTGAGGAGAAAGGAGAGGGGGAGTTGGGCCTCCGGAAACATCACTAATAACGAATAATTGCGAAGCAATATGGCCGTTCGACACCATGCGTCAGTGTCTAATATTCATCGTAAATAAAACAGCAATGGCTCTCGTATATCTAGTTCGTGGAATAAGCATACACACATCTATTTATAACATCACATCACATCTAGCTTCGGCGCAATGGGGGGCGCTTCCATTTCCGGTCCCGCCCCCCCTCAGCTCCGCCCAAACCTTTAAATATTAACGTTTTAGTAAATTTCTGTATGCACTTCGGATTATTTTAATGCTAGCTTTTGCTGGGGTTTTTGTTCTGTTGCTGTTTTTCGTTCCCGCTTCTATAGTAAGTACTTTTTTTGGAGAACAGTTCTGTCTACTTTTGTATCCCTGTTATGTACCTCTACAACACTTTATTTAGATGGTTTTAAGACTAAAAGCGGGAAGCGTAACAAACTCATATTGGCTTTTTAACAGACTGCAACAAGTAAACATTCTCTCTTTATTGCTGACGGTATCTTGAAATGAAATAAATAATGTCACTCCCATTTTTCAGACAATTTATTTTTTAATTAAAAACAAACGGAGCAGACGGCTCACCTGATGGTAAGTGACTTCCGCCGCCCATGTACACTTGCAATTGAAGACCTTGAGTCCTGTTTGACGTCCACTCTGATTCAGTATCGACATTAGTCAGTCAGTCAGTCAGTCAGTAAAAAATGTTATTTAATATATTACCTAGAATTTACGTAGACAAAAATAGGTGGTGTTTGAATATAATTGATTGTGCAGTTAGATTTAAGACGTAATTACGTGTATGTTCTTATCTGTAGTATATCTGTGACAACTGTTGTTGAACCTTAATTAAATAAAATAAAAAGACTCACAAGAGTGCTCTCTTTCCCTGAAGAGCTGAAGTGGAAAGAGAACTGAAAAGGACCCCCTTTTGAAGAACACATCTTGGAACCGTTTCGTACCTAATATTATTTTGTTGTTTTTAGCTACCTATCATCTTTGAACATTAAATTCGGTGTACAAAACTCAAGAGTGTTTCTTCATTTCGTACGATTACGCACTAAACGCCTCGAGATGTCTGAATGAATATTTGTTTTTTCTTATGGTATGGGGGGACAAACGAGCAGATGGATCACCTGTTGGTAAATGACTTCCGTGCTGAATTAAAGAGAGGAGAGAAAAGAAGGGAATGAAAAAGAAGGAGGGGAAAGAGGTAAAGGAAAGGTTGTTGGGCCTCCGGTAACCTCACTCACTCGGCCACACATTGCAAGCATTGTTTAACAGCCGGTTTTCTGTGAGGCCATGGTAGTACTCCGGTCGACCTGGCCCATACCATCATTTCATATCTCATATGTCGAAATCTATCAAGCTGTCTGGACTTTATGGCGTGACAAAAAAATAATACTTATACAAATATTCACGGAGAGAGAGAGAAAGAGAAGAGAACTCTTTCTTCTAAAGAGATCTTTTTTTAAAGAGATTTCCCGCACAAGGATTCATTTCTGCGAGACTCAGAACAACAATTTGAAGATTACACGTAGTGTTGTCCCGTGGGGTCGAACCCACTACACTAAACGCGGCAGTGCAGTGGCGAGGGGACCACTTAAACTGCTACTCCTTCCGTGCAGTCATAGAGCCACTCCATGTCTTACCTATCTGACTGTTATCTATCAGAAAGTATGTGTACAGTCATAAAGTGCCCGGAGGACGACAATGCCCCCTATTGCTTTATAGGGACGAAATTCTAATTGGCAAAATGTTTACCCCTACGGGGATAAAAGCTGAGCGTATGTAGTTATGTATGTACATACACGCCTGACAGTCCGATCTCTTAGTCGCTTTTTACGACATTCACGGCAAGAGGTGAAGTTTCTCTCTACTGAACCGAGAACCACAAGGCAAAAACATACATACACTCTAAAAAATCATAATATAGTTTCTTATGCAGTCGGGTAAAATGGAGTAGATTTTAAATTGGACAGTTTTTTAGGGTTCCGTACCCAAAAGGGTAAAACGGTACCCTATTACTAAGACTCCGCTATTCGTCTGTTATCTCATGAACCGTGATAGTAAGATAGTTGAAATTTTCACAGATGATGTATTTCTGTCGCTGCTATAACAACGAATACTTAAACAGAACAACATAAATATTTAAGGGGCTCCATACAACAAACGTGATTCTTTTGCTCGTTTTTGCACGATATTGATAACGGCAACAGCTACACGCTTGAAATAGTCACAAAATATTTAGTTATATATTCCCTTTAAAAATAAATAAATATTAAAAAAAGAACAAATATTTAAATTTAACAGATAAGACTTTTTTGACGTTTTTACAGATAATGGTACGGAACCCTTCGTGCGCAAGTCCGACTCGTACTTGGCCGGTTTGTATTTTAACTATGCTGTGTGATTTCTTCGCCATTTGAGAACCGATTTAAAAAAGTACTATTTACACTTTTTTATTAAAATGTAGCGACCTGGAAATTGGTCGAAATTCAATATTTCTTTATTAATAATTACACCTTATTACAATTAATTAATATAGTCGTAATGAAGTTTGTTTTATACATTGTTTAACTGTGCGCTTCTCCAGAAGCTTTTTGCCTCGCACAACCAGCTTATGGAACAAAATGTCGCCTGCCGTATTTCCGAACCGATACGACCTTCAAACCTTCAAGAAAAGAGCGTACTCCTATATAAAGGGCCAGCAGCGCACTTGTGACACTTGAGTTGCGGGTGTCCATGGGCGGCGGTAGTCATTTACCATTGAAGGTGACCCGTCTGCTCGTGTGCCCCCTATCGCATAAAAGAAAAAAAGTTTATTTATGGTAGTGTCTTTATAGGGAATATAAAATAAAAATGTTTATAAATACAGAAGGTAAGTAGTTACAGAACTTATCTGCTCACAGCAACAGTCTAGAATTGTACTTGTCGCGTTTTATACTAACACGCTCGCTAACTACACCTGTAACTAACTGACTATTCAAAGACAAGTTTCTTTTAACTTAATTGTGGGTTGGAGATCTCGGACATCCTGCCACCAGCTCGAGTCTCAGGTACTACTGCTACTGTACTACAGATACAGGCTTATACTTCCCAACCCTTCTATATAAGATATCATTCCTCTCTTTCCAGTTAATATACTCCAAACTTACCATTCCTATTCCCAAAAGTGTCCGTATGACGATGAAAGGTACAACTCCTTAAAATATGGAAGCTAACTGATCAGTCTTTAAACTACGTTATGTATGAGTTTGTAAGATGCAAGCTTTTACTATTTAAAGAAATTACGCAAAGGAATTGGATAGGCGCAGAGCAGAGCAGAGCAGTTATTTTAAGCAACAAATTGGTGATGTTCTGAAGAAGGGGCAGGTCAGAAGTACAAGGAACCGACGCTTGTAAGAAATGTTTATTGACTAAAATAAGAATATAAGAATAGAATTAAGTGGTGGGCCGGAGTCTCTGCGTACCCTGTATGTAGAAAATACCAGGGCTACATATTATATGAAGAGATGTTAACTTACTGCCGAAACCGGTGCATGTATGACAGGTATGACAGAAAAGGAAGCTTGTGAAGTCTGTAATGATACAAGCAAGTAGTGGGCCGGTGTCTCTGCGTACCCCGTATGTAGAAAGTACCAGGGCTACATATTATATGAAGAGGTGTTAGTTTACTGAAAAAATCTGTATGAAAGATTTAATGACAGTTAAGAATGCTCGTGAGGTCTGTAATGATAGAAGCAAGTGACGGTCTGTGTTCTGTGCCCAGAAAAGACTTATGATATATATTTGTATGTAATTCGTTTATCTTTTAAGGAGTGTTTCTGTTATATACAGCCTTGTGTTTCACAGAGAAATAGAATAGTGCCATTCTACCTCTACCCGTGGCACAAAGCAGCAGTTTAAGTGGTCACCTCGCCACCACGCTGCCGCACCGAGTGTTGTGGGTTCGATCCCCGCACCGGACAACACTTTGTGTAATCCTCAAATTATGGTTCTGAGTCTGGGTGTTATTTGTGTCCGTTGTTTGTAAAGTCTCCCGCGACACAGGAATTAATCCTAGTGCGGTAGTTGACGTTTAAAAACAAAAAACACACAGCCTAAGGGTTCGGACTGTTATCTGTCAGACAGTATATATACAGTACATGAGTGTATGTATGTGTGTAAGATGAAAATGAGTATAACCAACAAATAACTGATCAATCAAATTATGAATTCGCTGCGTCATTCGGCTTATTACATTTATCGAAGTTTTTCGCGCCCCTTTGTTACAAATGTAATGTGTTAAGTCAATAATACATTATCGATTCGTAGTTTTTGTTAAATTGAGGTGGAGAGGGCTCGAACTTCTAATTTTTTAAAGAGTACTATCAACGTATGTATGTAACGCTAAACGCTAACGTTCCTAGTATCTCTTTAACTGAGTTAAATGCTTGTGTTAGGAGTGGGTTCAAGACGGTAGTGCACTGGGTGAGGTTTGAACCCGCAAGCAATTTATTGCAAGTCAGATGCTTTAGCCATTACGCTGCCTCCGCTTAATTCAATATACCTTGATATGTGAAGGTATATTAGTTCGGTGAAGCTCCGGTTTACAGAGACACGTAATAATTTAAAATCAAGAACAATTAATCTTAATTAAAAATCAAATCAAATCGTTTATTTGTACTGAACCAATCATAGGTATTTTTTAATTGTCAAGAGAGGAAGTCAGTCAGACTAAGTCAGTCGTGAAGCTAGTTGTCTGTTCCAATACGTAGATCCTATGGAGAAGAACCAGCAACTCCAAGGATATCTCTGTTTTATTCTCATATCTTTATTTATTCTGTCGTTATCTTGAAGTATTATAATATGATATGATGATATAATATATCATAGTCGCCTCTCTTTTAAGGCGAAAATACGAGCTCACATAGTGCATAAGTCTGCAGAACCATCACAACAATGATTAATTATATGTATGTTATTTTTATATGTATGTATGTATAGTAATAGGTATGTTTGTATATGTGTAAACACACATGTATATATTATACTTATATTATATTATATATTTATATGATTGTTCACAGTTAATTTTCTGTCTTTCTATTTCTGTTCTATTATTTCTAGTGCACCTCGTGACTTATCTCTACACAACCCTGAGGTGGACTGGTAGAGAATGCCTGTGGCATGAAGTCTGCCGTTGTACATTATTATAGTGCAAAAGTTTGAAATAAATAAATATTATATCTCTCTATCTTACTCCCACTAATAAGACGGATAAAATGACACCTGATATAACGAAATTCGTCAAACCGTTTAGGCCCTAGACTGTGACAACCAAACACTAAATATATATGTGTATATACATGCACTCGAAAAACATTCTTTTCCCACTGACGCAGTTTTGTAATAACTTTAAATTTTAATATTTAATTAAATTGTGAAACTATTGGAGTTGTACTTACTTACGTACTTGAATTATTAAGTTTTGCCAATGAACCCTGATTTGATTAATTCGATAAAAAACATTGAAAATCTGTTATCAATTGGCGGTGAAATCGCTTAACATACATTAGTGATAGAGCCATGCTTAAACACGAAAGGGCCGGCTCGGCCGGTGCTATACCACGGCCTCACAGAAAACTGGTTGTGAAGCAACGCTTGCTTTTTTCCCCGACATTAGTGAGGTTTCTCACAAATTTCGGGAACCCTCGAGTTGCAGGTGTCCATGGACGCCGGTTATCACTTACCGGCGACCCGTCTGTTCATCTGTCCTCCTATAACATTAAAAACAAGACAACATTCGAAAATAGAACCTCCTTCTTATTTAAGATGGTTAAATATCCTGACATATAAACTTTCTGAAAGTGGCCATTGTTGAACCCCATTAAATATCCCATAGGATCTTAATACTTACATAGCTAGACCGTATCTATATAGATGGCAGATAATGGGTTTAAATATTTAACCATTTGAGAGCTTTGATCTCTAAAACTCCCTAGAGACACTAACGTTTCTCTTACACTAGTAACGACATGCGGATTCGCTCAATTAGTGTAATAATAATAATAACATAATTGACTTACAATGAGCAAGGTTTCTTATTTATGTGGAAATTTAATTGTTTTCTATGCTTTCAAATCATGATTAATTGTAACAAGCAATTTTTCACCCTTAGAAAATAAAAGCATACATACATTCATACAGCTATATCCCTAAAGGGTAGGTGGAGGTGTATTAGGATGTAGGCCTACCGTAGGCCAGATGTAGGCCTACCGTAGGCCAGATGTAGGCCAGACGGACTGGGCTATCTATCGCCTTAGCAGAAGCCAACGCACACGTGACTCTTGAGTTGCGGGTATCCATGGGCGGCGGCAGTTACTTACCATCGGGTGACCCGTCTGCTCGTTTGTTTTTCACAACCGGTTTTCTGTGAGGCCGTTGTATCGTACCGGCCCATTCGTGCCTAAGCATGGCTCTGCCACTGAATTATTGAAATGTATTGACGAACGAGGAAGATGATGTTATCGGTGGAGTAATATAAAGCCACCCTTTCTGAGGGTGTCGTAACAGAAGACCAAGTTATTGGACTGTTATCTATCAGAACAGTATACCAATATAAAATCATACAGTACCCGGATGACGGCAAAAGTCTCTCGCGCAATAATATGTAAGTACTAAATTATTGCAGATAAAAACTAGGTGTATGTGACGCCACCGCCTATCCTTGTTGTTGTGTTACAAGCGTTAGTTGTGTATGACGAACATACACACACATAGTTAAGTTTAGTTTTTTAATTATATAGGTTGTCAGACGAACAGACGCGTCACCAGATGGTAAGTGACCACCGCCACCCATTGATTACTGCGACACAAGTTTGAGGGTGATGATGGGGAATGTGGGGATGTGGGACGGGAATGAAGAAAGTGGGATGAATGGAGCGAAAGAAGACAGGGTGATTTGCGCCTCAGGGTGACTTACTCACTCGGCAAAAGAGTGCAAAAATTGTTTGACAGTTGGTTTTTTGTGAGGCCGTGGTATTACTCCTGCCGAGGTATGACTCTCACACCGTGAAAATCTTAGTAGTAAAAATATTTAAACATGAGTAATAAAAGGAAGTTAACCCCCGAATGCTGGTCCTTTGTGTAGAACTCTACTAACAAAACGATAAGTTGGGGTCGATTCGACCCTCACTCATTAACTAATTGTCGTCACACCTGCTAGTGTCATCTATTGAAGTTTCTTTTTGTTGTTAATATATATAATAGTCGTTTTTGATTGTGACTTCACTCGCATAAAAGTTTACACGTAAAAGCAAGACCAATGAACAAACCGGAAAGTTAGATAATAAAGAAATCGGCGTTGAAAAAGAGGGTAGGTGACATAGGGATACAATATAAATAAAATAAAATTTAAATATATATACATATAAGACAGAATACAATAAAAAAGGGTAAAAATCATAAAAACTTAACCCTTTCAGTGGTCGAAGGGTACAAAATTGCAATACAAATTGTACATTAATACCTCTTAATTATTTACGTCTGCTATTACACGCCTGTTGAGTTGCATTGTAAGGGCTTGAAGTATTTAGCGAAGGGTTGAATAGGTATTTCGGGGGCCAAGATTCATAATTTGGTTTGTGAGGCAATGGATGTTCACGGTTGCAAATGAGTATACTTTACGAGTAGGTCTCGTGGTTAATGATCCTAATCACTAAGCTAAAAGTTGTAAAATAAAAAGATAAACAAATAAAATATTTGGCACAATCCGACAACCTCATGAGCCAAATCATGAGGTTGTCGGATTGTGCCAAATCGCATATCGATTTCAGTGATCATTGTTCCGATAGTCATATCTGCTCACGGTTTGATAGCCAAGAGCCTCAATCAACACTTTAAGAGACTCTCGTTAGGTGGCTGGATCAAGGGATTGATGCAGAAGGAAGTTCTCCTTGACACGGCCCACATTTACATGAGATTTCTATCTTTGGAACCCTAAGCACCTGTGTCTTGATCCCTGTACCCGATGTCGGTGGTCTATTATTTTATATATTTTAAAATTAATTTTGTTTTTATATGGTAAAAAAAATATAGTTTCCATGTACATATTAATTTAAATAAAGTATTTTTTGTTGTTATAGAAGGATAAACGAACAGACGCGTCACCTGATGGTCAGTGACAACCACCGTCCATAGACACATGCAACTCGAGAGGAGGGTTCTAGGGAGGTGAGGATAAATTCAAAAAGTTAAAGTTATACAACTCACAAGTACAGATTTACAAAAGAAAATAACAAGCGTTTAAAAATATTCAAGGTAAAAACCATACTTAAAGATTACAGAATAGAAAATCTGTTGCAATTATTATATGTATACGACATTTCCTCTTAAACTACGGAGACCTGTGTCTTAAGAGACACTGTTCATGAGGTG
The DNA here is from genome assembly GCA_947561695.1 of Tyria jacobaeae. Lineage (NCBI taxonomy): Eukaryota > Metazoa > Arthropoda > Insecta > Lepidoptera > Erebidae > Tyria > Tyria jacobaeae. The sequence goes on along the minus strand of OX387235.1, from coordinate 9,197,767 downwards.
TGGAGCTAATGCTCTTTATCTATGTGAATTTATATGATATAGTGTGTATATGAGTTATTGTGTGTGTAAGTATTTGCATGCGTGTCTGAGAGTATATGTGTGCATGGGTGTGCAATTATTCAATCCTCTGTGGCGAATTCCACTTACAGAACAAACATACTAACATACACATATTAGTGAACACAACTCTAACTACGTAGCCACGACACTGATGACGTAGTACAGTCCTAAATCACCTTAATAAAGTTCTAGCGCCGATTACTATATAGTCGTCTATATAGTCGTATATACGACTTCCCAGCATCAACCGTTGGGCCGCGGTCCGCCACGCATGATCACCTCGCGCCTGGTTGGAGAATCCTCCCTTTGTATTAAAGGGCCATAACACTCGTTCCTCCAAAACTCTATTGATAAAATATAAAACAAACTTTTTAAACTATAAAAGCTTTTCAAAGTTAGTTTTTTATGGTATTATTGATAGAAAATTCTTTATTGTACACCACGAAATTAAACAGACACAAAGTTAAAAACATTTGATACAAGGCGGCATGTATGTACAATGGGCGGTCTTATCGCTTAGAGCGATGTCTTCCAGGTGACCTTTGTATGGAAACAACGAAAAGAAAAAAGCGGTAGATGGTGGCGTGCTATAGATGTTATGGGATTGAGAGATAATACAGCCAATATGGAGATACATAGAGTATTTAAATACGTAACGATCTGTTGCAACTAGTGAATGCAGAGAGAAATAAATAACTTTTTTTAATAACTCCTGTGTCGCGGGGGCTTTACAAACGCCAGGCTCACTAAAACTATTTGTGGACCTCACAATTTTTTTTCTTGTGTGGGAATCGAACCCACGACCTCCGGTTCAGCAGTCACTGTTACGAACCACTAGATCAATAGGCCCTTAGAAGAAGGATTCTTATTTTGTCATAAAACAGTCAATACATGAATGATTTTGGAATGGATGGATGAAAATCTGTCAGAAACCGTATTAGAAATACCGCTCGAGATAATCGCTCGTTAATAATTGCTAAAGAAATCCTTGAACACAAAAGAAAATAAGATACAGTCCAACATAGAATTTCCTCCTTCTGGAAAATCGGTTAAAAATTAATAATATTAAGCTCTAAATATTTGGCAACAGAAGATTAAGTAATGTTAACAATAACTTGTCAATATTGAACTCAGTTCGTAATATACCCTGGGGTAGAAAGTGCCCCGTCACACAGTAGCCGCAGGGTCAAAAGAACCCCGCGAGAAGCGAGCGCAAACAGAGGGTTAATAGCCCGCGCGTTTTATTAGCTGTCCGGCCATAGAATAAGAGATAAATTAGAATTTTAAACTACTACTAATTATAAATATTAATTTGTATACATCACTATTTAGTTTTTAATCCGACAAGTATCTGGTGATTTATGAGTGGCAATGAGCTTTCAGCGCTAGTAATGATTGATGAGGGGGTGCGGCAAGGGGAAAGAAGAGAAGGGGGATGAGGAGATGGGGAAGAGGGGGGGGGGGGGTAAGAGGGGAGAAGCGAGGGGGAGTTGAACCTGTGGAAATCTCACTCATTTTTAGGGAAAAGCAAATAAATAATTATTATTATTCTCTCTTTTTCATTAAATATAAATAAAAAATACATTTTTAAATACAATTTCATTAAAAAATATATTTAAAGATATAAAAAACAGATCGCTAGCACAGGGGTAAAGCTACCGGTAGTTAGGGGTCCAGAGACCTGCGGGTAGTCTCTCGCTCCCGATCGTGATTCTGTCCCTGGTCCGGAGCGAGAGCGCATAGAACGCCGTCCCTTACTTCTGCGAAGAAGTGATGTCCTCAAAGGAAGCGGTGGAACAGGAGAGGGAGCGCAATCCAAATCTCACCTCACCGGGGGCCTCAGGGTATTCATTGATCTCCGGCCATCCTAGGAAGCGGCCTGCGGGTGACGAAACTTTGGGGAGTTTGTTGCTCGAACAGATACAGGCCCTATAGGCGGCGCGCAGTGTTCCATGCGTCTCTCAGAGGACTGTGACCATAGGGTGACGGTCACAGCGGGTGACGGGACCCGTCATAGGTAAGACAAGTCAGTGCCGTTCGAATGCAGCGGAAGAATGCAACGGCGATTCTCGCTCCCCGATCATAGGCAAGCAGAAGAACACTGGGGTGGTTTTTAGTCGGTAAAAGTCAGACATACCCTTTCTCCCCACCCCATAGGGGAAGGACATCCATGATCCAGGATCTTCCACCCTGTCAAAAAAAAAAGGGGTCCAGAGACAGAAACAAAGAAAACATGTGTTGTTAGCTTAGCATCCTCGCTAAAACAACAGACAGACGTACATTTTTTAACGCATTTTTTGTCCTACAACCTTTATCAATTATCACTTATCATATCATAGTATAATGTTAGACTGTATTATTATTTTAAATAGCTCAGAATTTTAATTATTTTGTTGAATGCTGATTTTTACTTTTTCTCATAGCCTTATTGAAGTGCCAGCTATGATATCATTTTTTAATGGTACCCATTTAATTGGTAAGCAGTTTTTTTTTATTTGGACAATAATATCAAATGTGGATAAAAATGGAAAAATCCTTAAAACTCAAAAATCTTGAATACTAATTAATTTTGGCTAGACATATAAGGGGTCAATTTGTTGCATTTTAACCCCCCTGACGGATATATATAGGTCGAATTACAAGTAACCCTGTTTTATAAATCACACTCAGATCCAAAACAAATGATCGTGCTCATTACAATTTTATTTATATACTAAAGGAGGACAGACGAACAGACGGATCACCTGATGGTAAGTGACAACCGCCGTCCATGGACACTTGCAACTCTTGTCGTAAGTGCGCTGCCCGCCTTTAAGGGTGATGAGGGAAAGGGGATGCGGGGATGGGAAAGAAGAGAGGGGGGATTAGGGGATGTGAAAGAGGAGAGGAAGGATGAGAGGAGAAGAAAGGGGAAAAGGGGAGTTGGGCCTCCGGGAACCTCACTCATTTCGGGGAAATGCAACGCAGGCGTTACTTCACAACCGGTTTTCTGTGAGGCCGTGGTATCGCACCGGTCGAGCCGGCCCATTCGTGTCTAAGCATGGCTCTACCACTGTAAAAAAATATTGTCTTATTACAATTATTTAATTACATAATTACAATTATTTAATTAATTATTACAATTATTTGTCCCATGTGGTAATTGAACTCGCGACGGCTCAGCAGCCAGGACTACTAATCACTAGATCAACAAGTCAGTCTTAATAATGCGTCAGAACAATAGCCCCTCTAGTTTCGTGGCCCCATAAGAGGGGCTAATGTTTTGAATTATTTGTTGAAAGCAAGTATCTTTTATACTAAACTCTAAATGGATTGTTGCTCTTTTAGCAGACTTGTTAATTATTAAAACACGCTAAATGATGGTATAGGCACAGTTGGCAAGAGAACGGCAGATTTATGTTTGAATTGGAGCCGCTTAGGTGACATGAGGAAGGAAGGTTTCCTACAGTGGCAGAGTCATGCTTAGGCACGAATATAATACAAGCAAGTGGTGGGATGGTGTCTCTGCGTACCCCGTATGTGTAAAGTACCAGGGCAACATATTATATGAAGAGCTGTTCCCTTACAGTCGAATCTGGCACCAGTCCCAAGTCCCATCTCTCTCCTCATCCTCATTCCCATTGCCTCACCCCTCCCAACCCTTTCTTTCGCTTACAACTCTCGAGATGTTGGCGTCCTGTTGAGTTGACTGTCCGCTGAACATGCTGATTGGCCTGTCGATTATTGATCCTGACTACTGAGCCAGTGGTCGTGGATTCAATTCTCACACGAGACATAAAATTATGCTATCTGCAATAAGTTCTCCTGAGCATATGTTTTTAAGTGTCATTTAAAATTTGTCGATATTTCCCCGCGTTACAGTAATCATTCCTAATGCAGGAGTTATCATTAAAATATATGTATATGTAAGTATGTCATTCTTTTTTTATAAGATAGGAAATGAGCCGACGGGTCACTGACGGTAAATGACTATCGTCCTCATGTATACATGTTGCCGGCCTATGCGAGCTAACAAGACAAACTTCATTACAGTTTCTTGCCAGTTCTTCTCCATAAGATCTACGAATGGGAAAAAGCTTCACTGTAATAATAATCAGACTGACCTGAAAATTAAAAAATACCTGTGGTTGGTTTAAGTCGAAAGATTTTTTTTTATAAGTAATTTATGTTATAATTTTGCTGTCGAGGGCTAGCAAATAAACTTAACCCTTAAAATAACCAGTATTAATGAAGGGGTTGTATCAACACAAGTGTCAATAGCCCCGCGAAGTGGCATTCATTAGTTTAAGTGACTCTCGGTCACTATTTAATTATAACCCCTCCGGCGGCCAAAGGGTTACGCCACAGGTGGTCAGGGTCGTTAACTAGATACATACATAAATACACTCACGCCTGTATCTCCAAAGGGGAAGGCAGAGGCGTAATTAACGCCCACATTTTGCCGATTACAATGCTTGTATTAGGCATGGATTTACAACGGTAGCGTACTAGGCAGGGTTTGAACCCGCAACCTCTTGATCCCAAGTCGCTTACGTAATAGGGACTAATGTATTGCCATTTTCTTTTGCGTAGGATTATTATTTTTTAAATATATATTAGCCTACCATAGTGACTCCACTTTGCCTGGTGGAAAGCAATAGGTGGAGTCGAAGAGTGGTGGTCACCATCCTCATTGCATGTCTAGTCAATGCAGCATGGTGACCCACACTATGGCGGCCTGGTGAGATGCTTTTTCACGCCCCGCTTAAAAGACCCGGGATCAAAGTGGGAAGGAAACACGTGCGCTGGCAGAGAATTCCAGGCTTTTACCGATCGGCACAAGAAAGAAGAGCCAAACCGTTTAGTTTGGGTACGTACATATATAGTCCTGTGTCGCGGGGGACTCTACAAACATTCAAACATCGGACCCAAAGAACATCCTATATATTCGGGCGTTTAGGATGAAAGGGGAAAGAAAGCTTTATTCCTTATACAGATGGGTTTGGGTTCAAGTTCTCTAGATAACTAAGAATATTTGTGTCATATCAAAATAACAACTGTTTTCTAAGTGCACATCATATCAATGTATGATTGTTTACACGATGCTGATAGAAAAAGCAGAATAAAAAAAAATGCACTCCGGGAGTGGCGACAGAAGTGAAAACTTATTTTGGCGCGTTAGACATTTTTTAGATGGGTACTAGGGTTATTGGGTAATGAATTGTATTTTAATTATGAATTGTATTTTATTAATCATTAGAAACTTTAAAATACATTTAATATTCTTTTATGAATCATCGTTAACAATTTCGACAACTCTTGTATCATCATCATTGTCATTAAAATTATTACAATCTAAAATAGAAACTATAGGTTCATGGTGACTAAAATAGGAAATAAACAACTTTGATTCGAAGTTATTTACTACTACGAAGGTACTTTTATATCTCGTTGTTCTAATATTGCGTTGATTGGACATATGCGTCTCGTAACGGTGTCGCGAGTCCATAGATTTTATCTCATCTAAAAATATGCGTACCGCGCTATAAGAAGTTTCCACTTCAATAAATTTAGAGTCGTTTTGTTTGGCCCAGGCTAATCACCGAAACGGTTGAACCGATTTTCATACTAATACCCCACTTATTTTATGATATACCTACAGGGACAGACGAACAGTGCCCTGTGGTTCACGGTGGATTAGATAGGGCACCAGATCTCTTCCTGGTGTTGTCATACAAGGTGTCATTGAGTACAGAAACCTCCTCACAATACGTGAAATTTCAAGGACAGCTTTTGGCATCAGGCCCTTAACAGTCTATTCTTGCAACGATAGCCTTTACGATGCTTACTAAAGCTTTTTGTTAGGATTATTCACCATCGAATAGGACTGTAGCTGTCGTAAAAGGCGGGTAAGGGATTGGACTGTTTTCTATCAGACAGTACGTATACAGTCATATAGTGTCCGGTTGACGCCAATAGTTTTCCTATTGTTACGTTAGTGAGACCAAATTCTACTTGGTAAAATGTGAGTGTTTAATACACGTATGTATTTATGTATGTACAGACGAACAGATGGGTCACCTGATGGTAAGTGCTGCAATTCGAAAGTCATAAGTGCGCTGCCCGCCTTTAAGGCTGATGAAAGAAGGGGAAAGAGGAAAGTGCGTGTTGGGCCAACGGTAACCTCACTCACTCGGCAATACAATGTCACGGTTTGAATACCAGTTTTCTGTGAGGCATTGGTATTGCTCCGGTCGAGCCGTGACAAAAAAAACAATAGAAAAACATATGTCGCGTAATGCCTTGTTCGCAGGAGAGTCGGGTTTTTTATCTTTTAAGATCAGTTTCGTGCTCCCTATAGTTTAAGATTCCCCATTAATGGTTACTTGTTACATTTCAACTCTGCTGATCCTCGTCAGATGTTACCTTGAGACTTTAAATCGTTTTCTTTCATCACAGTCAAGTCAAATATACTGACAGCCCTATCATGAAACGAAACTCTCTAAACACAGACAATTTAAACTTGTAAACCTTATTTTTACACTATAAAGTTCAATTTTAAATACACAAATATTTTCCAACTGTAATGATAAACTTACAAGTCAATTTGCGGTTTAAAATGTGATTTTGGTTGAAGTTTTGTATCAAACCTCATGAGAATAGGGATTATTTTGGAATGTGTCGGTGGGTTGATGGGTGTGTTTGTAATTTGGTAAATAAATTTGAAGTAAGTTATTTTTGATTCGCGCCGCGGGATGTCACCTTTTGTAGGGTGACTTTGCTTTTTAAATAAATAGAGACTTTGAGAGGAGTGTTATGTTTATCGAGTGTATGTACATATGTATGTCCATGGCTTGTCCATCCTCATGCTCTCATCTTTTCATTACATTATCTTAACTATTTGTGGTAGGCGTTAGGTACAGCATAGCAGGTTTTGACTGGGGTCTTTTGTAACAAGCAGCTAATATATAAAGTATCTTATATTTGTTTTTTTTTTAATAATATAAGTGGATAGACGATTACATCACATCTCAGTCTCCGTTCCTTTCTAAGCACCGTGGCATGCGAAAGAACCGTTGACTGAAGCAGTGAATCCGCTTTTCTTTAGGGATTTCTTTGTTGAATAAGATAGCAACGAAAGTCGTAATAATCCATTTTGGATGCACGACAGGCACTTTTAAATTGCCGCCAATTTCTAAAAACAAGTGACATGTGAAAACCCAAAGAGTTCCTAATTCAAAATATTAATATAAATTTTTCATCGACTGCTTTTCTTACTGGCCTATCCTAAAAACTTTCAGTGTATTCAATTACCAATTCACCCACTTTTTCATATCTTACTTCAATTTTTCAGTGTCTTTGCTTCTGAAACGCCCTGCGGCAGTAAATCAGGATGGCACCTCGTCGCCTCCTTTTACGCAAAGATTCTTGGTCTTCTCTTAAATAATTGCCATCAGAACACGAAACGTATACCAATAAGTATATTTCATGGCAAAGGGTCTCTTGGTCTTGTGGTTACTGACCCTGACTACTGAGATGAAAGTCGTGGGTTCAATTCCCACACGGAACAAAAATTTGTGTGATCCACAAACAATTATCTCGAGTGTGAGTGTTCTTTGTGTCCGTTGATTGAACGTTTGTATAGCCCCAGCTACATAGGACTTATTCCTAATGGGGTACTTGTATTTAAAAGAGAAAAAAAATAAACTAACCTTTACATATGTACATACATACACTTTGCAAATTAGAATCTGGTTCCACTAATGTAATCCCTATTACGTTAGTATTAGTTAGTATTCGAAGCGGCAAGTCTCCTAGCCGGCTCTGCTCCATGGGACCTGGAGGCGAAAACCCTTGCGTCATTATATCTATGGCGCAAGGAGGCACTTGAGCGGGATCTGAGACCCGCGCCTCGTGAAATTGAGGCGCAACGGTCCCGGCTCCGTCAGGTCCTAATGGCAGAGTGGAAACAACGACTAGAGCGACCAAGCGCAGGGCACGCCACTATTTTGGCGGTAAGACCCATAATGGAGGATTGGCTGGAGAGGCGACATGGCAGCCTCTCCTACCGACTGACGCAGGTGCTCACCGGACACGGCTGCTTCGGTAAGTTCCTGTGTCGCATAGGCCGGGAGCCAACGTCTGCGTGCCACCACTGCGGAGGCTGTCGCGAGGACACTGCACTCCATACTCTAGCGGAGTGCTCAGCATGGACGCAACAGCGCCATGACCTCGTGACGGCTATTGGTGTGGGAAGCCTCTCGCTAGATACCATGGTTCAGTCCATGGTACAAAGTGAGAGTGCATGGGAATCCGCCGCCTCCTTCTGCGAAGAGGTGCTGATCAAAGAGGCGGTGGAACTGGAACGGGAGAGGACTAACACTCTCTCGTCCCGCAGAGGACGCACCAGGCACCGGAGGGCGCAGAATGATCTCCGACCTCCATGAGCGCTGGCCTGGGGGTAGCGGATCGGGCTGCCCGCTACCCTAGCAGAAGCAGGCCTGAGACGGGAGCGCGTCGTGTTCTGCGCGCGCCTCTCTAAGCTGGAGGAGGGCTAGGCTCCCCGCTTTCCACGGTGTGGTCACCTGAGCATCAGGCGACCAAGGTCTGCAGGGGTTCTCGGAAGCATCCTTCTTAGGGTATACCCGGGTCCTCTGCGATAGACCTCGTGACGGAACACCGTGTGGTTTTAGTCGGTTCGAGTCCGACATACCACTTCACTGTTGGCTCCAGTGAGGTGATGACCCGTGGGGGTTTCCACACGAAAAAAAAAAAAGTATTAGTTAGTATAGTACAGGTTGACGACAACCGGGCACTATAATATCTATATACATAATATAAAACAAGGTCATATTAGTTAAACCATTCATAACTTAAGAAAGGTTGGACCAATTTTTATGATATTAACTTTTTTGGATTTCTTAGTCCGGAATAGGATAATAAAAAAACAATAATCTAGCAAATCTAAACATTAATAACAAAACAACTGACAGCGCACGTCATGTTGTCCAACCATAGGGTTTGCTTTGTTTGATATACAAGATACAAGGACAAATTCACCATCGAATAGGATCATTGCAACCTCTCGAAGATGCACGACATATTTTTTTACAAATATACAATTCATGGGCAACATGAAGAAACAACTTGATTGACGTCAAGAGATCAGATTAGTCAGACTGCTTTGGAGCGCATTGCAAATGCTGACTTAGAAACTGCAACAAATATCTGTTACAATATTATTTCAACATCAAAATGAAAAATGAGTGCAGTGCTACCCTTGCTCCAAAATACCATGGCCATGTAAGCAAATGTCTTGCTGACATGTCGTTAAAATACTTCATTAGTTTTTTAATTTATAGTTTCTTTACATCTACTTTGTTATAATAAAGAATTTAACTTATTCATTTTGTAATAATTTTTAAAATCATAAATCTGCTCTACAATTAATTGTTGGCGGTACGAAGTTCACCAACAAGGGGTCTGATGCTGAAGGCAGGTTTTTATCTCTGCAGCCCTGACCACTGGTAGCCTGTTCCCAATGCCGGAGTTAGTGAAGCGGAGGGGGTGGCACCTTTTTTATAAGTTTTAAATATTTCATAATTTTAAATATGTATGTGAATATATTAAAAAATGTAATGTATATGTATATTTAATGAAATAAAAAGTATAATAATACCTATGCAACATTCTTTTTTTCTATTTAATCATTAAAAACACCTTCCACAAACATCTCTGCATCACCCAAAGGTTGGCTGGTAGAAAATACCTGCGGCATTAAGTCCGCCTTGAGCAATATTGAAATTGCAGGAAGTGTAATTAATAAATAAATAATAACTTGATTTGATGAAGCTCCCCAGTTCAATAATAGCTTAAGCATTCACATTGTTTTCTTAAATAAAATCATCAAATGGCAATGTTGTCTTTTTCAAGGCTGACAACATTGCCATTTGATGATTTCCGGTGACATAGTCTATTTAATATCAGCAGTCTTGGAAATCCTGTCTTAACTGACAGCCACCCTACCAATGTGGTTGACGTCTGGGGACGTTTGATCACTTACTCTACGTGGGGCCACCCTCGCCTCCCCGCGGTGACAAATTATCAACCAATATTGTAATATATTGACAACGTTTATGACAGAATACTGGTTTTTAAACCACTACAGAGGCAAATAAATACATGTTTATCAATAAAAGGTTTCTTAAGATTTTCAAGGCTTCCTTCTGTGTCTCGATGGCACTTTTTCTGGATGATAGGCATAATTTCTTGTATCTATGATAAAGTATATGTAAGCTCTTATTCTCATGTGGTTTTTTTTTTTATGCGATAGGGGGCAAACGAGCAGACGGGTCACCTGATGGTAAGTGACTACCGCCGCCCATGGACACCCGCAACTCAAGAGTCACAAGTGCGTTGCCGGCCTTTTAGGTAGAGGTACGCTCTCTTCTTGAAGGTTTGAAGGTCGTATCGGTTCGGAAATACGGCAGGCGACAATTTGTTCCATAAGCTGGTTGTGCGAGGCAAAAAGCTTCTGGAGAAGCGCACAGTGGTGGAGTGTCAATCGACCAGGTGATGGGGATGGATATTTTGTCGCGTAGGACGATGGCGGAAACCAGCAGCCGGTATTAGTCCGAACAATTCCTCTGAACACTCCCCATGATACAAGCGATAGAGGATGCAGAGTGAAGCTACATCTCTACGCAACGCCAAGTTGTCAAGTCGATCAGAAATATCTTGGCAGTCGATGATGCGAGTCGCTCTCCGTTGAATGCGGTCAAGAGGGAGAAGTTGGTACTGGGGTGCACCTGCATAGAGATGAGAACAGTATTCCATGTGCGGCCGAACCTGCGCCTTATAAAGTTGCAGGCGGTGGGCCGGAGTAAAATACTGTCTCGATCTGTTTAGCACACCAAGCTTCTTCGAGGCTAATATGGCCTTACTCTCTAAGTGACCGCGAAACTGGACTTCGCTTGATATATCGACGCCAAGGATTCCGATACTGGCTGATGCAGTTAGGGAAGTGCTGTCAAATTGAGGTGATACGACCAATGGCATCTTTTTAGCGGTGAACGCGCAAACCTGTGTCTTCGTGGGGTTAAATAGGACTAGGTTAAGTCGACCCCAATCTGAAACTTTTGATAAAGAAGTTTCGATTTCAGACACAAGTTTGGATCGGCTTTCGATGACGTTTACCCGAGAAATGTTAGCCCGGCCGGTGTAAAGGGCATCACTCGTGCTATCGTCTGCATAGCAATGGATGCTGCTAATCTGCAGCATGTCGTTGATATGCAGAAGAAACAGCGTGGGTGATAGGATCGGTTTAATATTTAACACCTGAAGGTTCAACAAGCAAATATACTTTTTTATACTCTGAAGGCGAACGAGCTGACGGGTCAACTGTGACTGCCGTCGCCATGGACACCTGCAACTTAAAGGTCACAAGTGCGCACCCCGTCTTTGAGCAAATAGGAAAGAATCAGTATGAGAAATGGTCTCCGGTTACCTCACTTACTCTGTGAAACACAATACAAGTATTACTTTACAACCGGTTTTCTATAAGAGGTAGCTATAGAAGTTCACGTACGTTTTTTTGCGGATGTACTATTAATTGCGATCTTTTTTTGTAAATAACATCTTCCGCATAAGGAATAATTCCTGTTTTTTACACAATTTTATCCTGTGTGAGAATCGCACCCACTACCTCCTGTTCAGCGGTTAAGTTCACTAAGCACTAAACCAACAGGCAATCAACAGTGAGCTAGGAGCAGGCCCTGACTTTGTTCGTGTGGAAATTTTAAACGGAATATTTTTCCAGAATAAAAAATAAACTTTAAATAAGCTTTATAGTTTAACTAGCGGACCCGACAGACGTTGTCCTGCATGATATTTCAAGCGATTAGGATCAATATAGATAAATAACCTAGATACCGACTGCAGCGCCATCTGCCGGGCTGATTTGTGAATCTAAACCATTCCCAGATCCCCTTGAACACACACAAAAAATTTCATCAAAATCCATCCAGTCGTTTGAGAGTAGTTCAGTGACTTACACACTCACAGAAGAATTATATATATAAAGATAAGTATGTAATAAATTTAGTAAAATGTTAACAATTATAGTAGAAATTAGTTTTGAGCCTTTTAAATGTAAATATCGATATTGCGACACCATTTCCTTTATTTTGACTTGTAAATATAATTATTTTTTGTATAGTATTTTACAAATGTTTTGGAACGACTTTTACAATAACTTAGAATAATTAGTAAGTTTTGTGTTTACTTAAGAGAAACAGCAAGATGGCGTGGCATTCGAGTTCGAAACGTGGAACAGTGTGCATCGTTGGTCACTCAAATATATTGTTCTTCAAATATTCATGATTTTTAACATCATATTCTTGAGTTCTATCACTATGTTGTAATTCGTTGTTGTACACTAAAGTTTGTTTCATCCCTTGACTAAGGGTCTTAGTCGGGCAAAAGGCGTCTCAATCAGTGTGCAAATTTAAAACTAACTTCAAACAGATAGTTCTCTATTCGACAGAAGAACCTAGTTTATTTAATAATCTTATTTTTAGGGTTCCGTGCCTCAAAAGGAAAAACGGCACCCTTATAGGATCACTTTGTTGTCCATCTGTCTGTCTGTGAAGACCCTTTTTCTCAGGAACGCATGGAGGTATCAAGCTGAAATTCATTTCAAATACTCAGGTCTATAATACCTTTAAGCTGTAACAAAATCAAACTTCTATGTCGACGCAATCGAAAGAAACAGCAATTGAAGCCGCATATTTTGAAACTCGCAACTACCCGCAAGGGAATCAAAACTTAAACGATACTTCCAGTCGACCTAGAATCTTGAAAATTGGCATGAAGCAACGTTTTATGGCACACATAAAGGAAAAACTTCGGAAACCTTAAATTTTTAGTTACATATTTTTTTATAATTATATACTTATTACCCTTTTTCTCAGTCACCATGCTGCATTGACTATACATGCAATGAGTATGGTAACCACCACTCTTTGACCTCACCTATTGCTTTCCACCAGGCAAAGTGGAGTCACTATGGTAGGCTAATATATATATATATAAAAAAACACGCGTAAAGGTATTAATTTGAAATATTGTACTTCTTATATTATTATTATTAAGGATTTTATTTAGAAATAAAAATACCATAACTTTTACTTTTATACCTACATGCTTGTACGGAACCCTCGGTGCGCGAGTCCGACTCGCACTTGGCCGGTTTTTATAATTGAAACGATTTTTATGACGTAATTTATACTTAAACACCGTACTTACGCACATACCATATTTAGGTTGATTTTTTTATGTATTTTTTAAAACAACTCCTTGGGAATCTACTAGGAAGTTTTCCTGTATCGCGAAGAACTTTCTAAACATACAAGAATACCCAGACTCGAGGCAACAACACGGCCCGTTGCCACAACTCCACGTCAAAGCGAGTGTATTGCGTTGTGATCTATAAAAATACGCTCACAATATACATATATGTAAAAATGAAATGAAATAAACAATATGACTCAGAGGTACTTTTTAAATAAATAATACATATACATACACCACGCTTGTATCCCCAGAAGTGTAGGCAGAGGCGTAGGTAACGCTCACATTTTGCTGATAATAATTTAAGTCTCATTTACGTAAAGGAGCAAGCACTTTTGGGAATTAGGTGGGAAAATTTGATGCATATTGACAGGAATAGAAGGATAGATATTGATGGTGATGATTGGCAGGGGATATAGCTCATACAGATTGGGGAGTATAAGCAATAGCTCAAGCTAGTCAGGGTCGCATACCTATACCTCGAGCTCTTGTTATCCTCATTGACCCCCTATGTATGCTGTTGTATGCATAGTTGTTTCGTAAGAGATGCTGGCTGCCGTCGGAAAGTCTGAACCCTAATATTCTCTATATCTATGTAAATCGTATACTACTTTTACGTGAGAGCGCTATGTATCTATCATAAAATAATTTATCTGTCGTTGCTTCGATTTAAGGGTTCCTCATCACGCTGAAGGGCAGGCAGCACACTTATGACTCGTGTATGGCCAGCAGTTGTTGCTAACCATCACCATTATACGTATTCCTGCGGCTGTCGTGACTGTTATCTATCAGTATATATACAATAGACTCGCTTATGCATATATTCCACATAGTCGGACCTAATGCCTAGTTTAAAAAAAGTTAACTAAAAGATACATAATATAACTCCTCTTTCCCATAGGGGTAGAGCCCACTTCCTTCCACTTGCTAAGATTCTGACATACCTTTCTCGCTTCTTCAACTTTCATTCCGTTCCGCATACAGGCTCGTCGGTTAAAGGTACTTTAGACCTGGCCTTTGCTTAGATTGTCTTGGACTTGGTCCAAGAACATTCGCCTAGGTCTTCCTCTTCCGACAACTCATTTACCTCTGCCATATAAATACCTTTTGTCAATCTTCTTTCATTCATCCTTTCAATATGATATAAAAATTATTAAATGATGCATTTGAGTTCCACTCAATATTTTAAACGTTACCTTGCAGTGTTATATTATGTGCTAGCCTTGTTCTAAGTTTATTTGGGCTCGTTTATACATTTCAATATATTTTAACAACCAATATGTTTAAATTACCTCACATGTCGGAAAGTGTAAAGTTGCTTGCGCAGTCGGGTTAAATTTGACTTTTATGACCTTTTTTCTTAACACTAGTTAACTTTATATAACAAAATTAAAACTTACCTTCAATACCGACAGTCGAAGGATCACACTAGTTTGAACATGTCACAATCACTAGGCACAACACAAAAAATTAAAAAGTTCTACTGGAATCATAATTGAATGCAAATAAAATTATTAAAAACAAATACTAAACCCTCTGTAGCTTTTCTTGCTAACGTTACCTACAAATGTCACCTAATCTGTCTTCTATACATTTATAAGAGATTTCCACCGATATATTGACTCATCACGATATCTCTGGAACCATAAGGCGTAGAGACTTGAAATTTGTAGGAATATTCCTTTCGCCGAGTAGAGGTCAGCTAAGAACGGATTTCACGAAATTCCACCCACAAGGGGTGTTGCGGGGTTGTCAACAGGTGTGCTAGTATGTCTAAAGTTCTAGGATGGGACACAAAAATAAAAAAAAAACGTTATCCATCCTTCTTGCGCAGTTAAATAAAATTTAAGAAATAACAGCTCCCTTCGCCTCGTAATTCATAATTAAATTTAAAAAACAATCACCTTCTTTAATGTGCATAAATCATGATGCATTCTTACTTTCATACATACACATTTAGGGATAAGCAGAGCACATTTTATGTGTTATATTGTGTGCATGAACTGATATTATAATTATCTATGAAATAACTGTTTTTTTTATGTCTGTAAGTCACTTAAGAGCCTAGCTGAGAACCAGCATCGAGACACGTATTGTTCATTACTTTAAAAGCATATTGATTATTTATTACTTAAGCTTTGTTCTGTTTTTGTTTTTGTAAATCGTGTAAAGGAAGGAACTTGAAATAAAAAAATGGAAAAAATCAATCACCTGTACTCGAACCAGGGTCTTCTGGTTTCAGGACTGCTCTATTTCCCACCTGAGCTATTATAACATTGTATATGATGGAGAAATTTACCTTCGTATTCTAATGATATTGTAGCAGTTTTTCTTTGCCTGAAAACGACGTTTTCTAAAAATGAAACCTAGCTAGATCGGTTTATCGCCCCGCAACGACCTGCATACTAAATTTTGTGAAAATCCTTGGAGCCGTTTCCGAGATTCAGATTATGTAAATATAAATATAAATAAATATACATATACAAGAATTGCTCGTTGAAAGGTATTAGATATGTTCCTATCTCTTTTGTTTATTAATAATAATTATTTTGTCTCAATGCTCGCGGCAAATAGGTAAACATGTTTTTGACGTGACAACGTCTTATAATTCGATAGAGCCGGCTGCACGCACGAAAAAACATGACTCATTCGGCGTTACCCGCGTTCGGCAGCGATACGCTGTCACGTTCAACTATCGTGAGTAAACCGACTTTACACACAACTGATTTTTTTCTTTCTTACTTCTGATTGTAAAGAGGAGAGGGAGTTCGATCTTTGGTAGCCTCACTAGCTCGATAAAACAATACACTGCATTGTTTGTCTACCGGTTTTCTGTATTCAGTATTACTCCGGCCGGCTTATCGTTGCCGAAGTATATCCAACGGTAGAATGGGACAAATTATTCATCTGATTTCGACACTCTCTTCCGCACTCATTCTTTCCTCATTCTCACATCATCTCACACTGTTTAGTTAAAGTATCAATATTTTCTTGCAAGTGGTACTAAAGGCTGACCAGTTTAAATTTGCAGAACAAATTCCTCCACCACCACAAAGATTAAAATTAATAATTAAAGATGAAAAAATAAAGTTAATAACGATAATTTTACCATTTTCAAGTGCATGTAGCACTCAATGAGGCCTTCATCAGCGAAGGGAAATATAATATAGTCAGACTTATGATATAAAGGGCAAAACTATTGCGTCAATAAAAAGTGACAACCGCCGTCCATGGATCCTTGCAACTCAAGAGTCGTAAGTGCGCTGCCCGCCTATGAAGGTGATGAGGGATGGGGGATGGAGGATGCAGGGAGGGGAAAGAACAGAGAGGCGATAGGGGAAAGGGGGAGTTGAGCCTCCGGAAACCGCACTCATTTCGGGGAAATGCAACGCAATCGTTACTTCACAACCGGTTTTCAGTGAGGCCGTGGTATCGCACCGATCGAGCCGGCCCATTCGTGCCTAAGCATGGCTCCACCACAGTGAATACCACTTTAGGAATTGAATTTTCTTAAAGTTTAAAAACCAGGTAGAAAATGTGTGTGTAATTGAATATGGCTTATACGGGAAGATTGTGTAGTATGAGACTGGTGGTAAATAATATATTATTTGGACTAGTAATTCTCGAGTTGAAAACCCACAAACATGCAAACACCATCGTGTTTATTGTCTCTTGCATCAGCTCTTTACGAATGATAAAGATTGTTTTTTTCGCAATAATTTCTGACTCACAGGGGACTTTACAAACATACAGACAGCGGACACAAAGAACACCGAGCCTCTTAAAAACTCATTTTGTTAATTGCAAAAAATATTTTTTTCCCGTGTGGGAGTCGAACCCACTACCTACGGATCAACAGTCAGGGTCACGAACCACTAGACCAACAGTCAGTGACATTTACGTGGCAAAGTTTTATGGTATAGGGGGACAGACGAACAAACGAGTCACCTGATGGTGACAGAGTGACAACCGCCGCTCATGTATGTACACCTACAACTCAAGAGCCGTAAGTGATCGGTTACCCATCCATTAGCTAGCCTATGACACAATATAGATCTTCTGTCGTCCCTTTCATAGAACTTAATTTCAATCAAAATTAAATACGTACATAAAACTAACAATATAACAAAACGCACTCTGTTCACGGCACGACTAATCGTTGCGATTAAAAATCGCATCCGGCAAGCGACGCACGACACAGACGCTATCTCTTCGACAGGCAGACAGTAACTGACGCATAGGGGTGGTTTCTGATAGGCGTGGCTTTACTAAACCCCACCTATTTATATAGGGCTGTACGCCACGCCCCGAACCCCATATCAAACATTTATTCAAGTGACCCCTTTGTTTGAGAGGGTAGTTTTCAAATGGGGTTGAAATGCTTTTAATAATGGTTATATATATTTATGTAAATTTTTGTTTTTATTAACTTCAAATTTTAATTACTCACATAAAACATGATAGAGATGCGTAGACTTAATTAACGGCAAATATGTGTTATATTTTCAACCGACTTCAAAATAGTAGGAGGTTCTCAATTTGAGTGTATTATTTTTTTTTATGTTTGTTACCTCCGAACTTTCAACTGGGTAAACCGATTTTGATTTTTTTTTGTGATAGGGGGCAAACGAGCAGACGGGTCACCTGATGGTAAGTGACTACCGCCGCCCATGGACACCCGCAACTCAAGAGTCACAAGTGCGTTGCCGGCCTTTTAGGTAGGAGTACGCTCTTTTCTTGAAGGTTTGAAGGTCGTATCGGTTCGGAAATACGGCAGGCGACAATTTGTTCCATAAGCTGGTTGTGCGAGGCATAAAGCTTCTGGAGAAGCGCACAGTGGTGGAGTGCCAATCGTCCAGGTGATGGGGATGGATATTTTGTGGCGTAGGACGATGGCGGAAACCTGCAGCCGGTATAAGTTCAAACAATTCCTCTGAACACTCCCCATGATACAAGCGATAGAGGATGCAGAGTGAAGCTACATCTCTACGCAACGCCAAGGTGTCAAGTCGATCAGAAAGATCTTGGCAGTCGATGATGCAAGTGATGTTCTTTTTGTGGTGTGTTGATGTACGGTCCCATTTTAAATTGGTCCATTTCTGACAATGGCAACACATTGTCAGCCACGGCATGGTGACAGTGCTACACCGAGTGTTGTGGGTTCGATCTCCGCACGTGATAATACTTTGTGTAATGCTCAAGTTGTTGTTCTGAGTCTGGGTGTTTTTCGTGTCCATTGTTTGAATGTTTGTAAAGAATCGTGATACAGAAATTGCAAAATAGCCCATTGAACTTTTTTTCATAACTGCCTCAATAGAGGTATAAAATAGGCTTGAGTTTTCAAATCTATGATAGACAACATTGCATTGTGGATCATAGAGTTTAGACAGTCTATAAAAATTGAATAAAATTAAAACATAAGTCTTAATTGTCAATTAGAGGGCTCGGACTTCTCGCCACCAGCTGGTTCAAGTTACAGGTGTTATCTATATCCACAGCATCACATGGTGTCGAACGCCAACACATACGCCATCATTGTCAACAATGACATACATACTTTGATTGTTAGTCTAGCGGCGGAGAGACAATACCAGCTAAGCCAGAGGTCTTGGGTTCGATTTCCACAAATATTTGTGGGAGAAAATGTTTTTGGGTGTAATTTTCCTATTATATGTATGTATTAGCACACCTGTTGACACCCCCGCAACACCCCTTGTGGATGGAATTTAATAAAATCCGTTACCTAGCTGACCTCTACTCGGCGAAATCGAATTCCTACCAAATTTCAAGTCTCTACACCTTATGGTTCCAGCGATATCGTGATGAGTCAGTATATCGGTGGAAATCTATATATAGATTTAGAAAGATATAAGTATGTTTATCAGCTGGCTGGTTACCATAGTACAAGCTCTGTTTAATTCGGGACCAGACGGCCGTGTGTGACGCCGTGTAATAAACAAATACATTAAATTTTTAAATATAAAAGAAAAAACTATATATGTTTAAAATAATAAAAGATTAATTATTATTAATAGTACAGGGACTAAGGTACCGGTGGTTAGGGCTCCAGAGACAGGAACCTCCTCACAATACGCACCGTATCAAGAAGGACTGCCTTTTGCATCAGGCCCTTAACCCAGCTACCTAACGTGAGCCTCCGAAGGTGTTGGTCTAGTTTTATTATGATTATAACCAAAACAAAAATTGTTTACTTGATGCAAACTCGGTCTTAAATCATACAAACATGTTGAAAATGATTATTTTGTGTTAGTGGCTAGAAAATAATGTACTCGTATGTAAAATAATGTACTCGTATGTAAAATAATGTACTCGTATTTAAAGTAATGTACTCGTATGTAAAATAATGTACTCGTATGTAAAATAATGTACTCGTATGTAAAATAATGTACTCGTATGTAAAATAATGTACTCGTATGTAAAATAATGTACTCGTATGTAAAATAATGTACTCGTATGTAAAATAATGTACTCGTATGTAAAATAATGTACTCGTATGTAATGTACTTGAGCAATGACCGTGTCATCTATGACAGAGTGCAGCCAGTATATACCTACACATGTCTAAACCCACACGCGGATATCCTTGAAGAATTACGCAGAGGTTTAATAATTAATATTAATATTCTTCAAACGAATTCGAACCCGTTTAGTGGTTCCACAGATAACAATAATAATAACTTCAAACATTACGCCTGTTATTATAATAGTGTTACGAGCTGGGTATTTAATAAATTTAAGTAGTCGATTGATTACCAAAAAAACACAATATTTATTAATAACACTCTTTACAATTACAAATCACTATATCACTCGTTAGTCGCACTAGAAGATCGCTTCGATGTTTATTCGCTGTATCGTGAATCAATACTGCCCGTACGGCTAACACGATCCACTTTTATATTGCTGTCGACATAACTAGAATGTACGATAATATTCGATCGATGGCTCTACACTAAATAGATTATTCTAGAGCTACTTGTAGCGCCACCTAGCGTCATAATGTCCACAGTTGCGCGCTATCCGACACTAGATGGCGTTGTCCTTCGTTCTCGCGTCTTGTAGATTGTTCCAGACTATTTTTCTCGATGGCGCAACAATAGGATTAATCTGCAGAGACGCAACGCAGTATATAAGAGTCAATTTATAACTTCAATCTTGACCTTAACCTCCACAGCATTCAAAGGTCACTACACTTTCGACTTACATTCTGTGCTGTAAGTTAGCGTGTTGCAGTTGTGCTGAGAGTGATACTTTTTAGGGTTCCGTACCCAAAGGGTAAAACGGGACCCTATAGCTAAGACTCCGCTGTCCCTCTGTCACAAGGCTGTATCCCATGAACCGTGATAGTAAGACATTTGAAATGTTCACAGATGATGTATTTCTGTTGCTGTTATAACAGCAAATACTAAAAAACAATAAAATTAATATTGAAGGGGGCTCCCATACAACAAACGTGAGTTTTTTTGCCCGTTTTTGCTCGATATTGATAACGGCAATAGGTAGACACTTGAAATATTTACAAAACATTTTGTTATATATTCGCTTTAAAAACAAATAATTCAGTTAAAATAAAACAAATATTTAGGGGGGCTCTTATACAACAGAAATGATGTTTTTGCCGTTTATATAGATAATGGGCCGGAACCCTTCGTGCGCGAGTCCGACTCGACTCGGATGTTTTTTTTATTTCACAATGTTATTGACTAACAGTGATTTCGATAATCCACATCTTTAACAACCTCACACACGGCCGCCTGATCTAGGGTTGTCAATATGCCTATAATATATAGTATTGTATTGTTTTTCGTGTCTGCGTACTATATATTGTTGAAAAAATACTATATTTTCATCAAGTTCAAGTGCGTCTCTAGCGTCGATTAAAAAGCGAAACATACAAAAGGACTACAGAAAGTAAACAAAAAATATAAAACTGACTGGGAAAGAGTGATGACTGATCTGGGCAAGTCTTGTTAAAAAAAAATACAATCTTTAGAAGCGAAATCTCCCACAGAAAGTTATGAAATTCAACAGAATTTTTGATATTTATTGATAAACGATATAAATTTGTTTTTAGTGTAAGCAATTGTTTATGCAAAAATAATTTATATCAGGTTTCATTTAATGATTATGAGACAGTGAGATATGAAATTTGCTCTGTACTAACATTATTAAATTAAATCCTAAAAATTGTTAAAAAATTAAGAAAAAAAAAGGCGTAACAACCCGAATTTCTTGGTCTATATAATACATAGTACACTTAAGTCTGATCACAAACTAAGCAGAGCTTGTACTATGGTAACTAGACTGCTGATAACCATATTTATATACCTACATACTTTAAATATATATTTTTCAGCCAGACACAGTTGAAATGATCATGCTCACACTATGATAAACATCTACTAAACATAGTTACATATACAATTACTTAAACCAGTCACACATTGACAATGACATTTAAAGAATAAATTGTGTTTTATCGCATAAAGAATCAATGACCCATCTCGCTCGCACTCGTTGTAAATTGTGTCGTTCTATCTCACTTTCGTGCTGTTGATGAAAAATTAGAATCATGACACACATCACGATTGACCATAGAAAATTTTTTTTTTAACTGAGCGAAGATTTTGACAAACAAAGTTAAAGAGCCATGAAAGCCAGATAACATTATTTAAACAAACCTGAAACCTGAATGAAAAATAAGTGAAAATAAATATTTATTTAGTTTATTGTAAGTCAATTTATTAAATATGCGTTTAATTAATTAAATAACAGTAAACTTAATAAATATTGTTTTAGATAAATATGTTTCTGCCATTGTTCTTTTAGCTTCATACCTTCACAGGTTCTTGAGAGAAAGTGTCTTGGACGGATGAACAGACGGTCATCAAAGTGATCCTTTGACATAAAAATATTTAAATTACTTAAATTTATTGATATCAACTATATTACACCGTATGACTTTATGTAATATACAGCGAGACCCAAAAAACGGAACGCTTATTTTGACCAATGAAAATATTATGTATGTACATCTATAGCACGCAGTTGTAGTGAAAAAGACAACCGAAATCTTACGTAATTTTCTTTCTAATAGATAATAAATATACCAACCCCATAAGCTCACAATCATTACTTTAAAAAAAAACACGCTTTGTCACGAGTCAAGTTTAATGTATGACTCGTTAAAACAACGACAATGAGCCCAAACTATTGTCGTTTACTAGTAACCAAAATCCCCCCACTGGCTCCATTATTAGATTATCTCTAAGATACTATAAATTATAGTATTGATATTAGATGTCTAACTCTAAGACTTAGACGCGATAATACATTTACATTATAATACAAAAAAGCCGCCATCAATGCGCCTTTTGATTTCCTTTCCGCAATAATGTGTAAGTTTAATTACAATAGACTCTTTCGTATAAAACAATTATTTTGTATAAAGTCGGTCGACAAATTGGCGGAGAAATCGCTTATCGCACATATAAATACATTCCAACATATAATCTCATTATTTTTAGAAGCCAACAATAAAATGTTGTTATTGTTTTAGGAACTAAGTTGATAACACTGTCTAAAAGTAACATCTAAGTTTGTTCAACTAATAAAAGAGTGTTAAATACTAAGGCTATGAAACTATAAAAGTTTAATTATACCTACTTAAATAGAATACATATTTAAAAATAACACGTCATTAATAAAATTATTAAACCATTAAAATCATTATTAAAAAGCAATTAATTATAAGAATGACAATCGATTATAGCTTGTTATCGTATCGTTTTGGTTTTTACGTGTTTGTAAATTCAAAATGGCGCATATAATTTGTTTTTATCATCGCAACGTGAACAAAGTTACAACTCCGCGATTTAAACACTTCATGTGTTACTAATTTAATTCCAAGAAACTAGCCATTTTGATATCTTATATTTAAACTGAATATCCAATGGAAAGTAAACCTTATGCCAAAACGATAAAGTACCTACCTTCATTACAACAGTACATTCATCATTCATTTATTTGTAAACTGACTCGAGTGTCAATAAAATCAATTCAATTAAAGCACAAGGAAAAACAGACTTTAATAAATTGACATACAGCATAATTTAGACACGAATAGTCAGTGCACCATACGTCTTCAGATTGTTTGTAGTGTTACCAGCGGTTTAAGACTTGAATGTTTTAAGGGAATTTAGCGACTGCATTGATAAAGAAAACGTTTATAGAAATATATGTTTGTTTACTGTAGATTCTATTTAATTTATAAATCCTGAAAAGGTAAATATGGTAAACATGAACACCTGTGTTAATTAATTAATTTATTTATACTTTAAATCCTCAAGCACCTATTGTACAAAGGCGGACTTAATGCCTTTCTTTTTTGCTGTCCCAGATATTTAATGTAGGCCCGAACTGGTACGGAGTTGACCGTGATGGAGGCGCCTGGAGGTGGACCACGACGGAGCCCATGAAATAAGAGGGCCTCCGTCATGTCTCATAAGCCCAACGCCTCGATGCGCCTGGCCAGCAGAGAGGCTCCTCTGGTAGCAGGTTGACCAAGGCGGACTTAATGCCTAACGCATTATCTGCAAGTCAACCTTTTGGTGTTGAAGAGTGAACAGTAGTAGGTACAAAGACGTGTGAGAGATCCAAGAGAGAAAGAGAGATTAAGAGACAACATTAAAATGAAATAGTTATAAATTTATGAGATTTACAAAGAGTTTGGTTACTAAAGTAATGAGCTACATATTTGTGCACAATACTTACTTAGATTATGCATATTAAACAGAATATACCGATAAAAATGTAAGTATATAATATATACACATACATACATATATATTCAGGTATTCGTAAATATACACCTGAAAAGTCACCGTTGAAGAGTTGAAAATATACGATCCCGAACTAAATAAACAAAACAATGTATAATACTAAATTTTCATAAAGGTTGTGCAAGTAACACTGGTCAATAAAATAAAGCAAATAACCAATCGTGGTACAATATCGACCAACAAGATATATCCAGTAATATAAAAGACAAATCACAAAAAAAATATAATAGGTTAGTTGAGACTTTTATTGATGGGAGTCTTCTCAGGTATATTATTGTTTTGAGACACCACAAAAATATATTAATATTTTTTGAGACTAAAGAACGCAAAATAAAAAAAAACGAGTTTTGTCAAACGTACTAAAATACTTTCCACCATGTTGGTAAATAGGTTATTTTGTCATTTGCTTGTCAAGCGATATATAAACAAGTATTTGTTTTCATACTGATATTTTGTTCATTAAAAATGTAATAACCATGACTTTTACTAGTTTGAACGGAAAATGAAGTAATTTATCATTAATTCAAAAACTTATCCAAAAAGACTTCTGGGTAGTTGTAGATTACAATGGGAGAGAACTATGTAAAGGGTCCAGAGTCCAAAGTTTTGAAATAAAGACGAATTACGTTTATTTGGTTACCAATGGTGCAACGTAACATAATGACCGACAGCGATTTTAACGTTTCAAATTAAAAAGAAATAACAGAATTTTTGATTTGAATGTATAAGGAAATTATTAAATTTGGTTCAACTTTGTCTATATATTTTAATTTCCTATACTAAATATCGTAGGATTATGTGTTGCATAATATTTGATATAAGTCAAGCAGCCTAAAATTTTTCTTTGTAAAATGTGGAAAATTTTCTTTACGTCTGGCCACCCGCTCTAAAGTTTTGCGACCAACAATTTTTAGTCTGTGGCGCGATGTGAGTCTGTGCGTGTGTAATTTTTGTTACGTTTTATTTTAATAAAATACCACGAAAACGGGTGTTGATTACATTTTATGCGACACGATATGCAAATATTGACAAAAAATAGTGTTTTCAAATTGTTCAAGTGTAATTAATAAGTTTTTTTTACTATAGAATTGGTTAAATATGTGGAGTTTTGTGTCGTCATAGTTTCACGGATACGGTTATGTTGCAAGGTAAACATTCTGTCTCCTCTCGCTTAAATGTTAATTTTACACTGTTTACTGTTTTGATTTTATAAGCGATAAGTTAGATTATAATACCTATATCTTTCAGGTGGTAGTGTATAGGTAGGTTAGGTACATTTGTTTTCTGTAATTGTTTTATCCCTGATATGTATGTTGTTTGGGGATTGAAAATTCAAGAACAAGCTACATACTTCTAAGAAAAACAATTAATGCTTTTAATATATTCGCGGTTATTGGCGTGAATGTGAACTTGTTATTTTTATAAATTAGTACCTGGGTGACCTGGTTTTTTTTTTGGTAAATCTTATAAAAGAAGGAACTTGAAAAAAAGGATAAAGGGTTCTGGTTTCGGGACCGCCCTATTTCTCACCTAAGCTATTACAATCTTGTAGATGTTGTTGCAAGTTACCTTAGTATTCTAATGATGTAGCTGTTTTCATTGCCTGAAAACACGGATGTACAAGAATGGCTCGTTTAAAAGTGTTAGATAAATATATATGGTTAAGTAAATGTGTTATTATCGTGGTTTGTTCTACTATATTTATCAACTGACTTCAAAACGGAGGAGGTTCTCAATTCGACTGTATTTTTTATTATGTTTGTTACCTCTGAACTTTCGAATGCGTGGTGCTTCCCGTGTGGTCCCATTTTAATTTGGTCCAGTTCTGACAGTGGCATCCATGAGAAAACCATATAAGGCTAAAATTTGCATTAAGCATGTGCGCGACAAATGGACGAATAACTTAATATCACGACATCCGATTTCGATGATTCTTTTTTTATTGGAAAGGATGTACTTCAAGGGTAGTTAGATGAGAGTTTGGTCCAGTTGTTACAATGGCATCCATGAGAAAACCGTATTAGTCTCAAATTTTATGATAGACCCATTGAAGTCGGTTGTTTACTTTTTAAAGTCCGATTATATACTTATACTATATTTAATATAGTACCAGTTCTACTTATGCTAGATATGCTTGCCTATAATGGAATGAGCACAAGGCTCGTATTTTTGTTCTTATATACGATATGTGTATCATTTGTTGGCTATCCAATTAAGTAAATAAATAAAAAAGAAAATCGTAAACAAAATAAAAGCTATTGGGAACCGGTTGGTTTCTTCTGTATTTTTCGAGATCACCGCCCTTAACATACTTATTGGTTACAAAATTATACTGGGGCCAGATATTAAACGTGTTTCGGAAGGAAGTGGGTAAATACGTTGTGATCTTAGCGATCCCTCACATGTTGAAATCCATCACGACGACTTACTGGGCGTGTAAGAAATGAGATACAGTTGAAAAACTGAACTTTCTTTCTACACAGCTGGGTAAATAATTCACTTTAAAAAGTAGACAACCGACTTCAATGCGTCTATCTTAAAAAAAAATACATGGTTTTCTCATGGATGTCATTTTCAGAACTGGACCAAATTGAAATGGGACCACACGGGAAGCACCAGCTTTCAAATAAAAAACCATCAAAGTCGGTTCACCCAGTCGAAAGTTCTGGGGTAACAAACACATAAAATGCAGTCGAATTGACAATCTCCTCATTTTTTGAAGTCGTTCGAAAATGGAGTTCTCTCTATAAAATGTCATAAAGTAGAGTGGTTAAACGCGATGGTAATAGTGTGTACGCACCTCACGTGATAACTGTAAAATACCATGTGCCTACGCATACTAAACACGTTTGTACATATCTGCTGGGGCGTGCCTGTGTTTGTAACCAATTGTTCTTTAAAAGTAACCTCATAACATATTTGACATAACAATTGTATGACTTTTGGTTTCCCCCAACTGCGTAATGAGGGTTAAGATTTTTTAATATATGTATTGAAAGCTTGATTTCTATATGTATAGTATATTGTTTATCGTTTTAACGTCAGAAAAAAAAAATGGGGAATGTTTACAGTTCAGTAGCCTACATAAATAAATAACATGTTTCATTTTATGAACAAACATTTTTTTTTATTTGCAAACTGGTGTAGTAATGACAAGACAAACGTTACATGCTCATCACTTGGATAATTGGTCCTCCGCTACTTTTTAACTCGCATAACCACTCTGCCGTGTCTGTCACACTTATCTATGGTATTTCTTGACCGATACGGCCTTCAAAACTTCAAGAGAAGAGCGTACTCTCACTTAAAAGGCCGGCACTTGCTACTCTTGAAATGCAAGTGTCCACAGGTGGCGGTACTCACTTACCATCAGTGGACTGCTTTCTCTATTATAAAAAAAAAACAACGCTCTGCTCTGTCTGCTACAACGACAAAATTTAAAACGTTTTTTTTTTTTTGTTCACTATATGGAGGGACAGACGAGAGGCGCAAGTGCGCTGCCCGCCTTTGAGGGTGATGAGGGATGCGGGGAAGGGGCGAGGAGAGGGGAGTTGGGCCTCCAGAAACCTCACTAATTTCGAGGAAATACATTCATTATTTATTTAAATATACGGTTTTACTCACGTGTGTATTTTTGGGATGAGCGACTAGTGAGAGCATCATCCGGTACCGTCGCGGCTGGACGACTTACTCCTCGAGGTCTCCCGTCGGGATCGAAACTAGTCGGGCATCCCCGAAATACACACGTGAGTAAAACCGTATATTTAAATCTAATTCACGAAAGTTTTATTCTAAAATGCATTTAAATGTAATTTAATGTAAAGGAAATGTATTTTTATTTTTATGGCATACTACCCGCGACCTCTTCCGCGTGGTATTTAACAAAAAAGTTTTTTTTTTGTGTGTTCCTATTTTTTTTTCTAAAATAAAAGTAGTTTAAGTTACTCCCTGTTACATAAGCTATCTACTAGTGAAAGTCCCATCAAAATCGGTCACGCCATTTCAGAGGTTAGCCTGAACAAACAGACAGACAAAAATTGAAAAAGATGTTGTTTTGGTATATGTACCGTGTATACATCCATATGCATGATTCATAGTGGTAGAGCCATGCTTAAGCACGAATGGGCCGGCTCGACCGGTGCGATACCACGGCCTCACAGAAAACCGGTTGTGAAGTAACGCTTGCGTTGCATTTCCCCGAATTGAGTGAGGTTTCCGGAGGCCCAATTCCCCCTCCCCCGTTTCTCTCCCTTCATCTCCTTTCTCCTTTTTTCCATCT